>CAEFZP010002021.1:325000-437500 GCA_903064625.1 Mallotus villosus | reverse complement strand
CTCCTCCATGCGTTTCTGCAAGGCTGGCAGCAGGAACTGCTGGTGGAAGCAGTGGATGGAGCAGATGTTGGAGAAGATTCCGGTGACCACGTCGCAGGGGAAGGAGGCGCGGGAGCGGGCCTCCTCCAGGAGACGCCCACAGAACACCTGGTCCAGGAGGTGCAGCTTGGACACGTAGGCCCGCTCCGTCTGAAGGAGCTCGTTGGCGATGTTGAACACTCTCTGCTGCACCGACAGCTGGAGGAGGAGCGCGCGCGGAGGCAGACGTAAACACAAACACAGACATTTGAGGAAATTCAGGGACACCCACACCACGGAAAAACGCGCACATTAGGAAAGTGGGTCGTTATTATAACCTTTTAAACACTTTACGCAACGCAGATGACTGAGGAAACGTTGACATTGTGCATAGCTCGGATTCTCCAGGGTCACATTCCGACTGACGTCTGACCTTACTCCGTATAACAGCTAGAAACACTTCTCTTCATTCGCTGTAATTGCATGTCTGTCGCAACGTGTCGGCCGTGCCTCAGTGAGTTATAGCACAGCTTACACTCACTTACTTACACTCTTTTTACCCAATTTAATATGGTTCTAAAGCTTTCACTATCAATTGAGCTAATTCTTCTACAAATAGCAGCTCAGCCTTCTCTTGTTTTCCCTTTTCCAAGCAGACGTATTTTCCTTTCCTCTCGTCTCCTTCTAACTCACCTCGACAGAGTCTTGTCTGTTGGCTGGGGGGGGCACGAGGGCCAGGGTGTTGAGCTCCGTCTCATCCCCGCTACCCCTCCTCCAGGTCGCTGTCCCCCTCCGAGTCCCTGCCCCCCACGGCCAGCGCCCCCTCCCCCCCCAGGCCCTCGGCGTAGCCACAGGAGGAGGACGAGGAGAGGCGGGGCAGGGTCAGGGCGGGGCTGCAGGGGTAGATGACCCGGTCCTCGTCTCCGGCGAAACACAGCTCCTCGCTGTGGGAGGGCGAGCTGATGCTGTCGATCCCGCTGTCTCGATTGGCCAGCTTGCCGTCAGACTGCGGGGCGGGGAGGGACAAGTGTTCGGAGGGGATCTCTGATTGGCTGCAGGACTCGGCGGGCTCCCTCATCTCCATGGTGTCCAGGTGCTTCTCGGAGGCGCTGTAGCCCGACTCCATCGACAGGCGCTTCTCCGAGCATGACGCCGCCAACTCTTCGTCTTCATCGTCGTCGTCAATATCATCGAGGTTATCCTCCCCTGTCTCCCCCACCACCCCTCCCTGTACACCCTCCTCCTCCCCCTGAGGGAGATCCAGGGGGTTCTGGGAGGGGGGCTTGGCTGAGGGGGGGCTCCGGGGAGGAGCATGAAGGGGGTGTGAGTGGAGCACTTGGCCCTCCTCCTCCTCCTGCCCCCTGGGAGTCTGGGACTCTGGGAGTGCACATCCCCCCAGTGATGTCTGGCACCACAATGATCTGCTCCCTGGAGAACACACACACATACATACATACATAAAAGGTTAGGTTAAAGGGTTGGTTTCCCCAACACAGATTCATTGTAGATCTTGACAAGTACAGGTTAGCACAGCGCCTGGACTCTATAGAGCGTGATCCTCAGTGCAGCACTCAGACTGATCTGGATCAGGGCAGCTGCCTCAGCACACCCATCAGATCTCACCTCTCAAACTTCTCGATGAGGGACAGTACGCAGGAGGGGGAGGAGCTTCCCTCTGCGCGTGGCAGCGGGCACCGTGGAGCGCGGGGGTCGGCGGGGAGGGGCCTGGAGGGCGGAGGAGGGGGGGAGGGGCTTGTCCGGGGCACGGGGTCGAGGGCGGGGCTGGGCTCCTTGCTGCTGGAGGTGAGGGGGCTTCGGGGGGCACTAGGGGGAGGGGAGACAGACACATGATCAATGACCTGTGTCTACAGTGTGTGTGTGTGTGTGTGTGTGTGTGTGTGTGTGTGTGTGTGTGTGTGTGTGTGTGGTGTGTGTGTGTGTGTGTGTGTGTGTGTGTGTGTGTGTGTGTGTGTGTGTGTGTGTGTGTGTGTCTGTGTGTGTGTGTATGTGTGTGTCTATATGTACCTATCTGTATGCTAAATTGAGTTATCTGACCGCAACGAAATCTTCATAAATATGAATGATATAATATGATTCTGTTCAATTCCGTATTAATCTCCTCTCCGCTACGCTACTGCTACTCTAATTCGATCCTTTCCAGACAGTAGTGTCCAATCCTCCCCAGCACACCTACCTTGTGGTTTGGGCCCAGGTAAGGGGGGCCGGGTCTTGGGTGCCATGGCAGGGAGCTCTGGTGCTCCACTGCTGCTGGAGCCGTTGCAGTGTCCAGGATCCATGAGGGGTCCCGGGTCGGAGCTGAGGCGCTGGGGGCCATCGTGGGAGGCGTCCTGGTCCTGGGGGGCCAAGCAGGGGTCTGGCTCCAAGGACAGACTCTTAGTCAGCAGCCTGGGACTGGAGGAGGAGGGGCCTGGGGGGGGGAGGAGGAGGAGGGGGAGAGGGGAGAAGGGAGGTGAGGAGGAAACATGTGAATGATGGATGCCATCTGTGCTGTCCTTACGGTGCGAGAGCTGTCAGAGACATGCAGACCTTGCTCCCAATGTCATTTAGGCACCATCCACATCTAATGAAGATAAAGATGGGGACACAATGGGGACCTGACTTTTGGTAGGTCGGGTGAACGATGTATGTGTGTGCTGTAAAAATGCCTGGATTCAGACAGTGCTGTGATATAGGTGTGTTTGCATTTATATGACGGTGTGTGAAAACAGCGTGTGGAGGAAAGGGGTGAGGCACTGACAGAGAGAGAGACCGATACATAGACACATGAATGAAGGGGTTATCATCATAACCCAGAGTGGTCAGCTGATGAAAGAGAGAAGCAGGCATGGCAGCCATCGTTAACCTAGCCAGTCTGTGTGTCTTGTCCTCTTAACGCAACTGATGAATTCCATGTGACATGACAACCAACTGGTACCTATTGGTGCAGCAGGGAAGGGGGGCCTTGGGGTCTGAAATGAGTTCCACATGCTCTGCTAAATCTGTCTGCTCTGTCTGTCTCTCACTCACTCCCTCTCTCTCTCTCTCTCTCTCTGTGGCAACAGGCCTGGAGCTCTCACTACCTCACACACTACCTTTCTCTCTCTCCCCTCTCTCGATCTCAAGCTCTCCCTCTGCTTCTCTCTCTGTGTCTCTCTCTCCCTGCAAACACTCTCTCCTCCTCTCTCCTCCTCTCTTACTTACTTCTCCCTGTATTCTTCTCAGGGCTCTCCTATCCTCTGGATGTTTGTCATCCTCTGGATGTTTGTCATCTGTCTATCTTGTTCATCCTCAGATGGTGAACGTCTGCCTCCCTGACTCACACCCCACAGGGTCAGTGTTGGATAAGGCACACACACACACACACACACATACACGCACACACGCACACACACACTCACACACACACACACACACACACACTCCCGGATCCAAATACAAGACTCTCAACTCTAGCACAAAATCAGCTGTATAAAACCCAGCATGGTAATAACTGTCACAGCAGCAGCAAGGCCAGTTTGGAGCTGCGGCTCTCCTTTAGCGAGACAGGAGAGAGAGGTGGAGTGCTCTGCTGATCAGCTAACTTGGATGCTTTGTGTGCTGTCATCTGTCATTAAACAACTGGTTGATTCTAAGAGAAGGAATACGCCTCTAGATGTGAACGCATTCATACGCACACACACCCACCCACACATGCACACAAACACATAATGTGTCACTCAACATCTCAAGTGACTAACAGTCACAGTCAGCACAAAATCCAGGTCTAAACATGTTCTGCCCACCAACAGCCTACTTTCCAGTACATGTTCAAACTTCCAAATGTGTATGACATTACAATATCTGTCCTCCTACAATATCGTATTTGCCTGTTCTGTGATATTCTATTACAACAGAAGACAAAATAAGGGCATCATTTAAAGTGATTAAATAAGTAAATGTGGGATCTACTTGGGGGAATATTTGCATTATAAAACTGCCCACAGTCCTATCAGGACTCCTGGGAGGAATTCCCAGATCCTCTTCTGGGGAGGAGATGAGGGGAGTGTGGGTACTGTGTAGCTCCTCCAGTCTACAGCACACGTCTGGGGAGGAGATGAGGGGAGTGTGGGCACTGTGTAGCTCCTCCAGTCTACAGCACACGTCTGGGGAGGAGATGAGGGGAGTGTGGGCACTGTGTAGCTCCTCCAGTCTACAGCACATGTCTGGGGAGGAGATGAGGGGAGTGTGGGCACTGTGCAGCTCCTCCAGTCTACAGCACATGTCTGGGGAGGAGATGAGGGGAGTGTGGGCACTGTGTAGCTCCAGTCTACAGCACACGTCTGGGGAGGAGATGAGGGGAGTGTGGGTATCGTGTAGCTCCTCCAGTCTGCGGCACACGTGCTCGTGTGTGGTGTACCCATGAGGAATAATGAAACAAAACTTAGTAGAGTAGAATGAATGAGTTCATCCACAGCCCAGTAGTGTGGAGCTGAATGAAACATGCGACAGTCGGCTCACACAGAAGCGAAAACGTTTCCGACAGAAGGTTCCAGAAGGTTCGTCAGTGAGACAGAAGAACACGAGCGAGCATCTGTGCTTTTCATCGCCAGCTGAATCCAACCACAAGATGGGGATTTCATACAGGCAGGATCCACACAAACACTCTCTGTAGAATATGTCAAACTATAGGCTTTTGTGTAGGAAATACTGTACATCTGACACAATGAGATTGTGTTCAATCCTGTTGAATGAACACACGTCAGGAAAGCACCACAGTATAAGAATCATACTAATGATCTATTCTAGCATTTGATGCAAATACCGTAACCTGTAAGCCCTCACAAACTCCCCTCGCCAAACCCCATCGAATGTCACCGCAGATCCAATGTTGGTAACCCAACCTGCCAGACCACAAGATGTTGTTGTGGCACGTAGCCGTACACTTATCTTCTGTTGTGATCAGCATGACACACTGCCAATCACCTCCTGATCGATGCCTACATTCTGCTGACCGTCTCCCCTCTTCCTGGCTGCCTCCTGAAATATTCATGCGGCCGTCAGTGTGTGCACGCTATTGATTAAATTGACGTGCATCTCGCTAGCATGGCGTCCCGAACAATGCTCTGATCTAGAGCAGAAGAGGAGGTTTGGAACCAACCCCCCCCCTCCCTAAAGAAGGGTTCTGAGCTCAGAACATCCCGTAGACCACAGGAATGTCCCGATGGAGGAGGCTTGGGTTCAGCACCTTCAAAACATGGGTCTGAACCCCATGCGGCACAACAGGATTCACACAGGGCCCCGTGAACTCGGAGGTCATGGGAAAAGATAATGACAGCATCCTGACGGAAAACATGTGACCGCTGACAAACCTCCAGTCTGGAAGCTGCGTGTAAATGTGTGTTTTTTTTCCCTTCTTAGTTTGTCTTTGCGTGTTCTATTTTTGCGATTGTGATATTTTTATCTTCATCATAGCTGACTCAGACAAGTGATCAAGAACGGCCTCCCTAAAGCAGCGTCCTGTGATCTGTCAAACACCGACAGTCTCACTTCCTGCTTCTCATCTCAGCTGTATATGATTCTGTAAATAACTCCCATTGAACTCTGGACACACTCTGTAGGCTTTAGAAAAAGCAAACAATCCTATATTGTCAGATTCCAGTTCACAACAGGCTGAGAATACGAGCTTGACCGATGCTGATCTTCACTCTATCCTTAGCAAACCCCTGGGAGAGCTGAAAACTGAAGCAAGGATCCTTGTGAAGGATTATTAGAACATGCTTCACCTGCGGAACATGGTGGACCCAGAATCCTCTAAAAGATCAATCACCTGAGGAACAATGAACCTGTAGAACATCGAACCTTAAGAACTTAGATTCCCTAAAAATGATCTAGTGAGACTAAGTTGCCAGGGGAACAAGAACATTCACCCCTTATTTGAAAACATGACATTTAAGGTACACAACACAGCTCATACTGTGGAATGTACAGGTCTGTCAGTCAGTGAACACGAATCCCCCGCAAAACAAGATCCACTTCATCCCAATCACAGCCTGCTTCCAGACCACCGAAGCACCGCAAAGGCTGACAATCTTCACACGTTGTTTCACAGCAATGACTTAACATTTGTCACCATGGAAATGGGCTGTGCCGTTCACCAGGGGAGGGTGCGAACGACCGGGTGTTGCGCAACCCTGTCACAGGGGACGTGCCACACAGTGTCCATGGGTGTTCTGAGGTAGCCACCCTCTCCTGTTCACCCCCCTGACACACCCACTTGGATCCACTGTACACAGGCAGGCTCACACTGCAGCCCCACATGGGAATATGCGGCGTAAGGATACGATCGGTTATCAATAATGAAATATAGAGCCATGGATCTGCTTGGCACAGGTCTGTCACACACAGTCGGACACACTATGGGATACATCCCTGTCATACATAGCTCACATGCCTGCACACCTGGTGCACACAGACATACCAATCAGTCAGCAAAGAAATGGGATGAAACAGCCATTGACAACAGATATGCACGCACTTAAACACACAGACTCACACACGTACACACAAGTACACACACAATTACCGTTGCAGAATGAGACAGATTGAATTGCCCAATACATACATGTAGCCTGTGTGCACTAACATACACGGCTGCAAAAAGTGTCATGGCTGCACTGCCTTTTAACCCATTGTGTTATTTTATGACAGCTGTCAATAATCATTTTAAGACAGAGATGGTCACTTTGCTTCTGAAAATGCTGAGGTGAGCTATACACCCTAGACGAGCTGTCATTCAAACGGAAAAATATATGCAGCTCTGGAACACATTATCGGGTTCCTAGAATATCCAGTCTTTTAAACCATGGTCTTTGCACGCATATATGAATCAATGTGTTCTTATTTATTTTTTGATAAATGTAAGAATACATACAGTTCAATTTCCTTTATAAATCATTGACAGTCTCTACCTCACCAAGATAAAATATGGGTGCAGGCTACATCATCACATCTGGCCGACGCATTACATTCACTGCGGCTAGATGTCGGTCAGTAGGCGCTTTGATTCCTTTGAAATAAGCGATTACCCTGACTAGACAACTGATTGAAGACAATAATAAAATAGACTTACCCCGGAGCACACTGGTTTTATCCATGTACATCGCGCAGCAAAACACAAATCCAGTCATTAAAAAACCCGAACGGGAGACAAAATCCCCCAATCGCTCACACGACGAAATAAGAACTAGCAAAGCGCAATTAAGGCTGTATCTTTTGATTCAATGTCGGCTCCTCTGTCACCAGGCACGAGAGAGCCAGATCACAAAATATAGGTTAAAATAAGTAGGTTAAATGAGATAGATAAGGCAAAAGGGATTGCCCGTCTCATCAAAGCGCCGGGTGGACTGACAGCAGCAGCATCCCTCAGTAGGTCAAACGCAAGGATGAGAGCAGCGTACAATTTTTCCATTCGTTGGTTTACCTATACTACACGATATCCCTGCCTGGTTGTAGAATAAAAATGTGTATCCTAATGAACAATTAATAAAGCACCAAGGCCTATGAAGACAATAGTATAAAAAACGAGCACCAAACGGATTAAAAAAACCTTACGCGGCCCCTCCACCCCTCTCCGCACCGTCTGTCCCTGCACACACACAGACAGCGGCAGAGCGAGTTGAGCGCACAGTTCTACATGTGGAATCACATGCGATATGACCCCAGCATCGATGCACCCCCTCCCCCCTTTTCGCAAACGCACACACACATCCGTCCCTATATCTCTCCCTTTCTCGCATCCCCTATCAATCACTTATCCCAGCACTCTCTCTATTTCAGTTACCTTGACAACAAATTAAAGGGTATCTTTAAGGATTAGGCTACATTGGAATAAAGCACGAGTGGACATTTACCACGCTACCATGAATATGGGCATGTCTGGTTGTAATGTATGGACCTATATATCAGCCATGCAACTCTGCAGAAACATTCCATCAAACCGTACGCAATTACAGTATATGTGTAGTCAGTCATAGGCTCTTGAAAGGCAGAATAATAAGCACTGTCTGTACTACAGTGGTTATCAGCTCTGTGGCCCTCGCCAGTCAACAATCAATACACTCCACTGTCTACCCACTGCCTGAGCAGTAGTGTCCTCATTTAAACATGTGACCATACCGGGTTGCATAAACATGCCTACTAAACAGCCATGCAGTCGGCCAGTTATACCAAATGTACATAGGGCTATACTGTACACACACACACACCACACACACACACATACACACACACACACACACACACAGGTGAGAAACAGGTTTATATACTGTAGCCTACTGGACATAAGCATATTCCCATACTCAAAATGTCACCATTATATTCTGATAAACACACCAATGTTACATACCAAAATGCGAGGGAAATGGATGCAGTGGAATAACTACAAAAACATTCCTCTGTTGACGTGGCGATAACATATGCTTAAATGAGTAACAACCTGTAGACAGAACCATACCTGCTCCAGCACACATGTTGCTATTCTACTATGTGTACGTTCCAAGATGCACACATGTTGGCGTCATGTTTACATTCTGGGATGGCAGATTTCCAAACACATGGGCGTTAACAGCCAGTAGTTAGGCTGGTGACGGGCCAGCTGACGGGTCAGCTGATGGTCGACATGTACAGTCACAGCATCCCTCCATTCAGCTGTGTTTAGACAAGCAAAGACAAGAAGCTGAGAGCAGGTCTGGCCTAAAGAGGGAACATCTCTCACGCCAGTCTCTGGAGGAACCATGATGAGTTAACATTGATAACTTAAAAACACGTATGTCTGTTAATCTACACGCTCTATACTCCTCCTTCCTGCTCCCTGCTTCCTTTCCTTTACCACCTATGAGTATCTCCTTTACACTTCTATCCTTCAACCTTCCATTCATTTACATTACATTACATTTAGGCATTTAGCAGACGCTCTTATCCAGAGCGACTTACAGTAAGTACAGGGACATTCCCCCCCGAGGCAAGTAGGGTGAAGTACCTTACACAAGGACACAACGTCATTTGGCACGGCAATCGAACCAACAACCTTCTGATTAGTGGCCCGACTCCCTAACCGCTCAGCCACCTGACCCTCATGCATCCACCTACCCTTCCCTCCTTCCCTCCATCCCTCCAGCGCTCTGCCCTGCAGGCCTGGCCCTGGGTCACGTTCTGTAAACGGAGTGATTTGGCCTGTGATTTCCCCAGAGAGGAGGCCATCTGGCCCTCTCACCAGGCCCAGCACTCAGGCCCAGCACCCAGGCCCAGACATGCGCGTGCTGTCACAATGGGACTACCACACCACATTAAATGACAAAGACACTCTCTTTCACACCTACTACTGTCCTCACGCACTCTGACATCACACCAACTGTGACCCCCAACTAGTCAGCACGCACGCACACACATACACACACACACACACTAAATCGAAAATGACACAATAGAAGAGAAGTAAGGGTGGATTTATTTGCGCCTTAGTGCTGTGTGTATCAACAAATCTGCAATGTAACCCAACCCTGTGATGTCATGGCATGAGTTATGTAAAACAGACTCAGTGTTGGTTATTGATCTCTTGTAGCCACCAACTCTGCTAACCTGAGTGTGTGTCTCTCTGTGTGTGTGTGTGTGTGTGTGTGTGTGTGTGTGTGTGTGTGTGTGTGTGCGCGTGTGTGTAATAAATCTGTCACCTCTCTACCCCAGTCACAAACCAATACCAAAGACACCATACATTCTAATTATATCTTCGTTACAGTCAGTCTGAGTTCATTATAATCCACCATTATCATACAAAGCACCCCCTGTTACTGGTTAACCCAGAGGCATACCCTTTATTGATTAGACAGCTGCCTTTGCAGAGGGACTGGTCTTTGTGCAGACACAAATCCATCCATATATCCATCCTGGGTATACTGTGTATGGGTTGTAGAAGAATCAATACACACCTGATCCTTCAACACATTTTTGGAAAAAGCCACAGATATTCAGCTGGGGAACATGGAATGTGTGTGTGTGTGTGTGTGTGTGTGTGTGTGTGTGTGTGTGTGCTGAAAGGAGGCGAGGCCATGACAGGCCTGCTAATAGTTCATGGTTCAGCTCAGCTGTTTGGAAAGACTCAGAGTGAGGAGAGATGGTCCCAGAGGTAGGGAGTATTCTGTCTCCCTCCCTCTCTCACCCTGCCCTCACTCTCCCTCCCTCTCTCACCCCAGCCCTCCTTCTCACTCTCCTCTCCTCCTGCTCTCTCACCCCCGTTATTCCTACTGCTCTCCGTCTTCTCACCTCAGCCCTATCCCTCCGTCTTCTTTCCTTCCTCCTGACCCCCCTCTAGTCTGCTCTCTCCTCACCACAACAAGAACTCCTCTCTACAGGAAGTGTTCTCTACTTGGTCGAGAGATAAACACCAAAGCCACACACAAAGACTTACAATAGAAAGTTAATCTCTGCTTCCTTTAGAAGATTGCACTGATTAGTGGCTGTGATGATAGCCCACTCAACATTCTGATATCTATCTACCCCCAACACACACACACAACCTATCTCAACCGCTAGCATATGTTCTGTCTCTCTCTCTCTCTCTCTCTCTCTCTCTCTCTCTCTCTCTCGTCTCTCTCTCTCTCTCTCTCTCTCTCTCTCTCTCAAACACACACACACACACACACAGACACACACACACACACACACACACACACGCATCCCAATCAGGCAGAACTAAAGATTCCCTGCGGGGAGTCCAGAGGAAGGGAGGAGTCCAGATAAAGTGTGACAGACAGTCAGCCAGACCAGGCAGTATGAGAGCAGCG
The DNA here is from genome assembly GCA_903064625.1 of Mallotus villosus. Classification (NCBI taxonomy): domain Eukaryota; kingdom Metazoa; phylum Chordata; class Actinopteri; order Osmeriformes; family Salangidae; genus Mallotus; species Mallotus villosus. The sequence continues at coordinate 426,665 of CAEFZP010002021.1, read as the reverse complement.
AGACAGTACAGGCCAGTCTGGTGAAAACTAATGTACAGTAGACACTCACTACTCTAAAATAAAGGACTTTAATGATTTATGTCTTTAAGATGGCCTCCCTTCCTACATCTTCCCAACCTTCCCCCTTCCCCACCCTGCCCTACCCCTCTGAACTTTTGGCATTCTCCTGAGAGTCCGAGAGACCCCCAGGGACAGTGAATGGGGGGCTGTATTTAGTCCTGGTGTTGGGTCTATTCTGGGCCCTGGGTGTGGGGTGATTGGAATGTGACTGCTTTGTTGAGGGTAGAAAGGACCGGAATGTGAGGCTGCTATCTTTAACTTCAGGAGAGCCAAGGAGGTCATTTTGATACCATGGACTGACGTGTGCTTGGGTTGAATATGTATATTTATCTCATCAATTCTTGTTTCATTTACTGTAATGTTACTTTTGGGGGATTTGGAGTCTGAGAAGTCCCACATCTTATACATTGTCGATTATTTGAACATGTGCTTTTAATTTGGAGGCCAGATCTCATACACCCAGTTAATGTCACCCACAAAATCATACATCCTCTGCAACACAAAGATAGGAAATCCAATGAGAATGGAGTACACACAGTAGATTAGCCTATTACAGAGTGTACATGTCACAGGTTATCCAATCAGAAAGCACATATAGATAAATTACACTCTTAACCAATCAGAGGTCTGTGTTTGTGAAGAAGGGGTTTACAGGGTCACATGTCTTGCATGCTCTGATTGCATTTACTGCTGGGGAGGCCAAGGCCTGTATAGACCGACAGCAGACAGACTGGCTTCAGAAGAATCACTTCTGTCTCTCTGTCTCCCATCTTTTCTCCACTTCTTTCCCATCTTGTCTCTCCCTGTTGATGTCTCCCTCTATGAATTTCACCCGCTCTGACACTCCTGCCTTTCTCGCTCTGTCTCTTTCCCTGCCTCGCCCCCCCCCTTCCCTTCCCTCTCCAGAAAAGCTGCAGGTGAGACTCTCAGGGTTCATGTAAGGCTTTCTCTCCTCCAGTCCTCTCCTCCAGTGGCTGTCTAAACCCTCTTGGCATGTTTCAGCGGGTTCATGCAGACTCCTCAACCCCACTCCAGAGATTTAAACCTCCTCTCGCTCCCTCTCGCCTGCCACGTCGTCTGTGGTTCCCCATGGCATGGCACATGCTCACACACACGCACCCACACACACACACACGCACACACGCACACACACTCTCTCTCACACACATACACAGTCTGACACACTGACACAGTCCCCTCCTCCTCCCCCTCCCTCTCTTCTTTCCCCGCAGCTGCTGGAGAAGATAGCATTGGAGCAGAGCACACACACATTTCACGCACACACACATGCATAAACTCGCCTGGAAACAACTAATCCACAGTCTGCGGCACATTACTGACATAAACACACAACACCTGGATTAACATGCTGAACACACACAAACAGCACACATTCAAATACACACAGCCCTCTAAGCCATTTTGAGGTTCAAAAATAAAGATAAAATTGAACATTTTTGGCACGTGGCTACAAACAAACGTCTCAGATCAAAGCCACCAGCAGCAGCTCCTTCATGTTTCTCATTCCTTTAGGTCTCCATGTTTCCACAGCCTTCATCACACCACCCTGTCTACAGTCTCTGTCCCGCTGCTCTGACTCTACATGAGTAAGTGTTCTAACCTAATGTAAAGACAGGTTCTGTCTCTGCACGGCGCCAACAATGGCTGTGTTTGTAGCCTTGGGAGGCTGCTTCGGTCGCAGTGGAGGGTACCAGCAGTTGAACTGAAGAGGACACACATTATCTTTGAATAAGTTAGACCCTGCCAGCGTAGGCCTGGAATGTGTATCAACTTAATAACGGTAACGAAGAGGCACACAGAACGCAGGAGACTGACTTTACAGAGAAGTAAGAATGTCGAGCTGGGGGTTCGTGTGTGCCACCGGTGCCGTCACCCAAGTAGTGTTTGACAGCCAGGGTGGCAGAGGAATGATGCTCCTCTGTGTGGGGCGGGCTCCATAGTGCCTAAGAATACACCCAGCTGTAGTAAGGCTGTAGAGCTGTCAACACTCGTCCATCACAGCTGCTGTGTTCTCCCACTGTCTCTTTATGGGGGGAACAGGCTGCAGGCCACAGGCCACTGGCTACAGGCTACAGGCTACAGGCTACAGGCTACAGGCTACAGGCTACAGGCTACAGGCTACAGGCTACAGGCTACAGGCTACAGGCTACAGGCTACAGGCTACAGGCTACAGGCTACAGGCTACAGGCTACAGGCTACAGGCTACAGGCTACAGGCTACAGGCTACAGGCTACAGGCTACAGGCTACAGGCCAAAGACTACAGGCTACAGGCTACAGGCTACAGGCTACAGGGTACAGGCTACAGGCCACTGGCTACAGGCCGCTGGCCACAGGCCGCTGGCTACAGGCCGCTGGCCACAGGCCGCTGGCTACAGGCTGCTGGCCACAGGCTACAGGCTACAGGCTACAGGCTACAGGCTACAGGCTACAGGCTACAGGCTACAGGCTACAGGCTACAGGCTACAGGCTACAGGCTACAGGCCACTGGCTACAGGCCGCTGGCCACAGGCCGCTGGCCACAGGCCGCTGGCCACAGGCCGCTGGCTACAGGCTGCTGGCCACAGGCCGCTGGCCACAGGCCGCTGGCTACAGGCTGCTGGCCACAGGCTACAGGCTACAGGCTACAGGCTACAGGCTACAGGCTACAGGCTACAGGCTACAGGCTACAGGATACAGGCTACAGGCTACAGGCTACAGGCTACAGGGTACAGGCTACAGGCCACTGGCCACTGGCTACAGGCCGCTGGCCACAGGCCGCTGGCCACAGGCCGCTGGCTACAGGCCGCTGGCCACAGGCTACAGGCTACAGGCTACAGGCTACAGGCTTCAGGCTACAGGCTACAGGCTACAGGCTACAGGCTACAGGCTACAGGCTACAGGCTACAGGCTACAGGCTACAGGCCAAAGACTACAGGCCACATACTACAGGCTACAGGCCACAGGCTACAGGCTGCTTGTACTGACAGATAGTATGTTACTGCATCTACTTTAAATCTCTCAGATTAGTGATGATAATAAAGTTTAGATGTCCAAAATGTGAAAGTAAACGGTCAAATCCCCTTTTTTGCACTCACGCATGCACACACACATACACACATATATAAGTATATGCAAAGACCATTATAATCTCTGATCTGTGATATTGACTACACACAAACAATATGGAAACAGGCACTTGTGTGTAATATAATCTCTGTAGCAGATGGCTTTTATGTGAAAATGGGGGCGAGCATCGACTTCTTAAAGGGGAGGACCGTCTCGGTTAAAGGCATAGTTCCGGTCCCATTGTTCATGGAGTGAGGTCAGCTGGGAAAAAGAGATTCAGTAAACACTACAGTAGAAAAATTCTCCCAGACTTAGATTGAGATAGATACATAACAGACAAACAGAATATGGTCTTGAAAATATAGTACATCCCAAAACACCAACACCACTCTGGTATCGTCCCTGACTCCATCGCTGTGGTGTGGATGATATGACCATGTGACTGTGTGTTTGTGAGTGGAGCTTCCCAGCAGGTCTGAGTCGGTCAGCAGAGACTGCAGCCAGTAGAGTCATATGGATAGAATGTGCATTGTTCTGCTGCATTCAGGCTCCTCAGGCTCCTGTACTGTGTGTGAGGGCAGCTAATATAAACCCAGTGTCTGAGGATGATGTGTTGGCCTATGGAGCTGGCCACGCTCCCCTGAGGACATGCTGTTCGTCTGCAGGCTAAAGAGGTAGCAGGACTGTAACTCAACGCTCTCTGTCTGGATGTGTTCCTGGAATTTAATGAATGACAATTCGGTCTGGAATTGACCTTGTTCTTTGGTTGTACCTAATTGACTAGAACTGCCTGTAAGGTTCTAGCTGCGCTACATCTGTCAACAGGAGATGAGCCACGACCAGTTAGTTTGGAGCTGGCTAGGCTGCATGGGAAATACTAGGAGTACAGCAATGCCGCAAAGCCTTAGCTGAGGCCCGCTCTTCTTCTACGACTGCTTGCCTTTCTGTCGCAGTTCCGCTGCTCTTCCCTGTGCAGTGAGCCAGTCCGATTGCCATGGTGATGTCGATAACTTTAGATGTTCCAGTCAGATGTGGACAGACAGAGCTGCTGTTGTCAGCTGGTTGATCTGATCTGACCACCGTCACGTGACCGAGACCACTAGGCAAGGATATGAGGAGGCGATGCTTCAGTAAAAGAGAGCTAAGCAGGATCAGTATCTATAAGTTCTTTAGGATGTTCTACACGCTATAGGGTTTACATGGTCACAATGTCCCACTAGAGAGTGGTAGACTTTGACTGAAGGATATCCAAGCCCTATGCATCCGAGCTTCTCCTCTCGAACGCGACTCGACTACATGCTAGGAAAACACTCAGAGAGTGGTAGACGAGACGGCTTTGAGTGGAGAGATCACACCTCTCAGATTCATGACTCAGGCTGGAAGCCGGAAGGAGAGGCAGACAGGGTTAGGGTTGCCAGGTCTGACTCTGAAGTGGCCGGAGGTTTCAAACACTGACTTAGCTTTGACACATGTGCACGTACGTGCACGTTGGCAATATGCTTCCTTCCTCTGACTAATAATAGTAATACTCACATCAAACAAATAGATGCAGATGTCATGTGTTATGAGGGTGACAGTTGGCCACCCTGCATAGTAAGGTGTCAAAGCAGTCAGCAGTCGGAAACCATAATGGGTATGCATTGTTACTGTATGACTGTTGTAGAAGGATTAAAAAGCTGTTAGAGCTGGATATGGATCAGAGTGAGAAAATCATTGTGGGGGTGGTGGGTTTTAATGAAGGTCAGGGAAAGAGGCTATTTTGTTGAGCCCAGCACAGATGCTGAACAGCTAGAAAGATGGTTCAACACATACACACACACACACACACACACACACACCCTAGAACCCCATCTGCCCCCATTGTAGCCTCTGTCTCAAGTCATCGTAGTGGACGATCATAACATTTGAAACATCAAGAATGAAAATTCCAAAACGATTAGGAGGTTAAAGTAGTAAATCCCACATCAACATTAAAGGGAGATTAAACATTATTTTATATAATCCTCTTGTCTCTAATGGTCATTTGGTGCATACCCCCACTTCCGTCCACTGTTGAAGTATACGCAGGATGTCTACAGCCTGTATATACTGAACATTGGCTTTACTAAGCTGGTTTCTAAAAGACCCCTGCTGTCTTGCATGAGATCTGTGTCTCCCTGTTGGCTTGTTGTTTGTGTGGGGGTCGCTGGTAGCTACAGCATGTGGGCCAGATGTTGGGGCTTAGGACCAAGAGGGTCAGAGGGATGCTAGTTCAAATCCTTAGGATAACCCCACAATTGTGACGGGTGAAATTCCAGTAATACCGAATCTGACCGTTCGAAGGTTCCTCCACAGGAGCCAGCACACAAAGAACTCCCGAAGGTTGCCATTACAATGCAAACGATACGAGCCTAAATCTCTTAGACAGGATCTCATGAGCTGAAACACAGAGTTTGTTAAATGTTTTATCCGGACCCTCTCTCCCTCTGCCCTCCTACACAGTCCTACTTGAGCAGGCCAGGCAGCTGATTGGACAACGGGCCAACGCTGTACACCTCAGTGCTCTCCTCCATCATCTCCAAGCCTTATTGGATTTCACAGTATGGTGCTTGAGTAAACAATGAGCATTGGCAGACACACAGGGGAATACACACTCAGATTAACACACCAACGGCCAAAGAAGAGCGACACATCACCTGTGTGTGTTGTGATGTTAACTTGCATGAAATCCAAGAAGCACACACAATGTGCGAGCCTCCATGTTTATTCCAAAAGGACGTTTATCTCTCTGTCTGTCAACATTGATCAGCTCATCTTAAGCGTCAAATATACAATGTGTTTTTATTCAGCTATAACTCACCAGCCAACAGCTGGTATTAAATGAAACGGAATAATGCCACACTTTAAGATCAAACATCTGCTTTCCTTCCTTGATAGCATGATGGCACATGACAGTTGAGTGAAGCCGAAGGCTACAGATTTACCTTTATTAAGCCTGCCAGGCAGCTACTGTGCAGTGTAGTTATGACTTTGGAGCACATTTATTATTTGTCTAGACCACGGCACTCAGAACCCAAGAGTAGGAAATTTGTTTAGATTATATATATTCATAACATAGACAGCAGCTTTCTGGTGCAAACATGACTGACCCTGGGCATATGCTTTTGTGAATACTGCTCCCTAAGGAACTATTTTCTATGAATGAGAACTTCAGATATCTTGAAACCCCTGCTGGGGTGATAAAGGGAAAGTTTGCATGCTAATGACAGAAAGACTGAAGAGATCATGCGTTTAGCATGACCTGTTAGTAGGTTTACAGTAGAACTCTGTTCATTACACATAAAAATATAGTATGTTTTAGTGTGGTTGTTTTGTGTAGGATACAATACCAGCAACTGTGTATTCTATGAAATTCCTACTGGAACTCACCTATCCTGCGCAGGGGCGGTTGAGGGCTTGGCAAGCCGCTGCTGATGTGGTAGGAGAATCGCATTGTTTTGAACTGGCTGGAGAAGGAATTTTGTGTCTCGGGGGGCATTGGTGGAGAGTAGCTGATTAGAGCGCTTTTAGGTCGGTTCAGCTGCATACCTGGTCACAGTCACACAGGCATACGAGACAGGATGTGCCAATCTCAGTAGACTGGGAAAATGGGTTATTGTTATATTCCCGGTTGTGAGAAAATCCTCAAGTTGCCCTATCAGACTCTCAACTGTTTGGTCTTTAGGCGCTCCGGCGAGCTTTGCGTCCCCGAGGAAATCACTTGATTTGTGCGGTTTTCCCTTCCCGGACTACCGGCTGTGAGGGACAGAATTCCCACCAAACTGTCCTCTTCAGAGTGCAGACTCTCACGGTGTGCTGTGTGACTCGAACTTCGATAAACTTCTCCTTGAACGATCACGTTAAAAGCCATCAAAGTGGTATTAACGTTTTTCCGTTAATGTACCAGTAGAGCCTCTTTACACTGCAAGAATGGCTTATGTCTGCATCCCAGGCTACTACTTACTATTACAGTCAGAATATCCTATAAGAGAGCAGAATAAAATCCTATCCAAGCGTCTGGAAATTTCTCCGGTACTGGACGGCAGTTGTTACTGTAAGTTCTCTTTGAAGTTGGCCACATTGTTGATCCCGAGATCAGTTCAGCGCATCCAACCACATCTCGAAATTCAAAGGGAGAAGTAGCCTAACAAAGTAGCCAGACTAGCCTTTAGTCCTCTGAGTGGCGTACAGTCACAAAAACGCAACGAGCGCTATAACTGACATCCCTTCACAAAACCACTGATAGAACCAAGTTCTGCCACAGTAACATCGGCAACTGGCAATAAAAACATTCCTTCCATGATAGCCTACATATAATAAACGTAGCCTACATCTTTTACATTAGAAAATGTTGGGGCGCCCAACTCAGTAACATCGCTCCCCTGCTAATTCTTCACTTTTTTTCCTCCTGAAACGTTTAACCTAAATATGCTAAACTCAGCTTCCCTAACCAGATTCAATTGTATTTTTAAACTCCCGACTTGATTTCTTCGACAACTCCAATAACGGTTTCATTTCTTTTGGGATGCTATATTGCCATCAATAAATCCATGTCCACCGATTTGTTATCCATTGTTTTTGATAAACTTTCAGCAAGTCAAAATGCAATTCCTGAAATGTGTTGAACTTAACCCCCTCCTTCTCTCCTCTCTTTCCTTGCTCCTGTGTGCGTTATTCCGTCGACATCTGAAACCGGTCTCGGCCCCCCCTTCTCCACCATCTCTCCTCTTCCCACAGTCTGGTTCTCATTTACTCTTTTTTGAGCCTGAAATTTGAGGCAAAGTAAAAACGTTGAAAAGATTCCTAGTTTTTTTACCCCCACAAAGTCAACAAATACTGGATTTTATTGTATGAAGCATTATATAACTATTTTTAATCAATGTGAACCCTAATAAATAGTCATAAAAAATACATTGAAAAAAAGACTACGGTGAAGACAGAGCTGCGGGGTCACCGTTGTCCACGGGTTGACCCAGATTTCTACAGTTGGCCCAGTGGCTAAAAACGGTCAAACGGTCGTGTGAATCGGTAATTATACAAACAGGCTATTTAGTAATATAAAGCCGTTAACTTTGGAGAATAAATGCTGGCAGGTTTGTTGGCCCACATGTAGGCATTAGGCTACAATACACACACTTTATTTCAATGTTTACAGAGCAATATAATCTGCAGTGTCCGATATATCCAATTAACTATTAATACAAATGTTAACTTCCTATGGGTAGTGTCTGGGGTGAAGGCCAGTGGACACTAGACCGAGTCTGCTCGCTGGTATTTCCTGTGGCTCTCTGTGTGTTTGTATCCTCTGGAGTGGATGGTTGAGTCATTGAGATCTCCAGCTGCAGACTTCAGACCAGGGAACGTTTATTAGCCAGGAAAGAGATTATAGAGGGAGTGCTTGCCAGAGGAAGGCTGAGACTCTGAAGCATCCACATATCCTTCCAGTGCAACATATATGGACTCATAGGTCACATCTGGGATGACAGGACCATGTGGATTCAGGGGTTAGTGTGGAGCTGTCTTAGAGGTGAAAAGAAAAACAAAGGAATCAGACATCCAACAAGATCAAGTTTGTATTCTGCATTACAGAAATATTCATCCAAAAACACATACTCGAACTTGGAATTAGTCAGAATGGCAGAAAACTATGTGGCATTCAAACAATCTGTTAAAATAGTTTGATTCAGCAACAGTGGAATAACTTATGTACAGTATGACCAGTTCAGAGGGTCATTCAAAACTGGCAGCTGTGCTCCACCCAACTGCAGATAAACTTCACCCCTCACACCAGTAGGTGGTGGTATTGCTGACAAAGACAACGTAGACTCTTTTTTAGCTTTACAGAAGCAGTCCTTAAAAAGAAACAGCAGAAACACAGAATGGTTTGTTTAATTTTATTTTAAGCCCAATTAAAATGAGTGAAAAGAGTTCTGAGAGAAAACGTTACATTTATAAAAACATCCATAAACTAGTTCTGATAATAATCAGTCTTTCCTTATCTGTTGTTAATCTGTGTACAGTCATACAAAGGATAGATCAGTCCTTGTACTGCTGGTGTTCCCTTCTCGAGTTGAGGTTTCTGTCTACATTAGGCTCCAGCACAGATGACCTGCGGTTCCTCAGATTGTAGCGAGGCTGCGGAGAATGGAGAAGATAGCTGTGAATACATGTATGAAAGGGGAACATGTGCAGAAAATAGAATCTGTGACTTTTCATGCCGACACCTCGCTTTGTGCACAGAAGCATAATATACCCAGAAGAGTGGAAGCTGTTATAGCCTCATGGAGGGAGGGAGGGGAGGGGGGCAATTACATATTACTGCCTGTCCTTTTGGGGATAAGAAGTACAAGAAATTCATATAGGTGTCAAGGTCATGTGTCCCAATCCTTTTGTCCAATGAGAGAGTGAAAGAACGTGTCCCCACCTTGTCCTCCACCAAGATGCTGTAGACCACCGGGGAGGAAGGAAGCCGTCTGGAGGTTGAGGAGCGCCGCTGGCGTCTCGCAGGACTAGCTGGAGCTTGGCTCGTCTCCACTGCAGCACCAGAGCTGCTAGACAGACTGTCATATAGCCAGTCTAACCCAAACACACACATGCACACACACTCAATCCTGTCTTTTCATCAACTGATCCAAGCCTAACCGAAAGAACTACGAAGAGTTGCTAAAGTACAGGAGACTAACTGTGCTGTGTTCATCACCTCCATTTGAGCGCTTAGATGTATGAAGGTTCTGTACTGCTGTAGAGTCTATTATCACAGTAGAGGACCAAGGGACCAAGCTGCATTCCTCCTTTTCTCTCTCCCTCCTCCTCTGACGTTCACACAGCTGACTATTCTCTTCACCTTTGTGTGTCTCCAATGACTCTGAGAGACTCTCTGGTCAGAAAAAAAAACAGACAGCAAGAAAGACAGAGATAGGGAGATGTACACATGCATACATGAAGACAGATAGACAAAGAGGGAGAGAGAGTGACATACATAAACTGACAAAGTTGAAGCACTGGTGGTTTTTGTGCATGTACTATGCTGAGATCTCAGGGTACATCTAGTATGACCCTCCAGGCACCTACCAGCCTGCTGCAAAGCCAGCTTCAGGCAGGACTGGGTCTCTCTGAGCTGAGTCAGGATTTCCAGACTCTCCTTGGTCACGTCTCTGAACCGAACAACACAGAAGACCAGGACAAGAAGTCCAACCAGAACCATCACCCTCCTCAGAATTCCCACCAAGAAGCTGACCTGCTCCTAAACACACACACACACACACACACACACACACACACACACATTGGGAGAGTACATTGTCTAAAGTTAGCAGATTACCTGATATTAGTAACTTTATAGTAGACTGCTCAATGTTTCCTTTCCCCTTAACTGATGTGGGTTCCCCTACCTAGCCACAGGTTTAAGTTTGTCTGCCTCACCATCTGCTGGTATCCAGGGTTGGAGTCATCTAGCACCGCCCTGCAGATAATCCTCTCTAGGTATACGTTCAGACCCACCAGACTGAAGAGAACCAGCCTGAATAAAACAGAGCAGCCACTCAAGTAGTTCATAGAACCTGAATGGAACATTTTGTAACAGGCTGTTGTACACAACCGATTATGGCCGCCTACCTGGCACTGGAAGTGCGCCGTGTGGAAGTGAGGAGGAAGGCAGCGCAGAAGGCCAGGGAGTTGTAGAGCACACAGTTTAGGGTGTGGGACTCAGACAGGATGAAGCTCTGCAAGAAGGTGACGCGGTTGAATATCTCTGAGAAGGTCACTTGCTGCTCGTGGGCTGTCAGCTTCATCTCAGCAAACACCTCCCTCAGACCTGGAGAAGAGGAGGAGAAGGGAAATGAGGGAGATACGAAGAGGATTAGTGCCAGGCAATACAAGAGAGGCGAAAGGGAGGAACAAGAAGGGTGAGGACAGGAAAAGACAGAAGAGTAGAGGAGGAGCCATGTGGGGAGAGAGAGGAGGGGAGTCAGAAAGGGGTGATTTTTTTAACTAAAGGTTTTGATGCCACCTTTAGTGGAATGATGCAGGGTGTGTTTGAGCTCCTCTCCATTGCGTAGGATGGTCTCCTGGGACTTTAGGGCAGCACTCTGAGCCTCCACCAGATCCTCTGCCATCCTCTGTGTGGAAGTCAGCTTTTCCACCACTCCTGCGGAGCTCTCGGTTAACCTGTAAGACAAAACAAAACAAATGTAGCAACATAGCTAATCTACAGCTACATCTTATTTGGTCCAGTAGCATATGGAACTGCGCTAAGAGGCTATGAATTCATAAAATTTCACCCTTTTTCAATATCTTTCACTGAATCACCTGACCTGTGTATGGTGTTTTCTGCCTGGTGCTGCCAGCTCTCACTCTGCAAGTAGTGGCAAATGCTGTGGGCATGGGTGAAGAACTCTGTGTAGGCATTGAAGGCCACTGGATCCATATCTCTGGTGCAGAAGCTGACTTCACTACCCTCTGGACACTCAGGGAAAAGCCGGTTGGACCTGAAAGATTAAAAAAAATAAGATATCACTGAAAGCAGCGTTAGATGTGAAGGTAATAGGCTAAGAACACAATGAGTTATGTAGCTAAACATATACGTGAATGAATTGTTTAGTTTTATTTGACCTCTGCAGGTGGCAGTGAGTAAAGCGCAGAGCAATCCTGCTTTGCATATCCGCATTGAATTCTTGACAGCGTGCATTGATGTTCTGTAAAGCAAGGGACCAACATTCGCCGTAGCGTTGCGCAGCCAGGTTTTGAAACTTCTGCAACTTCACTCTCCCCTCTTCAGCGACGTTTGCAGCGAATTCAAGTCCACATAATTGCAACCCAATTATGAACACAAGCATACCCCGCATGTTGTTGTCAAGTTGTATCAATAGGTCTACGCAATTATAAAGTCGTTGAATTTAGAAAATCTAGCAGGATTTCAATTGAGGTGCTCGGCTATCAGTGTGCACCGTGCTCACACCTGGGACGTCACGCATAGGTGACAGAAGCCAGGATACATCTGATTTAAGAGGCCCACGCGCATACGGTAGTGGAAGGAATCTTTGCAAGATAACTGGACAGTAAAGCATACGGTCTGTATAGCCTACATAAAATAAGAGTGTTTGATCTGCCCAGTTAAGAAGTTCTGTTTTACTAAGAGCTATAACTTCACGTTAGTTGGCTTGCTCTCATGCTTGCCACTCGGCACCGGTTCTTGCAGAATTATATTTCTATAATGGTATTTAGGCACCATGTCTCATCCATGCTGCAGATTGAGACGGTGAAAGTTCGAAACCACTGACAAATTAACGGAACTGGAGGTTATCTCGCGAGATACCGAGGTTACTGCCAAACGTTAGTAGTCATATAACTATCTCGCGATAGTTGAGTAATGACGGCGTTGAAATTGTGGCAGGGGGGCGGGAGAGAGGTACCCAGAGAGATGTTTGGAGAATTTTTATAAAATTATTTATTTAAATAAAAATGGCCGCCGTAGAGAGCGGAGAGGAGAGACTGTAAGTGTGAATTACATATATTCACCATTTCAATGTCGTGATAGATAATGTTTCTGGTCGTGTAATTTTTGCTTGAGTGTTTTGCAAAGTAATGTTGTGTCTTTATGTATTATGGACAGTTCAACTGACTGGTGTACTGAGAGAGGCGTATAGAATACGTCACCAAGTTATTGCTAGCTAGCTAAGTATTTCCCCTACTTTGCGAGATCATGGATGGGCAAGGAAATAGCATCAGCATAAAGCGTTCGTGGGGGTGTGTTTGACTCTTATTTTCCAAACTCTCAAAACTCCCCTTTTCATTTGAATTTACGGGTTATTTGTCATTAGTGTCAAAAACAAACCCCGAGCCCTGTTTTTGTGTCCGTTCTCACCCTTTGAAATCAATTTTGTCCGCATCCTCCACCCTCGGACTATTTCTATCGGCTAACGGGTTAGATAAATACATGTGTAGCTAACGCAATCGAGCTTCTACCTACGCAGAGGGTCAAGGATTAGGCTGTGCTATTACCGCTTGTAGCCCGTATGTTGTCGTGGCATTAAATGCATTTTTCATCTACTGCAAATTATACATTTAATATTGCCACTGCACTCGATACCTAGCAAGCCATTTTCGCTGCTGACATGAGTTGGCCCATTTTTAGGTTGACACTGCTGTTGTGCCATCAACTACATCACCCATTATATGTAATACAATATATTGTATGCAATTATGTGCGTCTTTCAAAAAAGTGTTGTAAATACGTAAAGTTCAGAGCTCTGTTCTATTTCTAATTAGTGTATTTACACCATGTGCAGCAGTAGTGCCTCTTAAGACAATGTTACCTGTGCCTGGCTGCGTCACGGGGTACCTCTTAACTTGGTGTCTATTAGTTCTTTAGACCAAGACCAGATCAAGCTACATCCAGTTGTTATCGTTCCTCGTTGTAGTCATCGTAGTTTTTTCTACAAACAATCCCAAAATAACATAACAGAATGATGTGTCTGATAATTAATTGGGACATGGATGTTGTTTTCTTTCCTAAACCCTTATACATCAGGCTTCTTTTGCAATAGGGGGGGGGTCCATTCTTAATACAGTTGACTTTCAGTTCACACTCTCATTATTGTAACCCTTTGTCCATGTGCAGTGAGGACCCTGACCAGCCTCAGCAGACAAGCTCCAAGGAGACAAAGACACACAAGTCCAAGAAGTCTCGGAGGGACAGACGGGATGCAGAGAGGGTGGAGTCGACCACTTCAGCTTCTTCCCCTGCAGGAGGGCTGGTGCTGGGTGAACAGCCGTCCCAGGGGCTGGAGGCGGGGCTGGAGGCCGGGCCGTCGGAGCCTGTGGAGCATGCTGCCTCAGAGTCGACAGCCTCAGACTCCGCAGCTGGGGAGTCTGCAGGCTCTCCAAAACAGCGGCGTTCGATCATCAGGGACCGCGGCCCACTTTATGACGACCCGTCCCTGCCAGAGGGTTGGACACGCAAACTCAAACAGCGCAAGTCTGGGCGCTCGGCTGGCAAGTTTGATGTCTACCTGATTAAGTGAGTTTTTCCCTCCTAAATGACAACAAAATATTTGTATTCTAGTATTAAGGTATCTCATCTTACAATTCTACATCAATCTGTGAAGTGTGACTCCAAAATTAACCAAAATAGAGTAAGTAGAGCAGTGCTGTTGAGTTTAGCTTTTATCAAATAAAAATGTGCTTTTCCCTGTCCTCAGCCCGGAAGGTAAAGCCTTCCGTTCGAAGGTGGAGCTGATAGCATACTTCCAGAAGGTTGGTGACACCACAACAGATCCGAACGACTTTGACTTCACCGTCACAGGTCGTGGTAGCCCCTCCCGCCGTGAAAAGAGACCTCCCAAAAAAACCAAGGTGGTCAAACCTTCGGGGAGGGGCCGGGGGCGACCTAAGGGCAGTGGGAAAGTCCGCGCTGCCACCGAGGGTGTGGCTATGAAGCGCGTGGTGGAAAAGAGTCCAGGGAAACTACTTGTCAAGATGCCCTTTAGCGCCGCTAAGACCCAGGCCCCTATACCAGTTCCTGTCCTCATAGCCAAGGCCCGACCTGGAAGGAAGAGAAAAGCAGAGCAGGAGCCTCAGGCCCAGGCACCAAAGAAGCGAGGACGTAAGCCTGCGGCGGTGGCGGCGGCGGCCGGGAGCAGCACGTCTTCATACACAGCAGCTGCCATGATGGCGGCAGAGGCCAAGAGGAAAACCCAGAAGGAGTCTTCCGCCAAGCCCGTCCAGCAGACTGCCCTGCCCATCAAAAAACGCAAGACCAGGGAGACCGTGGAGGAGATGGAGAGCCCAGCCACGTCCACTGTGGAGCTGGTCACGGGAGGTGCCGGAAGAGAAGAGGTTGGAGGGAGTGGTGGAGGGAGTGGTGGAGGGAGTGGTGGAGGAAGTGTTGGAGGAAGTAAAGGAGGAGGGGGAGAGACAACAGGAGGTGATGGTGGAAGTGGAGGGGGGGCTGGGACGGAGACAGGAGTCCAGGTGGTGGTGACAGCACTACAGGAGCCACAACAGCAGGAACTGGGACAGAAGTCGCCAAAGAGCCAAGGGAGGAAGGAGAAGGAGGTTCCTCTTGCCCCGGTCATAGTTACTGCAGGAGTAGGAGGAGGTGTTGGAGGAGGTGGAGGTAGCAGCAGCAGCATCAGTAGTCCCTCCAAGAGCCACAAGAGAAAAGAGCGTGTTCCACACAAACACCACCACCATCGCCATCATCACCATCACCAACACTCTTCTACCACCTCCTTGGAGCAGCCCCAGGCCTCCCACCTCTCCCAGCCTTCCATTAGCCTATCGTCCCCCAGCCCCAGTCCTGGGGCCCCAGTCCTGCAGAGGAACCAGGCGGAACCCCAGGACCTGAGCAGCCCTCGGCCCTACCGTGGAGGCCAGCCCGTTGGCAGCAGAGAAGGGGCTGACAGCTGCCCTAACACCACAGGCTCCACCTCCACCAGGACTGCACCTGTCTTAGGGTCTGATGGCAGGGCCAAGCATCGAGCTGACGAGGCTGCAGGCGAGGGGAGGGATCTGAGAGACATAGTGCCCTCCTCAGCCGTGCCTCGGCCCAGCCGAGAGGAGACGGTCGAATCCCGGACAGCCGTCAGTGAGAGGGTCAGCTGATTGGCTGGCTTATGTGACTTACAGGGGCCCCACAATCTGTCTGCACCAATGGGAAAGGAGTTCTGAAGAGAGAGAAGCGGAGCAAAATCGGGCGTTTCTTTTCTTTATTAGAAAAACTAATGGAGGAGAAGAAAAGCGACAAAAAAAATGTGTGTACATACAAACACGAGGCAGCTGTTGTCATGTTTCTCTGTGGGGTTGGGCTGGGTTAAGGATTTGCTCTTAACAAACACCCAAAACAAAATTGCTTCCTGATTAACACATTACGTTTGTTCTTATTTCTGTCACAGCTTTAAAGTTGAACAATATCCACTTTAACCCACAGTACATTTGTCAACGCTTCAAGGAGGTGGAAAGATTGCAGTAAGAAACAGACCTTGGACCAAACACTGGCAAATAGGCCTACTTAAGATTCACTTGATTTAGTTCACCAAGTACAAAGAAACCAATGGAACAGTTCCATCATTAAAAATTTGGAGCTAAATTAAATGCGCCGTAATCTTACTATTTGATGTCTTTGACAAAGGTCTGGTTTCTCACATCTATCCTGTACCTAATTATTTTGATCTGGTTCATGAGACGGGGTAGAATTGTGTTTAATTTGCCAAAAACGTGTGTACCTTTTGTGTGTCTTCTTCCACACAGTCCACTTGGCCATGATGTATGTTTTGGATGCCATAGCTAATGTTTACTTCAATAGATTTTCTATAGAGTCTCCATTATAAATGATATATAATCCTGTTTTACTCTGTGTCCGTGCAAGACTACTGTCTTGCTGATAGCTGTCCAGACCGCCAGCTGTGTTATCAACTGGGTATGAGTCTTTTGCTTTGACATGGAAAAAAACCCATCTGCAATCATGTTAATGTGATGAGTCACATAATTTGTTAATTGGCCAGAGTAGGATTTGAAAATAGCCAGTTGAAATGAGGTGGGCTAAAATAGAGAGAAAAAATGGGGCTCCGGGTTCTGAATAGGGCCCAGTTTCAGTCAGTTTCAGCCCAGTCTCCTAAAACCACAATTGTCATTCACATCCAGAATGTTTGAGGGCTGTTTGATCACAGATGTGTAGTCATGTAGATCTCCCCCATGCAATGTTTCTTTCAACCACTCTGAAGCTTCGAGAGGAAACTGCCATGATACTGACAGACAGATAAGAACTTCCTGTTTCACACACATGTATCTGATGCTCATAAACTGGAGGTTAATCTTCCACACAAACCGATATGATGATAGTACAGTATGGTGGTTACTGCAGCATGCGTGTTGACAAAGGTAGGATATTTATCCAGGTGAACATTTCAGTTATATTCACCATCATATTCATGCCCTCTTTGTGCTTTGTGTAAAGTACTAGAAGTAGGCATTGTGCTTTTCACTTTTTAGTAATGACAGTCTGTTAAAGCTGTAAAGTGATCTAACAATCTATCTGGATAATATCAATATGTGTATGACTGCACAGACCAGAGCACTTATAACCCCAGACAGGGGATTGATACAATTATAACTAAATGTACATGACCTAATAAACTGGCATGTAATCAAGGTTAACCTGACTATTCATTTAGTTTAGTTATTTTTCCAAAGATTGTTGAGGAAATACTTTTTTTTAAGTGAATGTACAGGGTTTAAATTACATTATGTTGTCATAGTTATCTTAGCATTTTTCTGATTCTTAAAAAATGTATTACATTTAATTGAACTAAAAAAGTTAGTTTAGTTCAGAGGATAAGTTTAGTTTTTGTAAGTGGAAAAAGTAAATCAATGGATTTTATGTCCCAAAGATTTTGTGAAAAAACCAAACCCATTTAAGGAAGTTCTTCTTTGTCTGTTGTGTTGAGTGAATGTACAAAAACAAATATTGGTTTGTTAACACCATGTTTTTTAAATGTAGAGGACAGGTGTAGCCAGGAATATTTCGGACACGCAAGGTTTTGTTGAGATGAAGTGTAACGTTAGTCCAACGTTACATCCATTGCACTGATGTTACAATCCAGTTCTCATTCTGCATGCACTCTTTTTTTGATTCACTTTAGCTCCCAATGTTCTAAAAACACACTTTCTTTAAGCCCAAACTCACAGATACATGTAGGACTCAGATAATGTGGCACAAAATATACTGACTGCATGCTCCAGGTATAGTGTTTTGAGGCCAAGGTGACTTTTTCATCACTCATGTTACATTATGTTGATCTAGGGTACATAGTGTAGATATGAACAAAGATGCCATCCATAGTTGCTATTTATCAACCTTCAAACAATGGTTGGAATTCATCAAACTTGGCTTTCAAAAAAATTGTGCTTTTATTTTTTATCCAAACCGTATTTATTCTGTCTCCCAGTGAACTATGTCTGACTTAGTAGTGTAACCCTAGAACATGCATTTTTGTGGCACAATAACAATGTTTGAATGAATTCTAGCCCTATGCTCTCACACGCACAACAGGCCCTTAACCCCAGTCTCCTCCACCCTAGAACAACATGGTTTTCATTCTGAAGAAAAACTAAAAAATATTCTTGCATGCCACAGTTACAGAGATATATTTGTTAGTGAATTTTATAATGTAATATAATATAAAAAGTATGTATTACTTTGATGCACCAGAATCCTAAACCTGTAATAATCAGTTGATATCTAGAGGGAAAGGAACTTAAGAAGGTTGTGTCGTGCGAATCCATCCCAGACGTTTGCTTGACACCATGTTAACGTGAACACAGAGATCGATACTATCTTTTCCATCTGAACCCTAGATCAGAGAAATCGGAGGTTATGGACTTATTACTCTATTGAAAATATATTTTGGTTAGGAGAATTGGACCCCAAAACATCTGTAAATAAAAAAAAGTTTTTAGTTTCATATCAACAACTCAAAAAGGACGTATTATCCAGTGGCAAAAACCTGATGGTGTCATCCTTGTCAGTCTTCTATGAATCGCCATTGTCTTCTGTGCCCATATTTACTTCGCACATTGGATCTGATGTACTGTATACAGGGCCACCCATGTTTACAGAATGCATCTTAATGCAGCGTAAACAAGGTCTTAGATGTTGCTTGTGTCCTGCCTCCCCTGGTCTCCTCACTTCCCTGACCCGAGCCAGAAGGGTAGGGAGTATTGGTATAAGAGCTCCCTTAGCTCTTAAAGGGCTATGAAACGTTTTCAAACTTTAAACAATACGGGGCAATGCTGTCTAAAGCCCGACAATAGAACTACACTCCTCTTGTAGTTGTGAGCACTATTGAATACATTCATGTCCAGACTTTAGTCTCTGTAGAAGATTGGGACTCCTCCTATTCCCCCATATACTCCACCTGTAGAAAAACAGGACTCCCCCATTGTGTCCTGGTGACTTAGTACCACTCTTCTCTCCTCTCTCTCTCTCTGTCTGTCCTCTCTCTCTGTCCTCTCTCTCTCTCTGCCCTCTCTCTCTTCCTCTTCTCTCTCTCTCTCTCTCTCTCTCTCCATACAGGCAGTATGATCACTTGCTCACTTACAACTAACTCTGCATCCTCAGTCGCTACCCCTGCAGCCCAAAGTTTGCACTTAGTCCCATGTTTATTGAGAACAGCCTGGACTATGACATGTATTTGAGACTCGTAGCTTGCTTCCATGCTTACTGCAGTTCAAAGCTATGAAGGGGTATATCCCAGGAAGTGAAGAGAATGTTGATGCAGAGTTCCACATTCAAATGTAACTGGAGGGGGAGGCCAGGTTGGAGAAGGATATGGGCAACTGAGAGGACAAAGATTTAACATGTGGCTCAAGAAGACTTAACCCTTTCTAAATGTAAAAAAAAGGAATCTTAGTTTAATTGTTTTGATTTGATGTTCTACAGTCTGTTAACTCCTGTCTGGATTTAAAACTGCAGCAACTTTTTGAGTCCATCTGGGTAGCATTGTCAGCCAAGCGGGAACAGAAAGGAGAGTGCCTTGCATTAGAGAGCGACATTGAACAGTAGTTGCCTTTGATGAAAAACATAATAGTTTAATAGATAAACAGGTGGCATGTCAGGTCAGGTCAAAGTGGGGGTTATCCAGTTTCCTCTGGAATCTGGGATCTTAATCACATTTGCATAGAAGCAAACTTCAGTGACAACCGCACATAATCTGCGGTGGATTATGGGGTCGATTCCTTGTTTTTAATGAACATTGTTAGTCAAAGAGTAGCCTATCTGGCCCTCAAATACAAGACACACTGATGTAGAATGTACTCCGCTAACAGGTGTTTGAAGTGTTTGCATGTGGTTAGGAAGACAGAAATCTTGTAATCTTCAAAGCATATATTGTCATTTTCCAGGAATTTAAGTGAGCTTTCTGTTTCTGCTGGTTGAAGGTCATCTGTAAACCTTTTTTTCTAGTAGTGTGTGTCTACATGTCCCTGCCTTTAGATTTGCCATCTCAGACGTTGTAGCTATGACGATGCTGTTTGGGCTCAGTCTCTTCCACCAAACTTGCTTTTAAAAAGCAATAGTCTAGAGAGCAAAACAGTGATTTTGTGTTTGTCCATCAACACAGGCTTTCTCCTTGTACACCTCTAACCCCACATTACATCTGAAAAGGGAGATTTTTAATGATTGCATGATGTACAGGATAAAATGAATTACATCAAAGTTATTTATTGAATGCCAGTTCAGGTCAAAAATAAAAGAGTGAACTTTGATACAAATTCAAAAATCCACTGTTGGAAAATTAACTGTCTATTTAACATAGTCTTGTGCCTTGAAGTTGAAGTACTAGAATTTATACTGTGGTTGATGTATTTTTTATTCAGAGTCCTGTATTTGCCTCTTGTTGCTATTCTGCGCTGTGTGTATCATAGAGTAATAGATAAAGTATTTTCTTAGTTTGATAATTTGCCTGCTTTGTATTTCATTTAAAAGTGTTTTAAGGAACATAGGAATGATGTAACAGGCAATAACGATCATGTCATGATACCTTGTGACAATATAGCATTGATATGTTATTCTCTTTGTTTTAGCACTTTTTGGGAACGTGTTGTTCTTGGAAATTTAAATTTCACCATAACCACAATAATTGGTCACACATTAGTCTGCCTTAGTCCTTCCAACCACAATTTTTTATGAGAGAATATTTCAATCATGGCCAGTTGGTGAAATACAAAACAATTAAGATCTGCACTTTATAAAGTATGATGCGTAACAGGACACTCATTTCCCTTTTGTATGTATTTTTACCTTTATCTAAAGTTTTCATTTTTTATATATTTTTTTCCATTTTAGTTGCAAGTATTACAAAGGGGTGAAGTGTCCTCTCTGTTAGCTGAGCTGTTTGAATTAAACAATCACTTGTCGAGGTGTCAAGGGTTATTTACCATTTTCCAGGCCATGTCTTTGCCTTCCTGAAACTGAAAAGCCTAGTTTGTGTCAACTTTTATAGTATTGTATCTGTTTGTTTGATTTTGCCCAATGTAACAAACATAATAGTAAACAACATATATAATACCTGTGCCGTGTGTTTTTGTCTGTATTATTTATTTTATTATTATTAAATGATTTATGTACATAAAATCTATTATTTATTTATTTTAACACATAAATCAAAAGTTTTAAGAGCTGGCATTGATGTTTGTTCATCTGTGGTATTATAGTATTACAATACACACAAACCAAAGTCTTATTAGTGGATATTTTAGTGAAGAATTTTACAGTGAAAATGATTAGCTTCAGTTGCATGCCCTCTAGTAGTGTACTCTAAAATAGATTAGCCTACTCAGCGGACAGAGACAATCGACAGTCTCAGCAAGTAATTGATCTACGACTGATTAAACTTGTTACGGTGTGTGGGGGGTAGGACCCAAACGCGGGAGAGGTAGACAGTCATCGTAAGAAAAAAAGTGTTTATTCTTGAAACAGGAACAGACAGGGTAGGCTACTCACGGTAACAAGGATAAGGACAAGACAAAGACTGGACAAAAAAAACGGGAAAATAAATACACAGAACCAAACAAGACACAGGTGGACACTAAAGAGAACTGAAACCACTGAATGAGACACAGGTGAAGACAATTGGTGCATTCGACTTCATGCAGCGCCGGCGTCGCCTGCAGCCGCCTGCAGCCGCCTGCGGCCCAGCTGACTTGAAGCAGCCAATGGCATTCTCAGCTTCGAGTCAGCTGCTGTCGTCCCCGCTGGCGCTGCATGAAGTCCAACGCACCTAATGACAGACACAGGGAAACACGAGGGCATGGCAAAACCAAAACAGGGGGGCACGGCTGTGGCAGAAGAAAATGTGTGTTTCCTGAAAGCAGTTGAAACAGTTGTGTTGGCTTGAATAGTCATGAAGGTTTAAAAAAAATGGTATCTGCAAAAAACAGTGTTGCTTAAAAAACGAAATTGAGCATGCAGTAGGAAAGTATATCTGTCATTGTTTTGCATTGTGATATTTTCTTACTGTAGAAAAATGAATAAAAAGGGCGATGAAAAGAGTATCTTATTTACTTTCATACATTTTATTGTGTGGAAAATGTAAAAGATTGAAAGATTGAGAAACAGAAAAAAGTTGGAACAGTGTTTCTAAGATAAGATAAAGCTACCTTTATTCGTTCCACAATGGGGAAATTCGGGCATTGCAGCAGCAAAGTGACAGAAATATACATACAATTTACAAAGTAAGTACGAGATATTATAAAAAGATAACACCAGTTGCATATGGAGACCAAATATAAATAAACAAATAAATATTGCACAGTAGTTTACACTTTGTGTGTCCATTAGTTATTTTGGTTGAGTCCTGTGTGCGTTTGTTTGTGTAGAGCAGTGCTGGTTGTATAGTCTCAGAGCAGCAGGAAAGTTATTTTCAAATATAGTGATGCAATTGGTATATTACATAACAGCTATCAATGTCATAGCAGACAAAAGTATGTCAGCTATAAAGTTGGAAAGATATTTTTAGCTTTAACAGTGTGAGAGTATTATGCAAATGTTGTGAAAGTATGTAGGTGAGAAAAAATGCCGAAAGTACTTTATGTAGGGTGACCAGATTTTAGTTTGTGAAAAAGAAAACACAAAAGTTGCAAACTAATTGGGTGACGTAGCTTGCCACTGACGTAGTCTTACCATAGTTTCTATAACAAGGAAATTGAATTTTATTGGGAACCCCGTGATTTAAAATGTACGTTTATTTATTCTCCGTACACTATTTTGGGGGGGTTGAATAGAGACAATGTATTATCTCGTTAAGTAGTGTCGGTTTATCTTCTGTAATTGGTGTCAAATATCAAACAAGTAGGCTACAGTTATAATAGGTAGCTATAGCAGTGGCTAGCAATAGTTGCGAAACTAGCTGGGTCTGGGTGACGCCGAAACAAGTCGTGCTGATGTAGGCAGCAGCAGGTTAGCGCTAACCGCTGTATAGCCCAACGTAAACGTTGCTTGCTAGCTAGTTGACTGGCTAATATTAAGTCTGAAAATGACGTCCTGGGATATCAGAAAAGAACACCTTCATAAATTGTCATCATCTGTGATGAGTGATTTTACACGGCTTATGGACACCCTTCCAAACACGGAATGGGTGAGATTCGGTAAGATGCGACAGCATTGCTTGCTAAAAAAACAGAATGCCTACTAGTAGTAATAGTAGCTAACCAATGTCGACACATTCAAGTAGTTTATTCTCTCCGATAATAAATGTTATGTAGGCCTACACTAATCAAACTTTTGGTTCGTCCCCTCTGTTGGACGAGCAGCGTCCCATGTGTTGAGTGACCAGACCGAGATGAGGTTAGCGGAGCGAAGAGAAAGGCGGACCGATTGGATCATTTGTCGGTGGGGAATGCGAAACGGAACAGTCGGAGACCTGCTAGACATCCTAGATGAACAGCAACTGTATAGACCCAGAGACATCATCTTGAGCTGTGAGAACAATTCTTGAATAAGTCGACATGCTTGATTTGGTGGTTGAATATAACAGGTCACTTAAATATAGTTGTAAAAGCTTATAAGCATGAAAGTATACGAATATGAGGCTTTTGATTCTATTAAGTTCTCATGTATTTGGGGGTTCTTTACTGGACTTTAGGGAGACCGAGTGGACACCCACCACAGCCGCCCTGTTTCACTCCCTCTCCACAACTGGCAAGACCGGATCCTCCCGACTCATTCTCTTGGTTTACGCCCCCTCCCAAAATCGTACATGACAGAACTCGACCTATCTCTCAACCAGGTAATTCAGTTACATTTCAATCAATGTTATTTCTTCTACTCTGATGTATGAATCTAAACAAAGATCAGTCAAGGAACTTGAGCCAGATAAGCTTTAGAAGAAAAAGCTACTCTTCCATCTGTTCTCCACTCAAGTGGCTTTTAATCTTTCACAGGGGACCCCAGACTCAAGGTATTGCCCACACCAGGCCCCCCTCCCCAGGAGTTGAAGTCCGAGAGTGTGCCTGTTGAGCATCCACAGGTACTGTAAAAGTGTCCCAAATGTTAGTTATGACAGTTGATTTCTTTACGATGTTCTCAGTTTCACAGATGATATAGGTGTCATTGTAATTTAGCATTTGTTATCGTCTGTATAGCTACATGGTTTTAACTACACTGGTTTTAAAAGGGTTGTGGAATTTGGGGACGTATTATTAAAACCACTTAGTGCTGACACAAAAAGGAAAAAGGGGAGAGACAGAAAGCCTCTAAGTACCATCGATTCAAACTGATCAGGAAGTAATGTATCAAGTGTCACAGATTTCAGTCAACTTTTACCAATGGCATTTTGTGCTAAATAATATTGATCGTCTTTAAATCACCAGCCTCTGGCCCCTGACAGCCTTGTGCTGTCCAATGCTATGTGTTGGCCATTTGAAGAGGTGCAGCATGGGACAGATAACTTCTCTGTGGCACGTCTGATTGGAGAGGGAGGGTTTGGACATGTGTACCATGCCAGCATGAGGAACACGGACTACGCTGTCAAGAAGCTGAAAGAGGACTCTCCAATGGACTGGAACATTGTGAAGAAGAGCTTCAAAACAGAGGTGGAGAAACTGTCTCGGTAAGTTGACGTTCTCACTCTCATCCTTCCTTCTATCCTGCCAATTTGACCCGCCACCTTTTCCTTTCACGGTTTCTCCTAACTTTGTCCTGCTTTATGTGTGTTGGTTCTGGGTGTGTTTCTGTGGGGCTGTGTAGGTGAGGACTGAGGGGAGCAGAGAACCTCCCCTCGAGGCTCTCTACCACCACACCCCTGACCTAGAACAGATTAAGAAGTTTGGGTTTGTGAGAAGGGCCTCTCCTGTCTTTGATGCGGTTTGTCTCTCTATGTCTTTCTCTTTTCTAAATGGGGTCAGGGACTATTTTTGTGCAAGCTATGCTTCTGTTGTTGAGTACTGCTTAAGCACACTGTTTCAGGGTGGCCAACTGTCATGAACCTGGCTTAAAATATTTTGTTGATCAGTCCTTAAAAACATCTGGCTGTGCATGTTCAACATCTCCTAACAAGCTGCTGATTCCATTGGGCAACCTTACTTATTTCACTCTCTCTCCTCACTGTCACCATCTATACAAATATTTGAATCAAATATATCTATCGCATATGTTTCCTTTTGAAGAATCCATGAGGCCTATTTCTCCAGTGTGTGTGTTTTTTAAGAACAGGAGACCTAAATGCCATGGTTACCTTAATGGCTGGACTAGATTCTCAGTCTCCTTCCTATGTGGCGCTCTCTTTCCCCTGTCCACCCAGGTACAGACACACAAACATAGTGGAGCTGATGGGTTACAGCATTGGAGGAGGAACATACTGCCTCCTCTACACCTTCATGCCTCACAGATCCCTAGAGGATCAGCTTCAAAACACGGTCAGTCATTCATGCACGCCAACACCACACTTGAGTTAACGCGAGTAATTCACCCGCTGACCATTTGATACGTTTTATGTTTGAATCATTGTGTTAGAAGAGTGAATAACACTTTTTATTTTACAACATGAATATTTTAAGGTATAAGATACCAATCTGAAATGTGTTTTCCTCCACCATTCTCAGCCAGTTGGACCACTACACATTTTTTGAATTCCTCAAGTTTTGTTCCTGCAGCTTATTAAGGCCAGGTTTGTGAAAAAAGTGAGAATTCTAACATTTGCTCCTCCTCTGTCTCTTCCTCAGAGCAGTGCTGCCCTCTCCTGGCCTCAGCGTGTCAGTGTGATGCAGGGCACAGCCAAAGCCATCCAGTTCCTCCACTCCTGCTCTCCTGCCCTCATACATGGAGACATCAAGAGGTGAACCACACCTTAGTTCTCATTAAAACTTCAGTTACTTATCTTGGTTTCAACAGCTGAACTAACAAAACTCAAATGAAAGTCCATTCAGGCGGCTTGTAAATAGAGTTGCAGTTGATATCTTTATTCTTTTTCGCTCAGCTCTAACATTTTGCTGGGGGAGCACCTGGAGGCCAAGTTGGGGGACTTTGGGCTTGCCCGGTTTTGTTCTGCTCCAGTTAAGTCAGCAGGGAAGACCACCATAGTGGCCCGAACCAAGACCGTGAGGGGCACCCTGGCCTACTTACCGGACGAGTTTATTAAAAGTGGGGAGCTGGGAGTGGGCATAGATATCTACAGCTTTGGAGTGGTGAGAGAACAGTCTAAACGTCCACATGGGTACACACAACCCCACTACAACAAATGATGTCTGTTCTTTCAAAGTAAATGGACTTGCATTCCATATACAAACATTATTATGTGTATGCTAAAGAGTTGGTGTTATGTTCCCACAGGTTCTGCTAGAGGTTTTGACTGGCCGAAGAGCCCTAGAGTTGGACTGTCAATCAAAAGCAGTCTACTTGGTGAGAATTTGTTTGTAGATTCCACTTATGTTCTGGAATGTTAGGAATAATAAACATTGATCGGCTCAAGTTTTTTCCCCTCCAATGTCTAACCAGCTCTATCATGTTTATATCCAGAAAGACCTGGTGTTGGAGGAGGAGGAGGATGATGGGAGCTTGACTAAAGGGAAGTCCAGCCTAGATCTGTCACTTCCCCCTGCTGCCACTCGCATCTGGAAGAATCATCTGGACCTAAGGCTTAAAGCTGAGTGTGAACCGAGTGTCCCTTCAGGCCCTGGAGCCTGGCCTGCAGGTTTACCCGGGTCCCTGGATCTGGCTGGGCTTGCCTGCTGCTGTCTGGCACCAAGGAAGAAGAGGAGACCCCCTATGACTGAGGTCTGTACTGGGCTGCTGCTAAGGCAGAATACAGGGAAGACCCCTGAATCATACTGACAGTATTTCAATACAGAACTAGTAGGTTGAAGGGTGTCCTAATTCAAATGATTTATGCAAATGCAGCAGGGGATTTCCCTAATAATAGACTGCATGACGTTGGGACTGGAATTCCCCTACTAATGAAGGGATTTACTATATTTACACAGGCTACTGTAACATCATACATAAGGCGTTGTTGCAAGTTGTCTGATGAATAAAATAAAAAGTTAAATCAGTTAAATAAAATAAATAAAAAACATGTACATTATACAATGATGTATTTGGCCCTGACGAATGTCTAACTGTTTTTATAGGTGTTCAAGAAGCTTAAGGACGTTCATACCAGTGTGAATGCCTCCAGCAGTGGAGCTTCCTTCAGTCAGCACTTCTCTCCACCCACTTCCTGCCCATCAGTACCCAAGCAGCCTATCTGTACTGACTCTTCCTCCACATGGGCATTGACACGAGACATGTCCAAGTTAGGCCCCCTGGAGGACACATACGACTGCCACCCTGCTCCAGCTTCACTTCCACCACCGCCACCTCCTCCACACTCTGCCTCTTCTTTCCTGGGGCCGTGTGAGTCGGATGAGAGCCAGGGTTACACCCAGTATGCCCCCCTCCAGACCAGCAGCAGCAGTTCCAGGGAGGGTGGGGCCGATGGGGGTCAGGGTGGGGCCGATGGGGGTCAGGGTGGGGCCGATGGGGGTCAGGGCGGACCCTCTGCATGCTACTCGCCAGCTGGATCACTATGCTCTAACCCAGACACAGGTAAATGCTTCATCATATAACAGGGATAATTATAATGCATCTTTTGTACAGGGATTTTTAGGACTCTCAAGTAGACTTTATAACATGTCACTAATTTAGGTGGACTGTAGGAAAAACTGGAGGTTGCAACCTTACAAGTGGGAGTTGCTCACTGTGAGAAGATACTAGTGATATAATTCTGTCACTTACTTACTTCTGTCTCTATTTCCATCCTCTAATCTTACCAGCAATGTACAACAGAGAGGTGGAAATTAACCTTTCCAAACAGCGCCTTCTCCACAAGTTGGAACTTCACAAGGAGGGAAGAATCGACACTGATGAGATCCTGTCATCTGATAACCTGTGTAAGCTTGATTACGTTTGTTTAATGGTAGCTTAGATAATGTCTAATATATGAATACTTTTAAAGGTAATTGAGAAAAGTATTGATGTATACTGGGTACAAAGGGTGGTATTTGATTAATTATACTCATATTGGGGGATTGCATGTCTATAAATTTGTTCTGAGTATGTCAGTACAACTCAATGCCTACCCGTCAGACTTTATATAAAATACTCACGTAGAAATGACTTATATATTATATATGAAAATATACATTGTTGGTAAATGTATAAATTCTTACCAACTACCCATGGATATGCTATTTTGCTACAGCATATCTGTCTAGAAAGGCAGAAATATATAGACGTAGAATTGGTCTGGTGATTGATTGTTTCTTGCAGATGTTGATATGGACCAACCACAACGAGGACCCGAGGAGAGTGATGAGCTAGCATACCTCTCTGGAGAGTACTGTGAGAGTCCTGCAAACACTTCCACCAAGAGGATGGACAAGCAAACTGAACACAAAACCACATGACACTGCTATTGGTTGTTGCATGTTAAAGTCAAACAGTTAACAACAGCTATCATGATGCTCTAATCACTTATTTTACATTTAGTCAATTTAGCAGACGCTCTTTTCCAGAGCGACTTACAGTAACTACAGGGACTCCGAGGCAAGTAGGGTGAAGTGCCTAACCCAAGGACACGTCATTTTTCCCAGCCGAGAAATCAAACCAACAATCTTCTGATTAATAGCCTGACTCCCTAACCGCTCAGCTATCCGACCCCCACTTATGGAGTAAAGATTAAGCGGAGACCCTCAATGAGGGCTAAGATGTACTGCATGTGTATGCCATTTACATTTCGGAACTATGGGCAGTTTGGGACGGATACAATTCTGAAGTGAGTTGTTGCTGAAAATGAATTACCTGTACAGGTACTGAAATATCAAATATCGCTGTTCACATATCTAAATTAGTTCTCACATTGCCAAAAGGGAAATGGTTTACATGCGTCATTAAGTCTATGTTCTGCTGTTGCTGGTCACTGTAGTTGCATATTCAGATTAAGTCACCATTATGTGTTACTATAATGTGAGTGATCAACATTTCTACACTTTTGGACATATGAAATAAAATATTTTTCAGTGGACCACTGATGAAGGAAAATTCGTTTTACTACTTCATTTAATTTCTTTGTCTATTCGTAGATGTCACAACTGTTATTCACAGATTAAATTGTAATTATGAGGGCGTCATCCTTTTGCTCTTTTGGTGTTATGGGTGGTATTATGTCACTGATCAATCACGCAGTTAGTGGTATTATACTATTATTTTTTTCCTTGAGGATGTGTCGGTCCAGTCGAATTTTTATTTCCTCGGGAAAAGACAGGCATCTTCTAATGTGAAGTGCTATGAATGACTGCAAAAAATGACAACCGCTCACAGCTCATCTGTTCGCCATGTCCACTAGGGGCTTTTGAAAGTGAGGCTGGCGAGAAAATGGCGGCTTCCTGGGCGGCATGAGAAGATGTAGAGTTATCGGTTTTTAAAAGAAATAATTATTTGGGCTCATACTCTTTAGTTTAGGCCGCTCTCGAGACTTATATTTAAAGTAACAGCATTAAACGAGTAAGTACGTGGTACATATTACAACATATGTGTAATTGCATTGTATTTTATTGAGACGGCAAGCTAACGATGTCCGCCATTTTTCTTTAGGGAAGGTAGCCAGATAGCATAGCTAGCTAACCAGCTAGCAAAGCTATTGAAACAAAGTAACATTGTAGCTTATAGCGCAATATCAAGGAAAATCCTCAAATAAAATGTATATTTATATACCACTTTTTTATCATTCTATAATTGCAGTATTGCCATGAATTGTCGCAATGAAATTGTTTTCCGTATTGGTAGCTGAAGTTGACTACCATAGCGAGTTTTTGTTAGCTAGCCAGCTAAATTACTAGCCGCTAGTAGCTAGCTACTCGGAACTATTAAGGCAGCTAGCATAGTTATACAGCACTAGCTTGCAGGTAAAAAAATATATAGTATGCTAGCAATTCACGATTTGCATACATATGTTTTATTGGACATGTAGAGTTACTTACGTGGACAGTCACGTCCACTTGTTATTACGATGAGCTCGAGCATTTAGGAATTATGACTGGTTGTACGTAGGTTGCTTGTTGGGCTCATTTGAAGAGATTCAAATAGCGTAGGTTTATCCCTGCAAATTGTGTTAATGTTTGGCTTTCTAGCTTTGTCTACGAAAATTGCTAACGTTAGCCAGCTGGAGCGATAAAACTATCTTTCTGCATAAATAGCCATAGTGCTGCAGAAGCTTTATCCATAAACTCATTTTTAATCGATCTTTATTTAATCTAATTGATAATTGTTCAAAGTGCATGGCTTACTTTGTAAAAGTTATTAGAATGTATCTGATTAAAGCTAAGGCTGCTAGCACATTAGCCAAGTTAGCGTTCGCCGCCTAATTTGGCTCTGCCATTTTTGTCCGGGCTGTCAGTGTTTCTTTAGTTTGTTAGCAAGCTACAAGATGGCGGCACCCATCATATCGTACCGACCTGCTCCTGAATCCTGTGGACATTTAGCTGCAGGCCAGAAGAACTAAACTTGCGTTGCAATAGAATGCATAAAATACCTCAATGAGATGCACCATATTCTATGGCTGTATATATCTGTTGTTCCGGATCCGCGTTCATTTGACCTGCCGGCTTTTCATATTTTCTGCAAAGCGTCTATCTGGCTAAAATGGCGACTTCCCATAGATTTTCTCTTGCCTGCATTACTTGTGCT
The DNA here is from genome assembly GCA_903064625.1 of Mallotus villosus. NCBI lineage: Eukaryota > Metazoa > Chordata > Actinopteri > Osmeriformes > Salangidae > Mallotus > Mallotus villosus. The sequence goes on along the minus strand of CAEFZP010002021.1, from coordinate 395,805 downwards.
AGCCAGCTAGCTTTATTTTCTTGATTGGAATGATCGGTCGGTGGCTTCCATTTAAATCCCATCTACTACATTGTATGCAAGAGGACAACATCTGAAATCAAAGCAAAAGAATCATGCTATTTTGTTTTTAAGCGTGCTGCCTTCTAATTCATCTGAAGAGGTTTTAATCCTTCAAGCTAACATTGTTAGCTAGCTAGTTAGCGTATCATCTGGCCTGACGAGAGACAAGCTATTGTGTCTGTGGCTAGTGATTTAGTGCTATCATTTGGAAATACATTTTACGTCTGGATTTTCTCCTTCTAAGAGAGGCGTAATCTACCGGCACCATGGCATCTGGGACCTCAAGCTCAGTTCTGCAGCCACGGTGGAAGCGGGTGTTGGGATGGTCCGGCCCGGTACCCCGGCCCCGCCACGGCCACCGTGCGGTTGCAATTAAGGAATTGATGGTTGTATTCGGGGGAGGCAATGAAGGAATTGTGGACGAACTACACGTTTACAATACAGGTTGGTAAATGGCAGTTTTTTCTTTTAATGGCTACTACGATTACAAGACAATCAGCACAAGCTGTACTGATATAGCTTAGCATGCTAGCTAACGTTTCCGCTAATAATTGTGACGCTACCTAGCCAACAAAGTTAGCTTAGCCTTAGCGTATGTTGTAATATCAGAATTAAGACTTCTTTAGATGTATCTATGTATGGTAAATCAGTTTGTTAGCTCTACATCTAAGAGATGTATTGTGTTTTGAAGTACATTACAGTTCAAGTGAACATAAGAAGAAAAGTCATTCAAAGGCTGAATGTCAACCTATAAGATCGCTTCTTAGCATTTTAGCTGGTTGATAAGCTAAAAGGGCTGGCTTTCTAGAGGACGAGCTTGCGTCGCGGAACTCGCCAGAGAAGAGAAAATACAAAGAGAAATGGCGGGTTCATAGATATCTTTGACGTCATCATATCAACAAAGCAGCATTTCATCCTTCTTGTTGACACTGTTTTGTGCAGAGGGACAAATGCTACACTGCTCAAAATAATTAAAGGAACTGTTTTTTTTATCAGGCTAGGGCATATCAGTAGCTATAGATAACCACCATAATATTAATTCACATTGACATCTGATTTGTTTTCAAAGTGTTCCTTAAATTTTTTTGACCAGTGTGTAGGCCTATATATATATATATATATATATATGACGAGTGTTCATTTAATATATTGTTTAAGCGCCGCATTCCCTTTTCAATGAACATTTATCACCTGTAAATTGTTTAGTTTTAACGAGTTTCAAATGGTTGAAGTTTAGAATATACAGTAGCAATGTTACTGTCGCTAACCTTGGAAATGTAATACATTTCAGCGACCAACCAGTGGTTTATTCCTGCTGTCCGCGGAGACATCCCCCCCGGCTGTGCTGCATATGGGTTCGTGTGTGATGGTACCAGACTACTCGTCTTTGGAGGAATGGTTGAATATGGAAAATACAGCAATGATCTGTATGAACTGCAGGTGAGAACTCGGCTACTGTATGTTTCTGAAATTCAACCGTTTTTGTGTGAGAATATAATGCACAGAATGATCCCAGTAGTGTCACATGGTATCACAGTAGTTATGTTTAACCCCTTCGTTTTGTTATTTGAGTGATGCAACGGAGAAATGCATATCAAAGTATTGAAGACAGAACTGCAGCATACCTTTAGCGATTAGCTGTTTAAAAAATAAAAATGTTGTTTCCGTTCAGGCCAGCCGATGGGAATGGAAACGACTGAAGGCAAAAGGGCCAAAGAACGGGCCGCCCCCCTGTCCCCGACTGGGACACAGCTTCTCCCTGGTGGGAAACAAATGCTACCTTTTTGGAGGACTGGCCAATGACAGTGAAGATCCCAAGAACAACATACCAAGGTAACTAACTTTTTTTTTACATGTGAGATAGATATGTATTGCATTTTTATTTTGATGGTAAATGTGTCAACTAGGAGCAAAATCAAAACGTACCCGCCCACTTCCCTTTTACTTTTCCCTCTTCCTCCCATTCTGTAATTTTTTTCTCAATATTCTGCCTCCCCCATTTCCCCCTACCTGTTCCATTGCAGATACCTGAATGACCTGTATACCTTGGAGCTGCGAGCAGGCTCCAGTGTGGTGGGCTGGGACATCCCCATCACCTACGGCGTGCTGCCCCCTCCCAGGGAGAGCCACACAGCTGTGGTCTACACCGAGAAGACCAGCAAGAAGTCACGGATCATCATCTATGGGGGCATGAGTGGCTGTCGTCTCGGAGACCTCTGGGTCTTTGACATAGGTGAGCTTTTGGAGACTGATGTCAAACCTGAATCATGTGTAAAAACTCTTATGGGTCAAGATTGACGGAATCACACATTTATTTAAAATGGGGGAATTATGGGGGTGGACGGCATGTAATTGACACTCTGATTTGCAGACACACTAACATGGAACAAGCCTGCTATCAATGGTACAGCTCCCCTTCCCCGCAGTCTCCACTCTGCCACCACCATCACCAACAAGTGAGTTACAAGTCTGTCTCTGGCCTGTCATCTGCATACCTCAGCCAGAGATAGAGTGACTACCATGTTTACTCATTCCTTTGAGTCTATGAGGCAGACATGGGTAGTGAATCAAGATGATGCACTCAAAAAGCTTTCTCCTTTGCAGAATGTTTGTGTTTTGGAGGCTGGGTGCCCCTTGTGATGGACGATGTGAAAGTAGCCACACATGAGAAGGAGTGGAAGTGCACAAACACACTGGCCTGCCTCAACCTGGGTATGTCTGAAACCTGTGTGTGTGTGTTGTATTGAGCACCAAATAATTAGCAGATATCTGTAAAATTGAGAAAGAATTTGATGCAATTTATGTACTCTAGCCAATGCTTACAAAATCCCCCTCCCACTGGCAGACTCTATGACGTGGGAGACAGTGTTGATGGATAGCCTGGAGGACAACATCCCCCGAGCCAGGGCAGGACACTGCAGCGTGGCCATCAACTCCCGCCTCTATGTCTGGAGTGGCAGAGATGGCTACCGCAAGGCCTGGAACAACCAGGTGTGCTGCAAGGATCTGTGGTACCTGGAGACAGGTGAGTGGAAGCTACCTGAACTGTTAGATCCAAATGGTTTTGGTGCCGTTTGTGAGTTCGACCAGCACACATGGGTGTTAAAAATAAGAGAAAAGACTTGGACAAGGTAACTTGAGATGCTGAATGATTTGTCATGTCCCCTCTCCCAGAGCGGCCCCACCCCCCTGCACGTGTGCAGCTGGTGCGAGCCAACACCAACTCTCTGGAGGTGAGCTGGGGCGCGGTCCAGACCGCAGACACCTACCTGCTCCAGCTGCAGAAGTACGACATCCCCGCCACCTCTGCTGCTGCCTCCACTCCTGCAGGGAGTGCAGCAGCCACCTCGCTACCCTCCATCACCCCCAGGAGCCCCGCCCCGGCCGCTGCCTCTGTGGCGAGCCAAGGTCTGCCCCTCCAGGGCATCACCCTGGTCCCCTCGCCCACCACCTCTGTACCTGGAAGTCCCCTGGGAGCCCGCGGGCCAGGTATGGAACATCAGAATCAGAATTTGTTTTATTCGCCATGTTGTATGTTATACAAACAGGAATTTACTGTGGCAGGGAGGTGCAAACACTAAACGTTTACGAATCTTAAATTAAGTAAAGTACAAAAGTTTAACTAACTAAGAACTAACCAATCTAAGAATAAAACAATATGAATATGTATAAAAATAAGAATAAGAAGAGATACTGAGATAAGGTGGCTTATGCATTGTGTGATTGCCATTAAATGGACTTAAATAAATGAATGAATGTCAGTGGGAGTCCTTGGCCATGGAGACAGAGTTACTGGAGATGTTTTGGCTGGAGCTAGCTACCCAACAGTGAGCCTAGCCAAGAGTGTGATTGGTTAAGATGGTTTAGCTGAACTGTGTCCTCTCAGTGTTCACCCTCTGGTGTGATTTTAAATTCTCTCTGATGTCCTACTAAACCAGCTGACTTTTCATAAGAGCTGTAGTTGTTAAGGAAATTCTAACTCTACTGTGTCTGCCCCTTTCAGCTATTCTAAAGGTGGCCGCCCCTCACTCCACCACAGGAACATCCATTGTCACCGTGAGACAAGCCAATCAGGCAGGCAAATCCCCAGTCACGCTGACATCACTTCCTGCTGGCGTCCGCATGGTGGTACCAGCCCAAGGAGTCCAAGGAACGGTAGGAGGAGCCTATTCATTTGGACAAATCTCACTTCCATGTTAGTAATCTCTAATCCAGATCGCTGGGATTTATTTTAATTTCCTTTTAAACTTCTCTCCTTTTTCAGCCAATTGGCAGCAGCCCTCAGATGAGTGGCATGGCTGCCCTGGCTGCCGCCGCTGCGGCCACTCAGAAGATCCCGCCCTCCACAGGAACAATGATCAACGTCCCACAAGGCGCCACCATCGTCAAGACGTTGGCGGTTAGTCCCGGCTCCAACACCATGCCCATCAAAATGGGCTCGCCTATTATGGTAAAAAAAGTGTTCAAATACACTTAGCAGAATTCTTGACGGGTTTATAGGACTGAGCATGCTTTAGGCAAGAACTGTTCTGGGCAATTTCTGAGAAGGTAGTTCTCCTTGGAGTACCCAGTTCAGGCTCTCCGACTCAACTCCTCTGGTGGGCTGAAGTCGTTTTTGTTTTTCTTTACAGGTGAGCAACCCTGCCACCCGCATGCTGAAGACTGCCGCAGCGCAGGTGGGCACGTCCTGCATCACCACGCCCAACACCCCCACTCGGCCTATCATCACAGTGCACAAGTCCGGCACTGTAACGGTGGCCCAGCAGACGCAAGTGGTCACTACGATGGTGGGAGGAGTAACCAAGACCATCACTTTGGTCAAGAGCCCCCTCACCATGGGGGGCAGTGGCACACTGGTACGTTGCTAGGACAACCCCTTTCCTTATTTTATACAGCTCATTTCATTGACACGGATAGGATTGCTTTGAATGGTGACTGATGGGTCACATTCCTGTACTTGTGTGTGCAGTTCTCTAACCTGGGGAACCTTGGCAAAGTGATGTCGGTGATGCAAGCCAAACCAGGTCAGGCAGGAACCATGACTGGGCAGGGAGGCACCCAGATCATACAGGTCAGTAGCGCTGCCAGTCTCTAAGGCCCTGTCCTCTCCCTTCCTGCCTCCCCCAACACACACCTCTGACCACCGGCTCTGGAAGGTGTCCTTTGAGAAACAAATGAAATGAATTCCTCTTCTTGTCGACCCAGACTAAAGGTCCTCTCCCCGCGGGCACCATCCTGAAGCTTGTGACGTCTGCCGACGGTAAACCCACCACCATCATCACCAGCAGTCAGGCTGGGGGCACTGGCAACAAGCCCACCATCCTGGGCATCAGTGGCATGTCCCCTACCTCCACTTCCAAGCCTGGCACCACCATTATTAAGACTATCCCCATGTCTGCCCTCCAGCAGGGAGCTACAGGTAGACCTCTATACGGTACTGTGCAGTGCCAATGGACATTTCTACTTTACAAACAAAAACCCAAATCTTTTTCACATTTCACTTTCTCAATCGAAGCTTAACATTTTGTGTGTTTAGCTAACATGTGTACAAATTCTGGATAAGAGTGTCTGCTAAATGACTAAAATGTACAAGTTGGCTATATTAGTCAGACGTTGGATGACTGTCTACAAGTAAACCTCCAAATCGGCATTTTGTAATGTTTTGTTTGCCTTTTTTCCCAGGTGTGACGAGCAGTGGAGGAATGAAGAGTCCTATCACCATCCTCACCACCAAGATGATGACCCCGGGCACTGGCAAGTTCATCACCACCGTGCCCAAGATGGGGACTGGAATTGGCCAGCAGGGCCTAACACAGGTGAGCTACCTGACCCTGACTCGCTAACGTTACCATGACTCTGACGGGCTGGGGACGTGTTATGTGCGTTGGTCATATTATGATCATATCATAACTGTATGGCTTATTGTCCCCAGGTGGTGTTGAAGGGAGCCCCTGGTCAACCAGGCACCATCCTCAGGACTGTTCCCATGGGCGGAGTCCGTCTTGTCTCCCCCGGGACCGTGTCCTCCGTCAAACCCACAGTTACCACCCTTGTTGTCAAGGGAACCACAGGTAAGAGATCTTTTGAATATGCTGGTTTGTTGTTCATCCCACTTTTCTGTCATTCTGTCCCCGAACTGATGTCTGGATAACAGTCTGTTTCAGCCCCATCTTTATATGTGTATGTGACTGGGTTCATCTTCTGTCTGTCTGCCTTCAGGAATGACGACTCTTGGCACGGTCACCGGCACCGTCTCCACAACCCAGGCAGGAGGAGGTGTGGCTAACGCCACTCTGACCACGCCCATTACCACCCTGTCCAGCCAGGTGGTTAGCTCTGCCTCCAGCTCCTCGCCCACACAGGTAGGGTTCAGTGAGCAGGTATTCCACCATGCTCTTAGACCGTCAGAACTCATCATCATACATATTACACACCAGTAGTGAACCTGTCAAGCATCATGATTTACTTTAGTTTTGATTATTTATTGTATTAAATGTACAGCAGTGTTAAACACAGTATACAACAGTATGTAATGATGTGCTGTCCCGTCTCAATCCAGGTGACCCTGATCACCACGCCCAGTGGAGTGGAGGCCCAGCCTGTCCAGGACCTGCCTGTCTCCATCATGGCCTCGCCCACCTCTGACCAGCCCAGTGCCAGCTCTGGATCTGGGGCCGAGGCGTCGGCTGGAGACACCCCTGGAACCGTCACCCTGGTCTGTTCAAACCCGCCCTGCGAAACCCACGAGACCGGAACCACCAACACGGCAACCACGGCCTCTTCAACCATGGGTGGCGTGGAGCAGCGAGTGTGTTCCAACCCCCCTTGTGAAACCCACGAGACAGGCACCACCAACACAGCAACGGTAGCTTCGTCTGGTATGGGCAGGGGGAAGCAACAGGCCTGCACCAGCCCCCCCTCTGAAACTCACGATACGGGAACCACCAACACCGCCACCACCGCCAGCTGTAACATGGGCTCCAACCAGACGGTGAATCAAGGGGGAGTCCCCACCTCCAGCGGCCCCGATCCGCCATCCTCCCCCTCGGGCTCGTCGGACCCACAGTCCCCCTCATCGGTGTCGGGCGCTAACTCGGCCCCAGGCGTGCTCCGGCCAGAGACTCTCCGCACAGGGACCACCTACACCCACACCACGGCCCGCTCTAACATGGGCTCCAACCAGTGTGGTACGGTTCAGAGCTCGTCGAAGGAAAAGTCGGGTTCAGGGAGCAATGTCACCTCCCCTGTCTGCTCCAACCCGCCCTGCGAAACCCAGGTGACCAGCACCACCACCACAAGCGGAGCCGGCGACATCCAACAGACCTGCTCCAACCCGCCGTGCGAAACCCACGAGACGGGTACGACCAGCACCCCGACCCAGGCCTCCTCCAGCATGGGAGGAGCAGCAGGCCAGGCTGAGACGGTCCAGAGGGTGTGCTCTAACCCCCCCTTGTGAGACCCATGAGACAGGCACCACCAACACCCCCTCCACGGCCTCCTCCAACCTGGCGGGCACTGTCCAGAGGGTGTGCTCAAACCCTCCCTGTGAGACCCACGAGACTGGGACCACCAACACAGCCACCACTGCCACAGGTACCATCTCTATCCGACGCACACCTATTTATCCTATCTTACCACTTTTATGGAAGCATTACCAGTGCACCTTTCTGGACCTCCAGATGTTTCCATGGTGTAGACTTGAGGCGTGTGCCTGGACAGGCGTTCATACCAAGGATGTAGATAACTCTGGTGTTAGAGCCCCTCCCCTTCCTTATGTACTAGACTGACACTGTGTTCTGATTCGTCCCCCAGCCCAGCCAGCCGGCGAGGGAGCGCAGGATGACAACGGCACCACAGATGCCCCCTCCTCGTCCTCGTCCACAGAGTCCAGCGCAGTCACCACCGCCCAGAGCCGCGCCGTCACCACAGTTACCCAGTCCACGCCCACCCCAGGACCCTCCGTACCGGTACAGGACCATATATATAGCCTTTTGTGAAGCACATATGGATTATATACTGTATTATCGTTAGTTACCTCAACAAACACGCCTGTAAGCACGTCACCTGACGTCCGTCCTGTGGTTGGCGCTTTCTCAGGACATCTCGTCCATGTGTGGCGAGGACCAGAAGGCCGACTCGTCTGAGGCGGTGGCCGCGGCGACGGGGGAAGGGGAGGAGCCCATGCAGACAGATGACTCTGCTGCCGCAGGCTCCATCATGCAGGTGCACATGGAGACGCAGCCCAGCCAGCCTGACCAGACCCAGGTACGATCACATGGTGGTTGCTTACGTCACCTTCAGTAGGATCTTGGATATCCACTTCTTTTTTTTAATCATAAATGGTGTACAGACAAGGAAGTCATTCATTCCCCTTCGTCCATCCAATCCAAAACTAGACATTGGGCCTTTCCACTTCCTCACCCCTGTCTCTTGTCTCTGATTGGCAGATGGAGCAGGGGGGCGGGGCGGAGCCTACGAGTCTGCCCCAGGAGCTGATGTCATCAGAGGGCGCCACAGGTACGACCCTCATGGTGACGGGGCTGACCCCGGAGGAGCTGGCGGTGACGGCCGCGGCGGAGGAGGCGGCCCAGGCAGCAGCCTCAGAGGAGGCCCAGGCCCTGGCCATCCAGGCTGTCCTTCAGGCCGCACAGCAGGCTGTCATGAGTGAGTACGAGAGCACGCAATGCCGTCAGAACGCACGTGATGGGGAAAACAACTGAGTGTCTGACACGATTGGTCCATGTTCCAGATAATGCATAGCTAGCCAAGTAAAATGTCCCCAAAGGTTTCATGTGTATTGGTCTGATGTGACCTCCCGTCTGTGCAGATGAAGGTGAGGCCGGCGAGACCCAGCAGCCCACCACCATCCCCATCGTGCTGACCCAGCAGGAGCTGGCAGCCCTGGTGCAGCAGCAGCAGCAGCTCCAGGAGGCCCAGGCCCAGGCTCAGGCTCTGGCCCAGCAGGAGGCCGCCGCCCAGGGCCAGGCAGCCGCCTCCCTCCCTACCGAGGGCCTGGCTCCAGCCGACAGCCTCAACGACCCCACCTCGGAGAGCAACGGTCATGAGATGGCGTCCGCCGTGACGAGTGCGGTTGCCAGGTTGGCCAGCACCTTTGCCACACCACAGACGCTGAGCTCTGCCGGTCCTGCCAAAGATGCAGGCAGCTGCCACTATGGCTGACGTGGCCAACGGCATTGAGTCTGCAACAGGGGTGAGTGTGTTCACTGTGGAAGGGCTAGATCAACTAATGGGGTCAAGAAAACATCGCTTTAAATGTCAAATGTCTTTCAGTGCAGTGATTGACTTCACCCTGTCTGTCTACTAACCCTTCTATCCTGGTATGTTTCCCAGAAGCAGGGAGCCGCTCCCTCCATCGTCCCGAAGCCTGCCGTCAAGAAAGACAACCAGTGGTATGATGTGGGCATCGTCAAGGTGACCAACATGGTGGTCACGCACTTCTACGTCCCTGCAGATGACTCGGTCTCTGATGTAAGAGCTGCTTCACACCCATCCGACACCATCTGTGCCTCAACATTAAGACACACGTCTCACAAACTACGGTGGAGGAGAGAGGGGTTGATGGATGTAATGTACTGAACGGAGAAAGTTGAAACGAATAAGGAAAAAGTGTACCTGGTTGACGATGATGAGGCTGACGGTATTGCGGCTGTTTTTCCCTCTGTTGTCGCGGTCAGGATGACTCCGGGGCGATGCCAGACTACACCCAGATGAGGAAGATGGAGCTGCAGCCAGGCACGGCCTACAAGTTCCGTGTGGCGGGCATCAACAACTGCGGGCGGGGCACCTTCTCCGAGGTCTCCGCCTTCAAGACCTGCCTCCCAGGCTTCCCAGGAGCGCCCTGCGCCATCAAGATCAGCAAGGTAGCAACAGCACCCACTACTGATGGATCCCACTCTTACTGGGATTGTCATTGAAACATGACCATCTCTTTTTGTTGTTTCTTAATCTCATCTCCCGTCTTTCTCTCTCTGTCCCTGTGCTCTTTCTCTCGTCGTTTTCCTCGCTGACTCAGAGCCCAGATGGGGCCCACTTGACCTGGGAGCCTCCCTCAGTAACGTCTGGTAAGATCATCGAGTACTCCGTCTACCTGGCTATCCAGAGCAGCCAAACCACCCAGGAGTCCAAGCCCTCCACCCCAGCCCAGCTGGCCTTCATGAGGGTCTTCTGTGGGCCTAGCCCCTCCTGCCTGGTGCAGTCCTCCAGCCTGTCCAACGCACACATAGACTACACCACCAAGCCTGCCATCATCTTCCGCATCGCAGCCCGCAACGAGAAGGGCTATGGCCCAGCCACGCAAGTCAGGTGGCTCCAAGGTAAAGAAAAACACGAAGCCTCCATCTTGGCTGTTGATTTCTGTTCTTGCGTGTAGTTGGTAGTCTGCTCTCTGGTGGTAGCTTTAGAAAGCTCAAAGTACACCACTTTTTTTTTCTTTATGACAGTGAGAGAATATTTCCATTTTGTATTCTACATCCTTTATATGTATTACAGCAACTGTGTCATTTGTTGCTCTTCATGCCAATAAATGTGTTTGTTTATGAACAGTGTTGAACTGAACTGTTTTTTCCTCCTCGCCTTTCTTCCAGAAACCAGTAAAGATGGCTCTGCAGCTAAACCAGCTGCCAAGAGACCAGGCACCTCCCCTGACACGTGGGTACTCCAGTCCTCCACACGGGACTCCCACTACACTCACAAATAAACCTTTGTTTTCTCGACTCAACCTTTTTATTATAAGTCTCACTGAGTGCGTGTACACCCGCTTACTGTAATGTCTAAACCGTGTCACTCTTCCTGTGTAGGAAAGCTACTGGTCCAAAGAAGGCCAGGGCTGACCAGTAAGGAAGGGCTTCCTCCGCCCCTTCTGGTCTCTGACCGAACTCAACCCCCCCCCACTGAAGACCTCAACCAGGACTTACTCTTGCCCCAGACCAACCTCTACCAGAACCACAACCCTTCCAACAACAGTCTCAACCAGTTCCAAGAGTACCCCTTATTATCCCACTGAAGACTCCCCACTTCCACCCATGCTTAGCCTCAACCCAGACACCCTCCTCAACAATAGGGGTGAAGGATCCCCATCACTCATGGTAACCAACCAACCAACCCCCCTCCCCCATCACTAGACGTTATTGTGGTGCCATGGACGCCTTATTTCAGCTTTGTATTTTTTATTGAAATATTGCTATTACTACTCATGTTAAACCATTTAAAGCACATAATTAACGTTTCGTTCTTTTTGATTTTTTCTTCTTCTGTGAAATCAAAAAATACAACCGTTCTGTCAGGTATATCTGTAGTGTGCTAGTTTGTTTTCTCTCATTTGTTCACCCTCCCTCACCTGGTTATTGAACACAAGCAATAGAATCCACCATTAGCGTATTTTGTTGATGCTTGTGTCATTATTATTTGGCTGGGGAGTCGTGATCAGAAGACAAAGATTCATGAGGAGAAATGACAACCAAAACAAACAAAAAATTCAAAACTAACTTACAGCACTTGGGGATGCTCTTCATTCCAGAGGAAAAAGACTTGTTTCATATTTGTACATCAATCAAGACTGTCATCTTGCTTTGTGACATCACTGTGTTCATGCGTCTCCAACAAGAGGGAAGGATGTTTGGAAGAATGAGTTCCTCCCAATTTGAAAACGAATAACTTTGGTTCATGTAGGCGTAGATGATGACTGAGCTTTCTTTTCCTTCTTCTATCAATCACAAATCGAGCTACTTTCATAGGCTGTGTGGATGGGCGGTAAAGGTGGTCACTACAGTGACAAGTAATTTGACAGTTATTACAGCACCACTGATTAAGAGCAGATGTTTTTGTACTTTTGTTCTATGAAAGATGATAAATCGTGCAAGACAAGAGACAATAGATTCTAGGCTTTTGGGTTGTTGACTTGGATTAAAGGAATGATTTGCAGAAAAGCTTCTTTTCTACATTTTGGTTATTTTCCCCTCCCTTCATTTTTAATAGTCCATAGTAAATACATTTGTGAAATCTATGGATCCCCGAAAGTTTTCCTTTCCTCCGAGGCTTATTTTTTAGAGTTGCCGAAATAAACTGGGTGTTTCTTGCCCAAATTGTGGAGACATTGTTGATACCCATTCTTCGTGTTTTTTATTTTTATTGGTGTATCCTTTGCTTTTCAATTGTTTAGTTATGCAATTGTGTGTAATGTGACAAACGTTTCCAGATAGTTGACATGTATGTCTTCATGAATGGCGATACGGAGCTTTTTCTAGCGGGTGGAAGAGAGAAATGTCGGTTGACAAGAATGACTGGCTTAGCCAGTATTTGGGCTCAGTTGTAAATTAGTTTCTCCATGTAGCACGAAGTTAAAATGCCTTTTTATATAATTATCTGTAACAAAAATGTTTTTACATGTTTGTCATCTCTTGGTTGCTTTTTGTCTGGATATATAAAAGAAATGGAAATTGGTCTCCTTGCTTAATAATGTCCCTGTGTTCTTTTGTTTCTCTCCTAATTGATAGCAACTTAGTTTGCTGCTGAAACTGGCTGGAGGTTCGTTATGGTTACTATGGTCAGCAGTGATGTCACCAGACCAGATTGTGAATGATGCTGCAAAAGCTGATGGAAGAGTTGGCATTTAACTGATCATTTTGGGTATTAACAAAACTGTTTGTGAATATTACTCTGGAAAAATAAACTTTTTAGTGCATCTTTTTTAACCACTGTTCTGAGCTGTGAGTTATTGTTAGATTTTTGGAGATTCTCAACTAGTGATTTAACTTAATTATAACTGAATTATTACGTTTTCCTGAGATTTCATTGGCTCTCATATAACCCTTGCTATTAATATGTATATAAAGAAATTGGCACAGAGGCCACCGACAATCTCAAAATGGAAACTTAACAGCTGATGCCGATATGACCATCTGAAGTATTAGATGGTACCCAATTGCCGTGAAAGTACCAAGTCAATGAAGTGAATCGCCATGTACAAGTTCAAGAATAAATCAACGTATTTATAATAGATAATAAGTTGCAGTTGTCTAATACACTCAAGTTGAGCATCTCAGAGGACTGAGACAAATCATTTGATGCTGGGATATACAGAACAGACAATAGAGGGGGGGGGCATTTCATGGCAGGCTTGTTGTATTCCTTCTTGCCATGAAATGCACCCCCTGCTAACTCTGACTAGGAAAATGTAACATGAGTGTACACGAGTGGTTCGTGCGCGCTCCCGCGAGGGGGGTGCCTCTCAAGGAAGCCGTGCATCTGATGGCACAACACCGGAAAGATACAAACACTCACGTGACAGCAACAGCGTCTCCAACGTAAACACTACTCCCACATATCGCCTGCTCCGTCAAAAATGGAATATAGAAGAGCGAATAATCTAGTTCATGTAGCTAGTATATTCCATTTTGTATGAGTACTAACTTGCTACCTATATACCAAGCTAACTTACAGTTTTGCTAGTCTAGTTAGGTTGTAGCATAGCCAACTAGCTAGTTAGTTCTAACTGGTTATCTGAATAAGCATGGACCAATACAGCATCTTGGGGAGAATAGGTGAAGGAGCCCATGGCATTGTTTTTAAAGCTAAACACATCGAGGTATGTCTATACCATTAGGCTACCTAATCAGTTAGCGAGAGCATGTGTATCGTAGTTGATTAACGTTAGCTAACAGCCTAGTCGTTTTAGTGGCATGTCTTCTTGCAAGTAGCTGTCACCGACAATGTCAGCAACAGTTTCGAAATCCATCCCATTTCTTTTTAGACAGGAGAGACGGTGGCTCTAAAGAAGGTCGCCCTGAGAAAGCTGGAAGATGGGATACCAAACCAAGCCCTTAGAGAGATAAAGGCTCTACAGGAAATTGAAGACAATCAATATGTGAGTTTCAATCTGGTTGAGGAAAAACCTCTCAATATGTATGAAGAAAAACTTCTGAAAGTTAAAGGTCATCTGTGACTTGCTCTAAAATCCCGAATCAATCTATAAATAAATGTATTTGTATTGCTAAATAAATTTAGTGAAAATGACCTAGCTTCGTCTCCTTCAGTCAATAGAACCTTTTCTTCTACACAACAACACAAAAAGTGCAATTAGTTTACACTACTATTTGTACGTCGCTTTGGATGATAGCTTCTGCTAAAATTAATCAAATGTAATTGAAAGTGTGTGTCTGCTGTCTCTAGGTGGTGAAGCTGAAGGATGTGTTCCCACATGGTACAGGCTTCGTGCTGGTGTTTGAATACATGCTGTCTGATCTCTCGGAGGTCATCAGGAACTCTCAAAGGCCTCTAACGGAGTCCCAGGTCAAAGGTTACATGATGATGCTACTGAAGGGTGTGGCCTTCTGCCATGAAAACTCCATAATGCACCGGGTAAGACCCAGTGTTTCCCAGACATACCATTTATTTGTGGCGGCCCGCCACAATAAAAAATTGACCGCCACAAATTGCATTTTAATTGAAGGGTTGAATTTTTACAGCAAAAATGTTGGGGATCTGAAGTTCACCATTCAAATTTGAGCATCTGGAATTTTGTTCTGTTTGATTTTTTGAAGCTTAAAAACATGATGTCACTGGTTTGCTTCCTTACTAAGCCCCTGCCTATCACCATAAATATAATCCAATCTAATGAAGGGGTGAAATGTTATAGTTTTACGGGGATTAATGCGGCTGTGTGTGTGTGTTTGTTTTGTGTGTACGTGCACATTTGTGTGTGTGCAGGACCTGAAACCAGCCAACCTGCTCATCAGCTCCACAGGTCACCTAAAGATCGCTGACTTTGGTCTGGCCAGGCTCTTCTCCAATGACGGGGAGCGACTGTACAGCCACCAGGTGGCCACAAGGTATGCTTGAACACACACACACATCTACTTTCAAAGTGTGCATATACACACATACTGGTAGATATAGGCAAACACACACGCCTATTTGTTGATTGATGAGAACTTTACCTAAAAATTCTAAACAATGTCTCTTTGTTAAATGACTAGGTGGTATCGAGCCCCAGAGCTTCTTTACGGGGCTCGGAAATATAATGAAGGCGTAGACTTGTGGTACGTACAGTATATACTGATACAGCAGGGGGCAGAATTTCATGGTTTTCCCCAGAACAAACCATAACCCTGTTCCATGCATCTTTCCCCCCATAGGGCAGTGGGGTGTATCTTTGGGGAACTGCTAAACAACTCTCCCCTGTTCCCTGGAGAGAACGACATCGAGCAGCTCTGCTGTGTCCTAAGGGTGCTGGGGACACCCAACGAGAGAGTCTGGCCGGTAAGGCCTCCCTGCCACACTGCTGACAGATTTCAATACCGATATCGCCTTGATATACATGCCACCTATTTTCACTTCACTGTGCACGCTCACCCATATGCTTTAGTGATCTAGTCTATCACAGAGGTATTGCTAGATTATAATTAACCCTTGTGCTGCCTTCGGTTCACAACGACCCATCGTTGTGCTGCGACAACTTTACCCAATACAAAAACAAATAAAAAGAATTTTCTTTTAACCTTCGCGCTGTGGCGGGTGTGAGACAGCTCGATGGTTAAAATAAAATGTTTCACTTCATTTGTATGAAATAAAGTTGTCACAACACGTTGGGGGGTCACGATGATAACACAAGGGTTAAGTGGCCGGTGTCTGAGGTAAGAACGTGTGAATGTAATTTGTAAATGTAATAACAATCTTGTCCTCCCCTCTCCTATCCTTAGGAGATCACAGAACTGCCAGACTACAACAAGATCACCTTTAAAGAGAATCCTCCCATCCCTCTGGAAGAGATTGTTCCAGACACCTCTGCCCAGGCTGTCGACCTGCTCAACAAGTTCCTTGTCTACCCCTCTAAACAACGCATCAGTGCCCAGCAGGTCTGGACATAATACGTCTCAGCACAGTGAACAACTATCACCATATGATGCCCATTCATAGGCTTGTAATATCATAATGGATATTTAGGAATTTAATTTGGGTTTTAAAGTTGACTTGAGAGATCACTGGTCCAGTCTCACCCTCTCTATCTCGATTTAATTTCCCCCTGTCTCTCTCTCTCTCTCTCTCTCTCCCTCTCTCTCTCGCTCTCTCTCTCTCTCGCTCTCTCGCTCTCACTTCCATGTCCCTCAATCTCTCTCGCTCTCTGTCTCCAAGGCCCTCCTCCACCCCTACTTTTTTACAGACCCTCTGCCGGCTCACCACTCGGAGCTTCCCATTCCCCAGCGCGGGGGGAAACATTCCCGCCAACGCCTGCAGCCCCCCGTTGAGTTCGCAGTGGACCTGCCCCTGCAGGAGAGCCTAGTGGACCCTTCACTAATACAGGGCCATGCATGGTGTCTGTGATCCATCCTCTGGCCTCCAGCTCACTCCTCTTGTCTCATATCCATCTATTTCATCCATCCATCTCACCTTTTCATGGTGATGTCAACAATGTGGTTTATTTATTAAACTACCGAATTGAAAGACCATGGCCCTAGGAATTATGGTGGATTTGAGGGTTTATAGTCTATTTCTGCTCACAGAGTGAACGTTTTCATAGTTATACATGTAAATACTTAGTATTGTGAATAATATTTATCCATGTATTTCTTTAATAAATATAATTAAAATACTTGGTTGCTATTTCCTTCCAAATAGTAACATTTGTGAACTAGTCCTTGTGAATATGTTCTGTTGTACTGTATTGCATAATTAGTAATTATATGTTGGTGTCTGTGTGGCGATTATGAGTGAAGCAGCAGTCCCTGCCCTCCTGACTGGTGTCTTTCAGTGATAAAGCTCTTATCAGTCGAGAGCAGCCACATCCCTCCCTAGACTCTCTCACATCCCTCCCTTCTCTCTGTCATCTCAGCCCCAACTGTTGCTTTTCCCCTCCTTGCCCGTCCGACGCTCCGTTTAGCCACCAGTGCACAGAAACGACCTTTGCCCCACACACACACAAACACTAATCTCTATAGGTGTGGACAGGTATGAAGATGGGACAGACGGCCTAGCACACAGCCCATCCGAGGTCTTCCTGATCAGCTCCTGTATCTGAGACAAGTGGAGGTCAGAGGTTGGTGTATGGTGAAGAGGACCCTGTTTTACTGACCATAACGCAGCAAAGTGAAACGAGACTGTCTATCACGTTGTCCATCTCTGTTGTTTAAAAGCTAGAAAGGCCTTCAGCTTATCGCTATACATGCAAATAAGGACGTATTTGGCTGCCACCAACTCTATTTTTAGGACCTTTGATGACTGATATGATTAATTCGATCCAGTGTTCATGTCACTTTCCTTTTTTCAAAAAGTTTGGGAAATACACTTGGATTGATAAATTGTTGGGCAATTTAGTAAATTAACTCATGACGATAAACTCTCCACCAGAGATAGGTGTCAAAACAATATGCACTATGCCAAGTTTCTCCTCTGAAACAATGAGGCAGTGAAAAATGGTGTTCATAAAGTAAACTTCATTTTCCAGGTCTTCATTTCCTTCTAATTTCCCTGAAAACTCACAGAGTGCACAGTCGTCCAGTGAAAAGCCGCTGTAGCACTTTGTTAAACAAATGATCAGTTCGTCACAATTCCTCTCTCTGTCTTCCTACTGTGAAGACCAGGTCGTATCTCTACCTAACACCAGTGGTTGGCAGTATTTGCATCGCTGACTGCCCACCACTCAACTGTTAAGTTGTAGCTGTTATCTGAAAGCCTTCCTTTGTATTCTGCATGGGCTAGGATTGTGTCCAGTAACTGTTTTGTTTTAACAGCACTTTAAATCACCAGGAGATGATTTGTGTGGCTTCACGTACACTCAGGTTATGATGATCAAATGACCAGGTATTTGTTTCAATTTAATGCATGTGCCCAGAAATATTTTTTTGTCACACACACATTCATACACACACACATACACCCACACACCCGCACACATACACACATACATACACACACACGCAAACGTCTGCTGCCGTGACCCCTCCCACACTTCCCCTCCCCTAAGCTCCTAGTTAACTCCTAGATCAGACAGTGCCTACTAGTCCTCAGAGTATCCAATGCCAGGCACATCATCCGATCTCTCCGTTTTTTTCTTACCTCTGGATTCTCGGACCTTAAAACTCCATACACAACACACACACACACACAGATACCTACATACACACACACACATATACTCATAGGTGTAACCTGTCTGACACGCAGAAGAAGAAAAGGACATTGGCTTACAATCAAATATTGTGTGAGTATCAAAATGTTTCCACTTTATAGAAATTGGTTTTGTTTAGCATACAGACTTTCATGGTAAAAAATGTAGTCCCTACTCTAAAGATGATTTACCAGGATTTATACCAACTCTAATGACCATGTTGATGAGAAGTACTGAGTATGTATTACATATGTAATGTGGAGGTCCAAGTAGAACTTTTCAACTCATCCAGTCAAGTGTCTCTTAAAAAATATTGGGGGAGATTCATTGGTAATCTGCTGTCAGTATCAATCTCTCCACATCTAAGCCATGTTAATGTGGAGTCTTCTGTGAAGATAAATATGCATGGAGATTGGTAGATATTAATAGTGTAAACTGTTTTCATGCATTTTGGCAATAACTGTATTTGATCCCGGTCATCCAGCCAGCTTCACACAGTGATGGAGGCCACGTCAGAGTCCTCTGGATGGAGCTCCCCAACTCTGCTGTCGTCTGAGCCCAGGTCCAGCTTCTCCACCAGCTCAGCTTGTCCAGAGCCCCAGGCCCAGTCTGAGAACGAGACCCAGACCCTGTACCACGCAGTCCAGTCTGAGCTGGCCAGCCTGCCCTCCTCGCTCTCCAGCCACAGCCACAGCCGGCCCACACTGACGTTCACACACAGTCCAGGTAAGCAGATTCATGAACCCTAATGAACATACGTATGTACCTACACACACACACACACACACACGTATAGGTCCTGCCACAACTGACTCTCATGTGATCTCTTTCTCTCTCTTAGCTCACCAAGTCTACTCCTCCCTAAACGGTAACAGTGTCCCGTGGTTGGAAGGTTCTGGCAGCCCGTCACTGGGTGCCTCTTTTACTTCACCCCTTTCCACCTGGCACACCAACCCTTTCTCCAAGACCTCCATAAACCCCCTCACCTCAGCCTCCTTTCCCCCAAAAAAACATCTCCTTGGGCAACTCCAGGAATGAGCTCTCTTCTCCGGGATTTGATTGCCAAGAAAGTCCCAGGCTTCAGGAGGCCTTGCAAGAAGACAGTCCGACTGAGGAACATGGAGGAAGTTTCTTTAATCTCAACCCAGCTGGAGTTGATGGTTACAGCCACCCTGTAGCCCACTCCTACCCCCATCCTCTGGATTACTATGGCTCCTACAGCCCCTACTCCTCCACCTTTGGGCAGGACTACACCTCAGCAGCCCTCTACACTCCCCCTGGAGCGCTGGGCTACCCTCTGTATTCTACCCACCTGCATAACAAGATCAACCTTTCTCCCCCAGGTCAGAACCTCTCTTTGACTATCCGTAACACCCCGAAACTGTGTGTGAATGTGTGTGTATGATAAAATGTACACACATCGATTTGCATTTGTACACTTTGTAAGTGTGTCAGTTTGTCTGTGTCTGTATGCTGACCTGTCATATATTCTTTGTGGTGGCAGATGACCGTGAGTGTGTTAACTGTGGGGCCACAGCCACCCCTCTGTGGCGTCGGGATGGTACAGGCCACTACCTCTGCAACGCCTGTGGACTGTACCACAAGACCAATGGGCAGAACCGACCTCTGATTCGACCCAAGAAGAGAGCAGTATGTCGGAACCCTACAGTTCTACAACAGCGTTCAATTGAGTGTTGGAATTGACAGAACTGTTTTTTGGGGGAAAGAGCAAGAGCTTTGTTAGGCTGTATGTGTATCCTGAAGTGCTCTGTGTGTGCTCACTGACCTGTCTTGTAGCTCCTGGTGAGTGACTCTATCTCTGTTGTGCCCCTCTGCAGATGGTGAGCAAGCGAGAAGGAACCCACTGTGCCAACTGCCAGACCAGCATCACCACCTTATGGAGACGCAATGCCAGCGGAGAGCCCGTGTGCAACGCCTGTGGACTTTACTACAAACTACATCATGTAAGCAAAAGACACACAATATGTTATGCGAGAAGAGTACGCACAGGTACTGATGAATTAACTCTCCTCTCTCCTCTCTCCTCTCTCCTCTCTCCTCATCTCCTCGCTCCTCTCTCCTCTCATCCGCTCTCGCTCGATCTCCTCTCTCCGATCTCTCTACTCTCTCCTCTCATCCTCTCTCCTCTCTCCTCTCTCCTCTCTCCTCTCTCCTCTCTCCTCTCTCCTCTCTCCTCTCTCCTCTCTCCTCTCTCCTCTCTCCTCTCCTCAGGTGAACCGCCCACTCACCATGAAGAAGGAGGGCATTCAGACCAGGAACAGGAAGGTGTCCAGTAAAAACAGGAAGTCCAAAAAAGGTGGAGTATCAGAGGCGGAGGAGGCCACTAACCAATATCTGATGGCCCCCGGACCCCTGCTCTCCTATGGCCACTCCGCTTCCTCCCACATCCTCCCCTCTTTCTCTCCATCATCTCTCTCTCCATCTCCTCTCCACTCCTCCTCTGCCAGACTGTACTCCTCCTACCAAACATCCTCAGGGATGATGCCCACCCTTGTGTAAGGGAGAGAAAATACTTAATGTTTTTATGAATACTTAGTGTGTTTGTTGATTTTTTTGGTTGTTTGATGCCTTGGGTGGTTAGGCTAAACTTATTAGATGGTTTCCATGAGGTTCAATGCACCAAAAAGGATAATTGTAGTTAATCTTTTTATGTTTCTCAATGGTATTTTGTATAAAACTTTGTAGCATTTTTGATTATGAGGAAATAAGTGTTTTGTCAAGAGCTTCAGGGATGACAGAATGATAGCATCATAAGCATTGTGAGATTATAATTAAAATAATGACATATTTCATAAATGTACAAAATTGTACTGATGTTTGTATTTTTATAATGCTTCAGCATTTCTTTTGAGTTTCTGTGGTTGGCGGGCCGGTCCCTTAGTCGGAGTTATAAGCTATAATCATGCCTTTGTCTATACTGCCTTCACAGCTCAATGAAATTCTACTGCAGTAGTATGCAAATGATTCACTTTTCATGGCTGTATGGATTACAAAGGTGAAACATTCATACTTCATTGATTTTATTTTCCTGTGAATTTATTTTTGTTATCAACCTTTCTGATCTTATGTGTCTATTGAAACCACTTGTGAAACACTCAGTGAACAATGTCCTTGTTTTAACTGAACTTAAACCGTCAGGGAATGTTTCCTAAACTGTTGCAATTGATTGCTCTTTTGGAACCAGGACACCTGCTTTAAGGCTCCAAGGTGAAAATGTACAAATAAAAAAACCTTTGGTTTCACTCTTAACTTTTCTTTTGTCCAAATGATTGTAAACATCTAACTGGCAGCATGGACACTTATCTGTTCAACTGTAAGGAGCCTGAGTGGTCAATAGTCACACTCATGTTTTTGGCACCTTCTCCTAAACAGGTGTGGTGTCTTTGTGTAGAGGCAATCATAACCACCATAATAAAGCTTTAAACATCATGGTGTAGTTAGAAGTTTGTTTCTCTCTTTGTTCAGTGTGCATCCATATCCATGCTGATGAGTTCTGTTGCGACAGGAAAAGGTGAGGAACACCTAGAGGTTAAAACAGGGGTTGCATCCTAGATGTAAGGATGAACTAAGTCTGTCTGGGTCTTATCAACAGTAGAAAGAACCACAGTTGACTTAGCAGTTTCCACACACTCCTTCCAGGAAATAGATGAGTTTCTGATGGAAGAACTGGATTCTCCAGGCATGAGTGAACAATTCTTAGTATTACTAATGCTTATTTTGTTATGCTCTTATGACTGCTACACATTAAGAGCGCCCCTCTTGTATTCCCTCCCTCCCTCCATCAGTCAGAAGCCTTTCACTGTTGACCACAGCTTGCACCAGGCCCTTGCAGGAGCCCCATTGTGCAAGGCAGGAGGCTTATGGTTTTCCGGACCCAGAAAAAAAGGGCAAGAGGAAAAGGGGGTTGCACAGACGGAGGTTGGTTGTGGTGGAGAGCGTGTGCCCCTACATTCATTTTTTTATATAACAACTGGATCAGACTTTTTTTTTCTTCTTCTTCTATGTCAGGCCATCAGGGTCTCTCATCCGTTGGTGAAGGCAGCTCCAGCCTGGGGAAACAGGGGCAAATGACTTGGAGAGATTAGCAACCACAGCACAGGTCTATACAACGCACTGAGCCATCCGTTGGTCTCCCTTAGCCGTCGATCCCTCACCCCCTCGCTCACGCCTGGATGGGTGGCAGTTATCTGTCACCTTCAACTCCACCTTTTACCACCCTCTGACTCCCTGTCTTTATATGCTGCTCTGCTATCAAATGTTACACCTTCCAACACAGCGTCCCTGTGCTTTTACGTTTTTTTAGGGCCAATGATGACAGTTTGTGAGAGGTTAACCAAGCCCAGGTTCTGTATGTCATCTCCCAGTGTTTGCATGAATCCTTGGTTATGATCTGTTATGCTCTCTTCCCTGTGATTTCAATAGCCTCTGCATAGTAACTGAAAGTAAAAAGTCAAATAAGGGTTCAGTTTTCAGATTAATTTAGACCCCAAAACAAGGAAACAGTCCTCTTTATTCCAATACATGTGTATTTTACTAGTCGTTTAACGACTCGCATGTCTCTTCATACTCTTACATATATCTTTTTAGTATGGTTAAATAGATCAATAAAAACATATTGATGAAGTAACAGTAACTTCACTGTAACAGTGACCCCAAATGGTTACTTTGTAACAACACCACCAGGGGAGGGGGACAGCATGGGATGCCTGTCATTACGTCATTAATTTGCGCCCTGCTCAGGGCGTGTTGTTGTGCGACGTTGCCTATTCGCGCTTCGAGAGGGGTGTCTCAAAATCAGCTGTGACTGTGAGTAAAATGTATGTTTTTAAAGCGTAAGTTTTGTTATTGGAGCTCTGCGATAGTGGTTATTTATTATTTTGGTAATATCATTTCAAATGACTATAATGTTTTACATTATAATGTGTCTAGCTACCTAAGTTAAGTTAAGGACGAGTAAATGTCTTGCTTAGACTGTTATTTATTTTAATTTGTATTGATTAAGATGCCAAAAGCAGTAGCTTGCTGGCTTGCAAGTAGATCATTCTGGTATTTCTTGTTATGGCTGTTTTATCGGTTGTGGAAGTAGCTAGCCTAGCCTAGCTAACAGCTGTCAAAACAAATCACCCTGCTTCAAAACAAGTTCTGTTCGTTGCCACATTTGGCAATTTTAAGCTACATTTACAAACGTTGTTGACACTAGGGTGTTCTCCCTATTAAAAAATAAATAATGATGATGATGACTACTTTTTGCTATTTTCCTCTCCTGTCCTTGTAGTAGGAGGAAGGTGTCCTGCTCCAGATGGATTCTCTACCTAAGCCGGCGTCAGAGCCTGGCAGAGTGAGACGTTCCCCTCGTCTGTCCAAGTCTCCCGAAAAGAACACGGAGAAAGTAAGGCATTAACACACAAACACACACCACCAATATCAAATTAATTACAAATAAATGTTGCTTTTTAGGCACAGGTAAAGACTCAAAAACATTTGTGTGGGATGGAGGGCATGTAGTCTAAATTATATCTTAGTATCTGAATGCTGAGTTGAAGGCAAAGCTCAGCAGCAGCACAGCAGTGCAACCTGTTATCAAATAGAAAGTGTGTGGCAAGTCTCTATATCGAGTCCTAGTACAGATATTTCATCAACTTAACCAGCGAGTAACTGATAACGGCTGTGTTCAGAATCAGAAGCACCAGTCACTGCTAACCCCCCGCCCCCTCCCCAACCTCTATTTACTTCAGTTATTCTCTGATTGCATCGCCAATTATTCCAAAAAACCTTGTAAACTAAAATCGGCATTGTTCCTGGTGAACTGCAGGTGGTTGAACTGTGAATGTCGCCCGGCCAATCATCCACACGCAGGATGGAATTTGCCCCCGTGCTTCTCAGATAACTACTTAACAAGGTTACAGTGGATTGTTACTGTTGAGACGCTCCAGTTCTGTCTTGCCAGGGACACTGCTTCACACCGTGTTGAAGGGAGAGAACAGCCTAGGGTCAGAGTTCAGAGTAGCTGCCTGACTGCGTGGCTCTTGTCTGTAGCTCTCTCCCCAGCAGGAGAGGGGGAAGACCAGTGGGAAGAAGAAGACCAACCTGCAGGAGGCCAAGAAGAAAGGAAGGATGGATAGAAGTAAAGGAGAAGATGAGCTCACCAACCAGCTAAAGAACCTGGTACTATGATGAACCTGGTTCATGTTCCCTCTGAACATTGTGTGTGTGTGTGTGTTGTGTGTGTGTGTGTGTGTGTGTGTGTGTGTTTCATTGTCCATGTCCATGTGTGCCTGTGTGGGTATGGGAGGCTTGACTTTTATTGAGATTTGGTTCACAAGTATGTTCACTAAGATACTTGCATTGCGTGTGTAGGCGTTGAATAAGAAGCCACCAGTTACTGGTACAGGTTTGGTCTTCAGTCAAACATTCACCCATCACCGCTGCCTGTGGGACACGAGGTAAGGCTTCCTTTCTCGCCCCTTGTCGTTTATTTGTTGCACAATTGTTCTCGTCTCATTCTCTCCGTCGTGTTTATGTTTCTCTGTGACAATGATTCACTGATACTTAGCTTTCCTCAGTGGGATGTGAGTTGCAGTACTGAATAAAGATTGACAGTGGACCAAGTTATTTTGCAGACTACATGCTATCTTGGTTTAGGATTACAGATCACTTATAAAACAATCACCAAGCCAGTTACAATAAATTGTGCCAAGTTATTTCCTCCCGCCCTGTCGCATATGATTTTTGCTATTCTTTTTCCTTTCAGCCACCCAGAGTGTCCAGAGAGGGTCAGCGTCATCATGGAGCAGGTGGAGAAACAGGGGCTGCTGCAGCACTGTGTCCAGGTGGAGGTGAGAGAGGGGGGGGGCTTGGCAGGGGCCGGGGCTGGGGCTGGGGGAGAGGCCAGAGATGTGGGAGGTTAAGAATGATTACCTGAGTGTAACGTAGTCACATGCGTGTCCTGGTGTTGTATGATGTCAGTCTCAGCTGAGCTCCCTCTATGTCTCAGGCCAGAGCCGCTGCTGAGGAGGAGCTGCTGCTGGTCCACAAGTAGGTTCTGTTCTTCTGACGCCGAGCACCCACTCCTCCTAGTGACATCATGGCACCTCAGCACACAAGTCAGACGTTCATAGGCCAGCCTGTCAGCCTGTTTGAGACCCTGTGCTTGTGTGTTCAGGAGGGAGTATGTGGAGCTGATGAGGTCCACCCAGGCCATGACAGAGGACCAGCTGAAAACCCTCTCTGACTCCTACGACTCTGTCTACCTGCACCCTGTGAGTGTGTGTGTGTGTGTGTCTGTGTGTGTGCCTGTGTGTGTGTGTGTGTGTGTGTGTGTGTGTGTGTGTGAACATACTGATGTCTTGTGTCCCACTCCAGGAGTCGTTCACCTGTGCCACTCTGGCAGTGGGCGCTGTCCTTCAGCTCGTCGACAAGGTCATGACCTCGGAGCTACGCAACGGATTCTCTGTCGCCAGGTAACCCCACAACAACAGTATCATCAAACAGATTTTAGCCATATAATTAGCATTGACGTACACACTGACCTGACACTGCTGTTATGAACTATGCTGGATGCCATATGAACACTGTTTATACTGGATGCCATATGAACACTGTTTATACTGTCTGCCCAGACCCCCAGGACACCACGCCCAGGCTGACCAGATGAACGGCTACTGCATGTTCAACAACCTGGCTATCGCTGCCCGCCACGCCCAGAAACAGCACAAGATCCAGCGGTCAGCCTTCTCACACCCCACACACAGTCTAGACTCAGTGAGTAGTGTGTCGCGTTGCAGACGCCTCAGGTCAGAGTCGTCATACACTGTCCTGGTGTGCTTGTGTCCTCCAGGGTTCTGATCGTAGACTGGGATGTTCACCACGGTCAGGGGATTCAGTACGCCTTCCAGGACGACCCCAGGTATGGGTCTGTCATGTCTCCTCTCAAACTCTCTCTTGTTGTCTTTCTCCTCCTCCATTCCTACTGTCATTGGCCGGGTTTCCCAGATTCGTTAAGAAGCTCTTAACGCTAAAAGATTCTTAGAATGCTCCTAAAAAGCTCTTAGCGTTAAGAGCTTCTTAACGAAGCTGGGAAACGAGGCCATTATGTGTCCTGAAATCAGCCCAGAGTCGGTGGTGGAAATGTGTTGATGCTGTCCAAGGTCCTGATGCACTCTCTCTCCCCCTCTCTCTCTCCTTCTCTGTTTGTGTCTCTCCCTCTCTCCATCTTTCTCTCCCCCCAGTGTGCTATACTTCTCAGTCCACAGGTATGAGCAGGCCTCATTCTGGCCCCACCTGCCAGAGTCAGACAGCTCTGCTATAGGCACAGGAGCTGGAGAGGGCTACACTATCAACCTGCCCTGGAACAAGGTAGCTAGCAAAACCTTTGCCTTGATTGATTTTATTCATGCTTTGACATTTGGAGTCTTACACTATTTTGATCCTTCCCTCTCTTTCTCTCTCTCTTTCCTCTCTTTTTCTTTCTTTCTTTAGACAGGGATGAAAGATGCAGATTACATCGCAGCCTTCCAGCAGCTTCTCTTGCCTGTGGCCTATGAGGTGGGGTGGATATGGTCACGTGATCTGGGCACGTACGTGCTCCGACTACAATACTTACTGGTTATTTGGCCCTCGGTTGTTTTTGACAAGTGTCTGTTTGTGTGTTTGTGTGTGTTTGCAGTTCCAGCCTCAGCTGGTCTTGGTGGCAGCAGGCTTCGACTCAGTGATCGGTGATCCTAAGGTGAGTTACAGCAGTGTGCATATGGTGCTTGTGTTCTTCAAATCGATTTGGTTCAGCAGTCTTTGTTTGTTTTTTCAAAAGTTGGCCTATATGTTTGTGGGTGGATGTGTATGACTACATGTGTGTGTGTGTGTGTGCATTGTTTTGTTCCAGGGGGAGATGTCAGCCAGTCCCCAGTGTTTCTCTGTCCTGACCCACATGTTGATGGGTCTGGCTCAGGGCAGGGTAGTGCTGGCTTTGGAGGTAATCAACCACACACACGCACACGCACAAGAGCCACTCGCTCACTACATCAGACGACTAGTAACTAGTCAACACCATATGGTTACATACATTGCGTTGCCTAGCAGCTGGTGTGATGTCGTCTCCCAGCCAGCTGCTGACGATGCCTCGCTGTGTTTCCTCCCAGGGGGGTTATGACCTGCAGGCGACAGCAGAGGGCGCCTGTGCCTCTCTCAGGTCTCTCCTGGGGGAGGCCTGCCCCCCCCTAAGCCCACCAGGAGCCCCCTCAGACAGGTGAGGCTCATCCCCCGTTATGATCTGGTTAGACAAGGACTCACTACTCTGGACTGTGATTAGAAACCCTGTGTGTGTGTGTGTGTGTGTGTCTCCAGTGCTCTGAAGTCCATCTCACAGACCATCAGTGCTCTCTACCCATACTGGAGCAGCCTGCAGGTGCTAGGTGAGTTAGGAACAGGTGCTAGGTGAGTCTGTATGTCAAATAGAATGGACATGGGGTCTTGTAGAACCTTTCAGTGTGCTACAATATCGTGTTTCAGAACTTGCAGTGGTTCCAGAAGCAGAGGAGACTTTGGAGAATATTCCAGAAGCATAGCCTCACTCTCTCTGTGTTATCTCCACAGCGGGCGGTCCCCTGGGTGGAGCTGACCCTGCCATAACCCCAGCACATTACAGGGCAGCCAATGAGAATAGTACAGGAAGACCCAATCCCAAGGGCCTGACAACAGGCCTCGTATACGACCGCAAGATGATGGAACACCACAACATATGGGACAGGTGAGTGTGAGTGTGTGTGTGAGTGTGTGTAGGCCTGTGTGTGTGAGTGAGTGTGTGTAGGCCTGTGTGTGTGAGTGAGTGTGTGGATGTATAGGTGTGTGTGTGTGTGGATGTCTAGGTGTGTGTGTGTGTGTGTGTGTGTGTGGATGTCTAGGTGTGTGTGTGTGGATGTCTAGGTGTGTGTGTGTGGATGTCTAGGTGTGTGTGTGTAGGCCTGTGTGTGTGTGTGTCTAGGTGTGTGTGTGTGTAGGCCTGTGTGTGTGTGTGGATGTCTAGGTGTGTGTGTGTCTAGGTGTGTGTGTGTAATCTCTCCTCTGTGTTTAGCCACCACCCAGAGCTGCCTCAGAGGATATCAAAGATCTTCTCCCGCCACGAGGACCTGGGCCTGGCGGCCCGTTGCCAACGGATACCAACACGCCTGGCCACAGAGGAGGAGCTGGCTAGATGTCACGGGCAAGTAACACACACTCGCATGTCCAGTCTTACTACATGTACTACACACACACCAGAGAGCATCTCTGTAATGTGTGTGTGTGTGTGTCTAGTCTGGAGCACATAGCCAAGATCAGGTCCACAGAGAAGATGAAGCCCAGAGATCTGCACAGACTGGGGGAGGAGTACAACTCCATCTTCATCAGTAACCACAGCTACAGCAGCGCCCGCCTGGCTGCAGGATGCTGCTTCAACGCTGCTCACGCCATCCTCACTGGACAGGTACACACACACACACGTTTCATTGATCTAGCCTCGTGGGGAAACACACACACACAGTGAGGTGTAAGGTGGCAGGTGTGGTCTGTGTCGTCCCCAGGTGAGGAATGCGGTGGCCATTGTGCGTCCTCCAGGCCACCATGCTGAGCAGGACACGGCGTGTGGCTTCTGTTTCTTCAACACCGCCGCCCTCACCGCGCGCCACGCACAGTTCCTTTCCCAGAAGCCCCTGCGAGTGCTCATCCTGGACTGGGACGTTCACCATGGCAACGGCACCCAGCACATCTTCGAAGAGGACGACAGGTAGAGGAAAACCCTAATTTTCTCTCTTTCTCCTGCTCTCTCTCCTTCTCTCTCTTTCTCCTGCTCTCTCTCCTTCTCTCTCTTTGTCCTGCTCTCTCATACTTTCTCTTTCTCCTGCTCTCTCTCCTTCTCTCTCTTTCTATGTTCTCTCTCTGTGTCTCTCTTTCTCCTGCTCTCTCTCTCCTTCTCTCTGTTCTTTCTCTTGATTTGCTTATAATCAGTTTTCCTCTTGGTGATATGAGGTGCAAGATGGACAGTGAATCTGACAGAATTGCTGCAAAGCTGGTTTTCTAAGTGTAGACGACATGTCATCATTAGGATTACAGATCACTGATAGAACAATCACTGAGACAGTCACTCTAGATGGTACTCTAATGTCCACTGATAACCCTATCTTCTTTCACATCTTCTTTCTCTTTTCTAATCTCTCTCTCCTCCAGTGTTTTATACGTGTCCCTCCATCGCTATGAGGACGGGACTTTCTTCCCCACGTCTGAGGATGCTGACTATGATAGGGTGGGCCAAGGCCGGGGGCGTGGCTACAACGTCAACATCCCGTGGAGTGGGGGCAGGATGGGAGACCCCGAATACCTCGCTGCCTTCCACAGTGTCGTGCTGCCCATCGCTAGAGAGGTACACACACACACACACACACCACATACTAACTCATGGTAGATTTGCTATGTTATTCTGGAGATGATATTAAATGTCCTGCCCCCCTCTAGTTTGACCCGGGGCTGGTGCTGGTGTCGGCTGGGTTCGATGCGGCCCGAGGAGACCCCCTGGGGGGGTACCAGGTCACCCCTGAAGGCTACGCCCACCTCACACACTTGCTGAACAGTCTGGCTGGGGGGAGGGTCCTGGTCATACTGGAGGTATGCATACACACACACACACACACACACACATTAACACACACATAAACCCAATCAGTGATTAATTGATTGACTCTCTCCGTAGGGAGGCTATAATTTGACGTCTATCTCTGAGTCTATGGCCATGTGCACCAGCATGCTTCTGGGTGACTCCCCCCCCGTCCTGCCCCCCCTGCCGCCCCCTCACCCCAACGCTGCCTTCAGCATCAACAACGTCCTGCGTACTCACGCCCCCTACTGGGCATCACTCAGAATACAGAGTAAGTCAGTTTGGAGAGTGACTCTTTATGAGTGTGAGAGTTATTAGTGTGTGTGGACCAGCTTCTCTTTGTGTTTGATATTTCTTTCCCCCCTCTCCAGTCCCAGAGTCTCTGCGCCTGTCCCTGCCCTCTCCCAAAGCCCGGGGGAAGCGCCACTCCAAGGGTAGTAGGAAGTCCGGGGGCCAGATTTCCCCTGGGAGCAGCCCTGCTCAGGCAAACACCCCAGAGACACCTCTGCCCCCTGCTGGGGTGAAGGACCACATGCTGGATGAGCTCACACAGGGACTGGTCTCACTAGACCTCAATCAAACAACCTCAGCCAATCCCAGTCCAATATCTGTCCCAGTGGGAGGGGCTAGGCAGAAGGTCCGGCCTAGTCCTCAGAAGAGCCCAACTAAGGAAGTGAAGGAGGAGCCTGTGTCATTGAGCACTGAGAAAGACCAATCAGCAGCCAGGAAGACTGAGGCCCAGCCCCAGGTGAGGAGTGTGATAGGTTAACTGACAGACACAGTCAGGTCTCCCAGGCCTGGACTCTGACCAGCTACAGCACTGTCAGCCTTAGTTGTTTAAGGGGTTTGCACTATGGGAACAGATACAGATTGTTCATGATTGCATATTTAACACAAGTTTTAAAATACAATATAGAAATAGTTCCAAACTTGCTTGTCAAAGGATTCCTTGTCCTAAATCTATCATCCTTTATTTGTTGTTGCACTACAACCTGGACTAATCTTGAGGTCTCAGGATGACAGTTGAAAAGCTGCTTTGTCAGTTCATGGTAGTGAGCCTGCTGTTAGACCTACATGTTTAGAAGGATAACCAGACTTCCCCGTCCTCCTCTCTCCCCATAGGCTGTTGCCGAGGTAACCTCCGACATGGCGGCAGTGGGCCAGCTGAAGGCGGAGGCCGGAGGGGAGCAGGACTCTGCTGCAGAGGAGGGTGCCAGTGGCTGGTCGAAGAAGGAGGAGCCAGTGTTTGAGCTGATCTGTGGAGGCGTGGACACGGACGGGGTGCGTCATCTGTCATGACACAAGTTACATCCACACAGGATCAGTTTACACACCACAGACGCACACACACACACACAAAGTGCAGAGATATATTCCTAGATGTGTGTGTGTGTGTGTGTGTTGTAGAGCACCATGTACGTGGTGGACCCTCTGTCCTGGTGCCCTCACCTGGAGCAGGTGAAGCCTCTGCCTGCGGGGGGGGATCGATGTGTTCCTGCCGTGCCACGACTGTGGCTCCGACGCTGAGAACTGGACCTGTCTCACCTGCTACCAGGTACCACAGGATGGGTCACCAGACACTGTCATAGCACGTCATACTGTCACACTGCCATTGAAATCAATCAATTAGTTTGAATTGAATTGGACGATTGAACCCTTGCAATGTTGCTGTCTCAGTCCCAAAACGTTCTAGCAAACAGACACACACACACAGACATCAACACACACACACACACACAGATGACGCCATCTGACTACATTTACCAGAACCCAAAATGTCTAACTGCCCCCCTACTTCCTGCCCCGCCCCAGGTGTTCTGTGGTCGCTATGTGAACCAGCACATGGTGACCCACGGCCTGGTAAGCGAGCACCCTCTGGTGCTGAGCTTCGCTGACCTGTCTGTCTGGTGCTACTCCTGCGAGGCCTACGTACACAACAAGGTCTGGCCCCGCCCACCTTCTGTTTCATTCAGCTATTGTCTGGAGATGTATTTTCCTTTCATTGAATCCCTCTGTTCTCTGTCATCCCCTTCCCCGTGTTTCAGGTGATTTTCGAGGCGAAGAACTCTGCCCACTGTGCCAAGTTTGGAGAGGAAATGCCTGCCTCGGGCTAAGCAGAGAGAGAGAGAGAGAGAGAGAGAGAGAGGGAGGGGAAGAGGGATGAAGCAGAGAGAAGATTTCGAAGAAAATGATCTGTAGGTTTTTTGTTAAACTGGAGCAGATAATGCCTCTCTGGGTCCTGCTGACCTGGTCGGATCAACAGCTCCTCTGTGCCTGAAGCTCTCTGACATATTATCATCCAGCTCTTTCAACCCGTACCCCTCCTCTCCCTCCCTCCTTCTCCCCTTCCTTTTCACTCCACGTCTTCGCTCACATCTTCACAAGAGATTCTCAGTGCCTGTAAGCACATGCAGTATACCACGACGTGATGAGAATGTGGATGTCATGGAGACCTAGTCACACCCACACTTTGATACCTTCAGTTCTCCTCTGGAGCTAAAACCTTTCACAAACTGTTTCTAGTGTACACCTGTGTAGTGGTCAGGCTTTATGACAGGGTCTGTTTAAACCTTTTAAAGTGCATATGTTCCAAACTTAAACCCATTTATGCAAACACGACTTCCTGGTATTCATTGATTGGATGTGATACATATAATCACCATCTTGATTGGTTGTGAAGGAAACTTGTCTAACCAACAGCGACAGGACTAATGGTGCTATGATGTCATTCATCATCATCCTCATCATCATCGATTTGATTACAAAGTATTGTCTGTTCCAGCATGGATACAGTTAAAGTATGATGCTAGTGGTTTGTGCACTTAATACACCGGTTTGTAAAGCTAGGTACGTTTGGTATTATTTCATGTTTTCAAAAAAGCAGAACAAAAAAAAAGGACAAATAACTTATATGTGCAATATTCTGTTTCAAAGCATCGATCGTCTTCTTTTGTAATTGTATTATTGTAATTGTGTTATTCGTGTTATTGTCCATGCTTCTGTATCTCTGTTTCCAAAGCACATATGATATGTTTGATATACTTTGTTTCTTTTTTTAAATCTCAATCACTGTAACTTATGCTCTTTTTATGTTTCACAATGTGCCACATGGTTTGAGTTTTAATAAAACTGATGTCTTCATCAAGGCTGTTCTGTACTAACAGTGTAATCTATTGATTTTAACTACTGATACACATTTAATAGAATTATAACTCAAATAACAATTCCATACTATTACATTTGAGTTGAGTGAACACATTTTTCAGATTGGATTTTTCCCTTAAAATAAATTAGATTTTCTCTTTTAATTGAATCTCTCTAAGAAGGAATCAACCCAACCCTGGTATTGTTTGTAAGCAAAATTGTTTATTTGAAGCTACCGTAAGAGTAAGATGAATACCATTATAAGAAATTGAGTAACAATTTAATGATGTATGATTATGTCCTGGATGTTGTTGACAGTTGCTGCAGATGCGTTTCTGAAGCACAAGTTCCCTGCCCTCGATCTCTCCTTATGTCTCCCCTCTTCTTCCTCTCTGCTTGTATCTTAATTGTTGTTTGGGTGCTGCATTCAGTTGAGGTTACTATGGAGATGTCTCATCTCCCCCTTTCATATTTTCTGTCCATCTTCATTTCTCTTACCCCCCTCTCTTTGGTTTAATTGTCTGCTTCATCCTCTCTCTCCCTGTTTACTCTCTGTCTGCATTTTCTTCTTTCTATTTTCCTCTTTCTATCTCTTTCCTCCCTCTCTTCTATTCCTCTAGGGGAGGACGATCATTCTCTCAGTGCTGCAGTGTTCAGCAGTCTCTTCCCCTCCCCCCTCAGCAATACAAACCACTGCACCATCTCACCCTCCCTCTCCCCCCCCCCTTCCCCCACTTCACTCCGTCACTGCATTTCTCCCTCCTGCAACCCCCCCCCTTTTTTTCTCTTTCTGGCGATATTTCTCTTCCTCCATCCAACCCTCCCTCCCTCTTGATGTGTACTCCTTCATCACGCTGAATGCCCCCCTCTCTGCTTTTCACATTCTCCCCCTCCCCTTCTCCATCTCTCCTCTCTCCTCCCTCCCTTCCTGTCCTCCATGTGTGACGAAGGCAGAATATCGCCATCGCTGATGCTTTGGGCCTGTGTGTATTTGCGCTCCTTCCGCCATCACAGGGGGAAAAATAGAGAATAATCTTTTCTAAAATGCATTTTTTTCTCGGCTCATCCCTGGCTCTCGTGTGACGGGATCCGGGTGCCGTTTGGATCCAGATCTAACGTGATCCTCTGGAGAAGACAGGCAGAGATCCTCAGACTGCACAGCTGCTCTCATCATCCAGGTGAACATGACGGGGTTAACAGTACAATGTCATTGTGTCATTGTGAGGCTGGGCATTATCCTTAATGCATGTTTTTCAGTGGGATTGTTTTTGCATACCGTAATATTAATGACTTAAGCCTCTGCATGTAAATAGGCCATTGACGTCTCAGATGTAAACACCAGGCTGAGCTTATACTCTACACATGTCTCTGGAAGCCTGGTTGTTTTTGTTGTTGCTCTGGTTCTGCGATCAATCTCGTCTTCCTCCCTGTCCCTTCCTCCATCTCCCATGATGCTGTGCAGGCATGGCCATCACGCCCCACACAGCCGAGGTGGCGCGCCTCTACCAGACGGAGTTTGTCCGCAGCGCCCGGGCGGTGGGCGTGCTCTGGGCCGTGTGCACGCTCTGCTTCGCCATCATCGAGGTGGTGGTGCTGGTGCAGCCCTCCTGGGTGGGAACAAGGGAGCTCCACTACCAGAGCGGCACCCCGCCCCCTACGTCGGGGACGCTTGGTCTGTTTGAGGTGTGCCTGGAGTCCGACTGGCCCGTACCTGATTGCCGCGGGTCTCTGAGGACCCTGACGCCCCTGCCCTCCTTCCAGTCTCCCGCTGTTCTGGTGTGCATGTCCCTGACCATGGTCTGGGCCAGCGTCGGATGTCTCTGTCTGTTCAGGTTCTGCAACGCTGCCACCGTGTATAAGATCTGCGCCTGGTTGCAGCTCACTGCAGGTAGTCCTAATCCATGACGTAAACGCGATGAAACCCCGGTCCTCTTTGCTCCAGACTGACGAGACCTCCCCTCTCATCCCCCCTCGGTGTGTCCCAGGGTTCTGCCTGGCGCTGGCCTGCGTGCTGTTCCCCGACTCCTGGGACTGTGCGGAGATGCGGGCCCTGTGCGGGGAGGCTGTGAGTAGCTTCTCCCCAGGAAACTGCTCCGTTCACTGGGCATTCATACTGGCCCTGCTGGGGGTGCTGGATGCTGCCATCCTTGCCACGCTGGCCTTTGTGCTGGGGAATCGCCAGGACGCACTTCTGCCTGCCGATGCCAAGGATGGTGAGTGAAGAGCAAACAAGGCCAGTGAACAACAGAGTAGGAAGTAGAACAGTGCAAAACTGAATGTATTCGAGTAGAACCATTATATAACCCCTGACGTGTCTCTGTGTGTGTGTCTGTGTGTGTGTGTGTGTGTGTGTGTGTGTGTCTGTGTGTTCTCTCCAGTGACTGGGCTGCTGCTGGCTGCATAGTTTGGATGACTCACCTCTGGTCTGGCTGTCAATTAAACAAGTGAGTCTTTCATGGGCTGTCTCCAAGCCAATCAGACTATTTGTTTGTGAGATCTCTATCTCAGGCATTAAACTGAAAACGAGAGCTGTGTTTTTTTGTCTTTAGTACAGACTATACTCTGAACTTGTTTACCTGTTATGAATGATTACTTTTTTTATTCATGTTTCATCTTCATCGACGTGTTCCAGTCTCTCCATTTATGTTTGATTCTGTGTTTTACCCTCACTGGTTATTTCTTATCTGATAAGTGAATTTGTGTTCTGTTCTCTCCTTTCCTCATCCCTCTTTTCTTTCCCGCTCTTGACCTTCTCCACAGGTGACCCTTCCTTTCATCAGAGATCTCACCATGTCCTCGAGATGAAGAGAGAACATTCTGACCTCCTGATTTCCTTCTGCTTTCCTTCCCCCATCATTACATCATTGTGAAGGGACAGCTTACATAACTACCCTGCCTGGAAACTATCACCTGGCAACCCTGTGGTCCTGTTGTCACGGCAATGGAGAGTAGCGATGAGTGAGCGTTGTCCCTGTTTGTACCAGACAAACAGGATGTTAGGGTGGAGGAGCAAGAGGATACTGAGAACTTGTGTAGTTTAATCCAAAACATGTCATATTGAAATACATGGAATACTAGTGCTGATAATGATATGGTGCCATACAGTAGCTCAGTGTTGAGAGGCCAGTATAGACTGTGTTATCTGATCTCCCTCTAGTTCTCTAGGAGTGACTGATGCCTTATTCACCTGTAATGTTTTTTCCATTAATGGAGATCTTCTTTCGGAGAAAGGGAGCGAGGAATGTAGAGAGAAAGAGAGATGATTGTTTTATGACATTGACATCTGAATTTGACTCCATCCATGTCCCCCCGTCAGCTGTGTCATTAAAGTTTAACATTCTCCCTCTGTGAAGATCAGACAACCAGATAAATGTGAGGAGAAGTGTTGTTTTTCTGGTATGATAAACATTCCATATTCTGTATCAGTGTGTCTAGATTTGGTAATCAATGTTAGTATTGATCCTGAAGATGCCAAGTGACTGTGCTGTTCTCCCAGGGTGCTAGATCAACGTGTGCATGCTTTTCTAGTGTGGAGAAGCCCTCTCTGAGTGTGTCTGTTCAGACAAACATGTGGAAATAGCAATTATTGACGTTTTTGGTAGCTTTGGAATTTTTTAGAATATAGAATATGTTGACGTACTGTAACCAAGCATGAATATGCAAAGAACTTAGTAAGTGTTGGAACGTATACAGCATCTACTAACTACCTGTGTCTAATCTTTGATTACATATGTAATGTGATCTATTTTCTTGTAATTCCTGTATTGTAAGATGAAGAAGTGATAGAGACTCACTTGACCTTATTCCACAGCAATAGAGGCAATAGACAATGTTTTCACATCAGATTTTATTACCGTGATCCACATTGCGATAAAATAGAGTGCGGAAATATGTATTTTTGTACAAGATTTTTAATTGCACAGATATTTGGAAAAGCTACAATAATTAGACCCACATCTCTGTGCACAAATGTAGAGAGGTGTGTGGAGGAGGAGGTGTGTAGAGGAGGAGGGGGGGGGGTAAGGGAGAACTGGGGTGAGGGAAGAAAGAGGTGGGATGAGGTGGTGAAGGGAGGAGGGGTGTGACAAAGGGGCCAAGGAAGTCTAGGAGAAGAGGGCGTGAGGGTGAAGTTTTGTTTATCACACGTTTAGTATTATATTTACGGTTTGCGTTTGCGTTGTTGTGAATATTTATTGTAAGCCACTGGCAAAGCGGGAGAGTAAAGGTAAAGAACTGCTGTTAGAAGCAGGAAGTGAAGAGTTACTGTAGGATTAAAGGTCAAAGGTTCAAGAGTGGACAACCCCCAAATTCATACAGGCCCAGTCCGTAGCCATAGCAACAACATCCTCCAACCTGAAGTGGCTGGAGACACTCTACTCTGGAGCCTGGAGCTACTTCTACTTCGTCTGAAAAAGAGGGAGAGAGAGAGAGAGAGAGAGAAAGGTAGAAAGAGAGCAACCTGACATTACAGTTCTACTTTGATGCCATGGTAGTGAGTGCACCATTGTTATGTGACAGACATATCACTTGTGGTAGGGCATCAAAGTACTTGGTCCAGCATGACCCTTTGTGCTTCTCTTTGTGTGTCCTGTGGTGCTACTGTACTCTCCTTATTCTACTCCACATGTGTGGAACTCTACAGTGAAAAGCAGCTGTCTCGTATTTGATTTGCCAATAAATACCAATAAGCCAAATAACACAAGGGAGTCTTTCTAATAGGATTGCGTGATGCTGTGTATGTGTGTGTGTATGTGCGTGTGTATGTGTGTGTGTGTCTGTGTGTCATGCTGATAGCCAGGCCAGTCTTGTCTGCTATAATGGGAGGATGGATGGGCGCTGTGTTTGCAGACGACTGCAGGTTTTACAAGCAGCATCAAAGGAGCTGAGCTTCTCTGTTCACCGCTGTCATGTATTTAACTTCAGATCCACTTCAGACAGCACCAGAAGAACCATTATGTGTTAGTTATGTGTTTGAGTTTGCATATACTTTTGGGCAACAGTGAGAGAGCTGTGTAACGTAAAGGTATCAGAACAGCTGAACTTAATAAATCATACCCATCGTGTGCGAGGCTGTGGCTACTGTAGACTGTATGAACATAGAGTGTGGTCATCCTTTCTTTACATCTCCATATCTCTTGCACCTATCTGCCTGTCTTTTCTGCTCTGTCACTCACCCCCTCTCTCATCCCATCTCCCCCTCCCCCCCGTCCTCCCTACTGGGGCAGGTATTGTAGGATGTGTTGGACCAGCAAGTCGGGGTCATAGGTCAGTGCTCTCCTCCTGCGCCTGGATCTGCCAGAGGGCGGTTCGGTATCCACTCGTTTCATCCTCTGGAGCCCCTGGGGAGGGGGTCTGTAGCCCCCCTCCACCCCGGCCCCTCCCTCACCCCCCTCCTCATCGCCCAGCCTCTTCACCCTCAGCAGGGGGGCATCCTGGCTCAGCGAGGTGGGGGCAGCGTCGTCCAGGGAACGGCGGGATCTCTTGTGGACAGGGCTGGCTGGCCTAGCCCCTCCTTCCACGGCCACTAGGTCCCGCCTCGCACGGCGACCAGATGGACTCTGTGGGTTGCTAGGGGAGATGCTGGATAGGATCTTAGCAACCAAGTATCTGTATGAAACACATAATAAAACCAGTAATTTTATTGTAACTAAAGTGATCTAAATGTATATGTATTACTACTACTGAGTTCACTGATCACTGCACGGTCAATTCTATAATCTACCAATTACAACTGTTCAAAAAAAATATCCCAAATCATGACGGATCAAATCAAGATGTATTGCCTCCAATAAATCTATGAAGTGTCCCATGTGTGCTCCTTACCTCAGGGTCTCCTGATCTCTGTTCTGTTTGTCTGAGTCTGGGACTTGAAGTCCAGCCTGCAACATCCTTTCCTGCCTGTAGCGCTCCAGCAAGGCCTGGGTGAGCTGGGGGTCCAACAGGCCTTGCCACGAAGCCTGGGGCTTTCCCATGCTCATAACCTGATCCGTCTCATCGTAGTCTAGGGGGTAGGGAAAGTCCCCAGGTCCCTCCTGCTGCTCCTCTTCCATGCCTCTATCCCCACCTTCCACTTCATTGAGGAGGCGTAGCATGCCAGCTAGGTATGCAGCCTCTTGCTCTCGCCTCTGGTCACTCTCAACCAATCTCTGCAGAGCCTGGCCCATGCCCTGTCTCCTCCACT
This sequence comes from Mallotus villosus, assembly GCA_903064625.1. Classification (NCBI taxonomy): domain Eukaryota; kingdom Metazoa; phylum Chordata; class Actinopteri; order Osmeriformes; family Salangidae; genus Mallotus; species Mallotus villosus. The sequence continues at coordinate 356,658 of CAEFZP010002021.1, read as the reverse complement.
CATCTGGTTGGTAGTATAGCTCTTTGCCCCGCCCTCTACCTTCAAAGGCAGCAGGATCTGACATCATCTGGGCCTCATAGGGCAGCAAATCCCGGAGGTCCCGGCGGGAGCGGTGGAGGTTCCCTGTCCGGTCTTGAGCGTGTCCAGTGCTGTGGCCTGCGGAGAGAGACTGAGAGAGAGACACACTGAGGATCAGCACCACCAGAACACACACACACAGACACACATTAACACACACTGACAGACACAAACACATATTAACACACACTGACACACACATTAACACACACTGACACACACATACAAGTACACCTGACACATCCTAATCATCTTTGGTACTATACAGTCATGCTGCAGTGTCATCAATCTAGATTGTCATACACTGAGGCATGCAAGGGCAAACATTGCTATTTGAATTTAGTGGGTTCAGGACAAATAATATTACAGTAACTACTTACTAACCGAGAGTGAGGTCATGCCGGGAAATATCAGAGCGCATAACTGTCCTACTGAGTGTCTCTTTTTCTATGGCTCTGGCATAAAGTACTGTACGCCTGTTTTACATTTACCTTAAAGGGGAGCGTTCCATATTAGTGCGCCCTCCAAATAACTAAAATGTTGCCGAGGAAAAAGACTTAGAGCTACTTGTGTTCAGTAGTTTATTGGTTAGCAAGCTACACTAGCAACATTTTTTTGCAATAACATTGCACCACTGTCCCGTGTTATCAGTGCTAACTAGCTGGTCTAGCTACTGAAACGTTGTACGGAAGCTCAGGTCTAGCTAGCTACCAGTTCACATCTGCTCATGCTAGCCTTTACAGTAGTTGTTAACTAGATATCCACTTATTTCATTTTAGCTTCGTAGCCACGCAATTACATGACATGGTCTTGGCTTCTTAAAACGACGTTTTCCACGGACGCACAATTAGGGGAGATATCCAAATCAACATAAGCAAACAGCCTAATTTTAGTCTATCGAGTCCCAAGTCACTCAAAAGTTTAGCGTTACAGCATTTGTAGCTAGCTAGCATATACCCAGTGCCTACGAAACATTTATAATTGATTTAGAATGTTTAGGCCTAATGTTTAAATTAAATATGATTTTATTGAAAGTGTCCCATTGTCATTGTTGTTATTTTAAAGGCTACTTTTATAAAATGAGCAATGTGAATTGCGAGATCTAGCTAGGCTAACAAACGTGAAGTTCACAATACTGTTTGTCCGTTGCATAACAACAGCCATTATTTACAGGGACTATTTTCTCTCCGCTGCGCGTCGGGCCTAACAACACCCTTGAACACGTACTTAATTGACGATAAAGTACTGCCTCTCGAGTAGGCTACCTTATTGCTTAAATAGCCTCTGACATCTGTGTTCGGATAAGAGCGCATCACTCTCCTACTGAGTGTACTTCGTGAAGGTCTCCGCAAAGTAAGTACATTTAGACTCGTTTCATTCTGTTGTGTTTAAGCTCAAACTTGTGTCAGAGTTGAGCTAAAGACAGCAGTTATACAGGCCGCTAAGTAGCTAGCTAGAGATCGAGTTTGTTAAAAGAAAATACTTTTTATTTGTTTTTGTATTGGGTAAATTTGTCGCAGCAGAATGATGCAGAAACCTACAACGGCTCTAATTATTTATGTCGCGGTTAAACACAGCCAGGGTTTTCACACAGAGGTATATACCCTGGCTGTGTTTAACCGCGACATAAATAATTAGAGCCGTTGTTGGTTTCTGCATTTGCGCTGTGAGGGGTGTTAGACAGCCCGACGGTTGAAAGAAAATGCTTCACTTTATTTTTGTATGAGGTTAAGTTGTCACAATGACTGAAGGGTCACAATGACCGAAAGATAACACATAGCCCCTGACATTCGGTTCAGAGCGCATAACTGTCCTACTGAGTGTACTTCGTGAAAATCTCCACAAAGTAAGTACATTTAGACTTGTTTCATTCTGTTGTGTTTAAGCTAAAACTTGTTTTTAGAGTTGAGCTAAAGACAGCAGTTATACAGGCCGCTAAGTAGCTAGCTAGAGATCGAGTTTCAGGGTATTCACCGCCGTGTGAAAACCCTGGCTGTGTCTACATAAATAATTAGAGCCGTTGTAGGTTTCTGCTTCTTTCATTCTGTTGTGTTTAAGCTACAATTTGTGTCTGAGTTGAGCTAAAGACAGCGGTTATACAGGCCGCTAAGTAGCTAGCTAGAGATCGAGTTTCAGGGTATTCACCGCCGTGTGAAAACCCTGGCTGTGTTTACATAAATAATTAGAGCCGTTGTAGGTTTCTGCTTAAATAGCCTCTGACATCTGTATTCGGATCAGAGCGCATAACTGTCCTACTGAGTGTACTTCGCTAGCTAGAGATCGAGTATCAGGGTATTCACCGCCGTGTGAAAACCCTGGCTGTGTTTACATAAATAATTAGAGCCCTTGTAGGTTTCTGCTTAAATAGCCTCTGACATCTGTATTCGGATCAGAGCGCATAACTGTCCTACTGAGTGTACTTCGCTAGCTACAGATCGAGTTTCAGGGTATTCACCGCCGTGTGAAAACCCCTGGCTGTGTTTACATAACTGTCCTACTGAGTGTACTTCGTGAAGATCTCCTCAAAGTAAGTACATTTTGACTTGTTTCATTCTGTTGTGTTTAAGATAAAACTTGTGTCAGAGTTGAGCTAAAGACAGCAGTTATACAGGCCGCTAAGTAGCTAGCTAGAGATCGAGTTTCAGGGTATTCACCGCCGTGTGAAAACCCTGGCTGTGTTTACATAACTGTCCTACGAGTGTACTTCGTGAAGATCTCCTCAAAGTAGTACATTTTGACTTGTTTCATTCTGTTGTGTTTAAGCTAAAACTTGTGGCAGAGTTGAGCTAAAGACAGCGGTTATACAGGCCGCTAAGTAGCTAGCTAGAGATCGAGTTTCAGGGTATTCACCGCCGTGTGAAAACCCTGGCTGTGTCTACATAAATAATTAGAGCCGTTGTAGGTTTCTGCTTACATCGCTGTGTAAGCTAAAACTGTATTCGGATCAGACAGCGGATAAAGCTAGTACTAGCTGAGTCGGTATTCACGCGGTGAAAACCCTGGCTGTGCTCAAATAATTAGAGCGTGTAGGTTTCTGCATCTTTCATTCTGTTGTGTTTAAGCTACAACTTGTGTCAGAGTTGAGCTAAAGACAGCGGTTATACAGGCCGCTAAGTAGCTAGCTAGAGATCGAGTTTCAGGGTATTCACCGCCGTGTGAAAACCCTGGCTGTGTCTACATAAATAATTAGAGCCGTTGTAGGTTTCTGCTTAAATAGCCTCTGACATCTGTATTCGGATCAGAGCGCATAACTGTCCTACTGAGTGTACTTCGTGAAGATCTCCACAAAGTAAGTAAATGTAGACTTGTTTCATTCTGTTGTGTTTAAGCTAAAACTTGTGTCAGAGTTGAGCTAAAGACAGCAGTTATACAGGGCCGCTAAGTAGCTAGCTAGAGATCGAGTTTCAGGGTATTCACCGCCGTGTGAAAACCCTGGCTGTGTTTACATAGTAATAGGGCCGTTGTAGGTTTCTGCTAAATAGCCTCTGACATCTGTATTCGGAACAGAGCGCATAACTGTCCTACTGGGTGTACCTTGTGAAGATCTCCTCAAAGTAAGTACATTTTGACTTGTTTCATTCTGTTGTGTTTAAGCTAAAACTTGTGTCAGAGTTGAGCTAAAGACAGCAGTTACAGGCCGCTAAGTAGCTAGCTAAAGATCGAGTTTCAGGGTATTCACCGCCGTGTGAAAACCCTGGCTGTGTTTACATAACTGTCCTACTGAGTGTACTTCGTGAAGATCTCCTCAAAGTAAGTACATTTTGACTTGTTTCATTCTGTTGTGTTTAAGCTAAAAACTTGTGGCAGAGTTGAGCTAAAGACAGCGGTTATACAGGCCGCTAAGTAGCTAGCTAGAGATCGAGTTTCAGGGTATTCACCGCCGTGTGAAAACCCTGTCTGTGTCTACATAAATAATTAGAGCCGTTGTAGGTTTCTGCTTCTTTCATTCTGTTGTGTTTAAGCTAAAACTTGTGTCAAAGTTGAGCTAAAGACAGTGGATATACAGGCCGCTAAGTAGCTAGCTAGAGATCGAGTTTCAGGGTATTCACCGCCGTGTGAAAACCCTGGCTGTGTCTACATAAATAATTAGAGCCGTTGTAGGTTTCTGCATCTTTCATTCTGTTGTGTTTAAGCTACAACTTGTGTCAGAGTTGAGGTAAAGACAGCGGTTATACAGGCCGCTAAGTAGCTAGCTAGAGATCGAGTATCAGGGTATTCACCGCCGTGTGAAAACCCTAGCTGTGTTTAAATAAACAATTAGAGCCCGTTGTAGGTTTCTGCTTAAATAGCCTCCGACATCTGTATCAGAGCGCTTAACTGTCCTACTGAGTGTACTTCGCTAGCTAGAGATCGAGTTTCAGGGTATTCACCGCCGTGTGAAAACCCTGGCTGTGTTTACATAACTGTCCTACTGAGTGTACTTCGTGAAGATCTCCGCAAAGTAAGTACATTTAAACTTGTTTCATTCTGTTGTGTTTAAGCTAAAACGTGTGTCAGAGTTGAGCTAAAGACAGCGGTTATACAGGCCGCTAAGTAGCTAGCTAGAGATCGAGTTTCAGGGTATTCACCGCCGTGTGAAAACCCTGGCTGTGTCTACATAAATAATTAGAGCCGTTGTAGGTCTTCTGCTTCTTTCATTCTGTTGTGTTTAAGCTACAACTTGTGTCTGAGTTGAGCTAAAGACAGCGGTTATACAGGCCGCTAAGTAGCTAGCTAGAGATCGAGTTTCAGGGTATTCACCGCCGTGTGAAAACCCTGGCTGTGTTTACATAAATAATTAGAGCCCTTGTAGGTTTCTGCTTAAATAGCCTCTGACATCTGTATTCGGATCAGAGCGCATAACTGTCCTACTGAGTGTACTTCGCTAGCTACAGATCGAGTTTCAGGGTATTCACCGCCGTGTGAAAACCCTGGCTGTGTCTACATAAATAATTAGAGCCGTTGTAGGTTTCTGCTTCTTTCATTCTGTTGTGTTTAAGCTACAACTTGTGTCTGAGTTGAGCTAAAGACAGCGGTTATACAGGCCGCTAAGTAGCTAGCTAGAGATCGAGTTTCAGGGTATTCACCGCCGTGTGAAAACCCTGGCTGTGTTTACATAAATAATTAGAGCCGTTGTAGGTTTCTGCTTAAATAGCGTCTGACATCTGTATTCGGATCAGAGCGCATAACTGTCCTACTGAGTGTACTTCGCTAGCTACAGATCGAGTATCAGGGTATTCACCGCCGTGTGAAAACCCTGGCTGTGTTTACATAAATAATTAGAGCCGTTGTAGGTTTCTGCTTAAATAGCCTCTGACATCTGTATTCGGATCAGAGCGCATAACTGTCCTACTGAGTGTACTTCGCTAGCTAGAGATCGAGTTTCAGGGTATTCACCGCCGTGTGAAATCCCTGGCTGTGTTTACATAACTGTCCTACTGAGTGTACATCGTGAAGATCTCCGCAAAGTAAGTACATTTAGACTTTTTCATTCTGTTGTGTTTAAGCTAAAACTTGTGTCAGAGTTGAGCTAAAGACAGCGGTTATACAGGCCGTTAAGTAGCTAGCTAGAGATCGAGTTTCAGGGTATTCACCGCCGTGTGAAAACCCTGGCTGTGTTTACATAAATAATTAGAGCCGTTGTCAGCTGCGCCTAGCATATTTAAGGCAGCTAGCACTGCTGTGGCAGCCTCGCCTGGCAGCCTCGGTGCACAAAGACTGTCAACAAGACAGGGAGTCTTCCTGTGGAGTCCTCTGAGGATGGACGAGGAGGTGGATCACCTCTTCTGATAAGTATCACCCTATTTGTTTTCTATTCTGCCTAGAACATATTCATAGCTAGCATGTGCTTCTTCAGCATTCCGGTTTACTACAACACCCGTAGACCTAGACGTAGATATGTTACAAAGTATATGTTCCACTTCTAATCTTAGCTACCTCTCTAGATCTTCTCCACCTGCCCTCTCTCTTTCTCTCTCTTTCGCTCTGGAACTGCCAGTCTGCTGTGAACAAGGCAGACTTCATCCCGGCGTTTGCATCCCATGCTTCTCTGCACGCCCTTGCGCTAACAGACATGGATCCGCCCATAGAACACTGCAACTCCAGCTGCTCTCTCCGTCAACCACTCGTTCTCTCACTCACCTCGCTCAACCGGGCGAGGTGGTGGGACAGGTTTGCTTCTTTCCCCACATATTAAATACAAATCCACCCCACTCTCTGTTACTGCCAAATCATTTGAACACCATTATGTGATGCTAACTAATCCTATCAAAGCATTTTAAATTGTTGTCTATCGCCCACCAGGGCCGCTAGCTGACTTTGTGGAGGAGCTGGACATGCTCCTCGGCGTCCTCCCGGATGATGGAACACAGCTGATACTTCTTGGGGACTTCAACATCCACCTCGAAAGAACGCAGGCCACCGACTTCAAGTCTCTTCTGACTTCCTTCGACCTGACGCTGCTGAACACACCAGCGACCCACCGGGCAGGTAAACAGCTGGACCTCATCCTGACACGTAACTTTATCACTGTCCTCACCTCTGTAACCTCACTACACATCTCTGCATCAATTGACACTCTCTTTCCCCTGTCAACTAGGCCTGCGCGATCTTCTCCCTCCTGTCCGTGGCTCACGGATGTCATTTGTGAGGAACGGTCCACCTTCGAGCAGCTGAGAGGAGATGGCGTAAGTCTAAAGACAGTCTGGACCTTGATAAGTATCACTCCCTCCTCATATCCTTCTCCGCCCATATAACTGATGCAAAAACCCACTACTTCCTGAACAAAATTAACTCTGCCTCAAAACCTCACAAACTTTTCTATACCTCCTCCACCCTGACAGCAGACGACTTCTCTTCCTTCTTTGAGAAAAAAGTTGCTGACATTTAGATTAGAATTCATTTCATACAGTTCCATTCCATTAGATATATCTTTCGATTGTTGGCATGATCACAGCCATTCATCCTAAATTTACCTGCCTGCAACTGTCAGCAGTAAAAGCCCTCAGCCATTCTCAGCCGTCCATAACAACCATAACCTCACACCCCTCCATCACAGGAGCCTTCTGGCCTGGCAGGGAGGACACTGCTGACTGTGCTGTGTGGGCCTGGCTGGAGCACAGGGAGCTGGTTCCGGGTGATTCAGAGGAACATTCATCATCTGCACAACCCTGGCCTGTCACCCTGGCCTGCTACTCTGTCACAGACCTCCCCCCTCTGGAAGACACCGATCAATTGTTCTCCCGGAATCCTGTCTGCTTCTAAAGAACATCCGGAGGGGGAAGATTCCTAAATGAACATTCTGGAACTACTGCTGTAGGAGGGGCCACAGTGGAACCTGAAATCCACAGGAGCCTCATGTGGGGCGCACATGATGTTCCCTCCTGTTCATGGTCCTCATCCAGGAACACCTGACCGTAAGGCCAGGGCTGGGGTGGGGATTGTCAGGGGGAAAGTGAACCGTGGTTCCTCTCGGGGTAAGAGTTAGGCTTTGAAGTGGGTGGATGCCCCAGCACTGGCTGAGTTGCTTTTTCATGCTCAGAAATAAAGCAACTCCTGAGTGAATAATGTGATGGGAGTTTCTGAACATGGCCTTGAGGATGATGGGTTGACAGCCATGTTTCATACGGACGATTGGTTGAGTCAGACCCAGATGCAGTCTGATTGGCCGGGGTGTTTAGTTACTCATGGCGAACGTCAGTGCGTGGAGAGGGAGGGGCCCCAGGGACTGTGGGGAGTCAGAGCGTCGGTGTTTTGGTCCATGGGTGAGTCACGCCACCTTGCTGACGCATTAGGATGTCTCTGCTGCTCCAGAATGTACATGATGGTGACCGGAGCGTGGGCTCGAGGCAGGCATCACATGCATACCCGCACACACACACACACACACACACACACACCACACACACACCACACACACACACACACACACACACACACACACTTCCTTTCTGACAAACCATCAGTCTGGAGAAGGTCTTAATGAACACATAAACAAACACACGCACACCGAAGCACTGAAGGTGTTATCACGTAACCTTCTGTTGCATTTCCTGAGCAAACACAACGAGTCAAAAATGGAGGGTTTTAAAACTGGGTGCCATGGAAACCAAAGGTACCATACACACAATGGCAGATGTATACAAACACTGTGGGTGCAAAAGAGCCTCCATTCAATACGCATCGTGTGTATGTATTCACTAATGTGTGTACTTGTGTGATTGGGAGCTTTGTATTATCAGGATATTGGCTGTGTCCTCTTGTCAGCGGGTGATTAAACCCTGTTGCCATGACAGCGCAGCTCCTGTATTCTCCCCAGTCCTCTGATTAGATCGAACAGCAGCTTCAGCTGGGGTCTCTACACTGCAGCTTTGTGTTCTACAGACAGTCTCCTTCACCTCCATCCCTCCACCCACACGCAAACACACACACACGCATCCACACACACACCCTTATCTCCACTATACACACATGTTGTATGGGTGTGAGAAATAATATTAAGAAGAAAAGATACAGAAGATAAATAGATGTGTGAATGATGGATGTGAGGACAAATATGGACAGCTGGATGGAGGCTGACCCTATAATAAGGTCTCCAAAACAGGAGATACAGTACTGGGTCTGTACACTGTGGGTGTTACATAATAACCATCAATCAGCCTGCCCTGGGGCTCCATGGTAATAAGACTGCACACAGTCCTATCAATGTCAACAGTACAAACAACCACATCAGGTCACAGAACGGTCGCTGTCAAACCAAGCTCTAAACGCAATGTCAATATCATCCGGAGAAGGAGCCGGAGGGGGAGGAGCCGGAGGGGGAGGAGCCGGAGGGGGAGACAAACAAGACAGAGGAGGTGTGAGTGGAGAAGAAGCAGACAAGGAGACAGAGGAGGAGTTAGGGGGGGAGGAGTAGGATGAAGAGGAGGGGGATGAAGGAGGACAACAGTGACGTATGAAGACAATTAAGAACCTTTCCTAAGGACCAGTCTAGTTTCAGACAATAACCCTGACACACACCAGCAACACACACACACATGGACACAAATACACACAAACACGTCATTCTCCTCATTGTCATCCTTGTTCTCATCTGGCCAAAGTGACCTGTGTTTAAGGTGAACTTCCATTTCCCTCCTGCCTGCTGTTACCTAGCAATGACAAGTCCAGCCCCCCTCCTCTCTCTGCTTAGTGTAAAGAGAGACCGTTGAGATTGGTTTCTGTAGAGGGCAACACAACCAAACGCTCATACACTTTATTCATGTCTATAAGGTGGACTATGGACTATGTTCGAGGTTGACTTGAGGTGAACATCAACCATCAGACATTTGCAGACTTGTATGATAAGAGCCTGATGCCTGCAAATATAAACGTTTCTTACTTAGAAATGTAGCTTTACATATACATATATGATGCACAAATAGGTAATAATGTTATTATGTTGGACAGTATTTTATTCATGATTCATGATTCTAGATAAATAACCTTGCATGCAGACACACCGGATACACATTTGTACACACTACTGCACAAACACAGCCTGAAATCCCTCGCAACTTGGTGACACCATAACACATCTGTATATAACACTGAATGTTTAAATATGCAATATTCCACGTCAGTGGAATCAACACCTGTTCATCTCATGTGTTATCTATCATTAGAACATGACTTTTAGCTGTGACGCTACACACATGCTCACGCTCACACACACACACAGGTCTTACCTTGGCTTGGATGGCGTGTGTGTGCAGCAGGGTGAGGGAGAGCACCAGGAAGGTGCAGCTGATCAGAGGGCCCATCATCCTGGAGGAGAGAATGAGGCTGCCCTGGAGAGGAGAGGAAAGCTCTGCCACTGAACCAGCGCAGAGACGGAGAGATGAGGACGGAGGGAGGAGCTTTATGTCTAAAGACTAGGGGTGGAGCGAGGGAAGGAGAGAGGAGGGAGGGCTGTAGAAGGAAGGGAGAGAAAGAGGAAGTGGGAGGGAGAAGGACGGCTGGTAGGAAATGGAAAATGCAAGAGGGAGGGAGGGAGGGAGAAGGAGGAGAGCGGGGGTATGAGCGTCATAGAGAGTAACGTAAGGTGGGGTATGACACTGTGATGCTTCACCGCACAGCTTCATGTCAACACGCTGGGAGCTGCCGAGAACAACAGGAAACACAATCTCACCCAATCGGATCCCTTGATAGTTTCTTCTTTATTGAAATGTCCCCACAAGGATTCCACAGAATAAGAATACAACAGATTTCTGGATTGTGGTCTCTCCCCATAGTCATATCCATTGTCATTGACATTGTCTTCAATGCTAAATATATATATATATTTCATATACAGGAAATACATCACAACCAAAAGGCATTGAGGATCACGAGACATCTAACACCAACAACAACAGAGTATTGAACAGCATTTATAAAAGAGGAACGTGGAACAGAGCAGTATGTGGAGGAGATCGAGAGAAAGGGGGGAGGGTGAGAGTGAAAGGGGAACCAGAGACGGGGAAAGAGGGAGGACCAAGGTAGAGATAGGAGAAAGGCTTCTGAAAGCTTCGATTCTACTCTAGGTAAGAGTTTCATTCTCTAGTGTGATGTCATGTCTGAGCAGGCTGGACGCGATGACATCATAAACATGCGCTGATACGTGGAGATTGGCCATAACATCACCTGACTAAACAGAACAGCCCTCTGTGCATCCTCTAGGCTAGCTGGGAGGTTATTTACAGGCCTGTCTGTCCGACTGGTCCGGAGCTGGAGAAATCAGACCCTTCAGTCTGGAACTGGAGAGGGACATGTATTAACCAATGTCTGGGAGTTCATGAACATCGAAGGTTAAATGAGCAGAGGTTGACTTGTTTATCATAAATAAATACAATTGCTTCCCTCAATGCTGGCGGCAGTTCCTACGATTTTCTTTCTTTTCGAAAGGAACGTCAATATTTTGGAAATCTGTACAAGATTTGTACTTGGTGTAGCTACAATGCATACTGTGTGTCATTGTGTGTGTTCATTGTGTCCTCCATGCAGTGTCAAACTCAACTGTGTTCTTAAATCATATTCACACAAGCTATGTGTTCGGTCCCCCAGATAGTTGACCACAATACTCGACTCTCGGTGGGTGAGAATGCATCACAGACACACATTAAGAGGAAGATGGAAACGAGGGCAAGACAGGTAGTCTTACAGAGAGAGAGGGAGAGAGAGGGGGAGAGGGAGGGAGAGAGAGAGAGGTGAAGGGACAGAACAATGGAGAGACGTATACAGCTAGATTACTATCTACAAAATCACCATCTCTGCACATACTTGATTTTCTCTGTCCCACTCCACACAGATCAAACTCTATCCAAAATATTCACTTCAGAACCCCACTTGCATAACACACCAATGGCACGATACAAAACTGCGGAAGGGAGTGGGGCATCATACAAGGAGTTATTACTGTCATCATTGGACGTCACCATGCGCGTCTATGTGTTTTTAAGATGGTTGTAGTTTAACCCAAGCAGACCAAGCTGAGAGGCCCTCAACCAATGAGAGGACAGGTGGGCCCTCAACCAATGATTCTCTACCACTTTGCTTCTCGCCTCTCTTTGGATTTTGCTCAAGAGAGATCAGGAGAAAGGAGATTACAACGCTGTTGTGATTTTGGTTTCTTCTCTTCATCACATCATTATGGGAAATAAATGTAGAAAAAAAAACTATAAACTAACAAAGAAACAAAATACGATCATATCAGACAATTTGTTGCAGTAACGGAAAAATGAAAATTGTTGACGAGAGGATTTGTGTTTGGCAGAATTATTGTAACATTTACAGAGCTCAAAAACCAACCAGGAGAACAGTTCCATACATAACATTACGAAATATTTGTCTATATATTTGTTCATAGTGATATCTATACAGCACAGACAAATACATTCTCTCAAGTTTAATAGATCTAGTTATGAACATTGCAGATTTTAAATAATTTTTGCGAAGTAAAATTTTCATATCTTCATTATGTTTTGGTGCTATGTTCAAGTTTTCATTTATTTATTTGTCTTAAACTCTCTTTTTTCAATTACACACCACAATAACTAACATCTAAAACCCTAACCCCTCCCCTCCCCCATCTGATCTTCACACCATCGCATGTGGGTGTTTCCCTCCCTCCCTCCCTCCCTCCCGCTCCCTCCCTACCCTCCCTCCCTCCCTCCCACTCCCTCCCTCCCTCCCTCCCTCCCTCCCTCCCTCCCTCCCTCCCTCCCTCCCTCCCTCCCTCCCTCCCTCCCTCCCTCCCTCCCTCCCTCCCTCCCTCCCTCCCTCCCTCCCTCCCTCCCTCCCTCCCTCCTTCAACACACAGATGCACAAACAAACAGACGGAAAGGAAGGAGAGCTGCATGGTGGATGGTTGCCAGGCGTCTCACTCCTCCTTCACCCCACCATCATCTTTTTCTGCGAGAGAGGACATACACTGTTACTAAGGTAACATTAAGGTTTCATAATCAATATTTCTGAAATAATTTTGATGTACATTGTAGGATTTATAAATATATTTGTCATCAATTGTAGATTTCTTATCATTATCCTCATCATCATCAACTAGCCACTTCTTCTTCCAAATCACCTACCAGCCGCCTGCTTCCTTCCTTCCTCCTCCCTCACATCTCACATCTGATTGGAGAAGGAGGTTGGCGCCCCCTGCTGGGTGTATTCGGGCTCCTGGTTGTACCCGCCCTGCTGCTGGCTGTAGTCTGGCTGGTACCCCCCCTGGGAGCCAGCATAGGGGTCCTGCTCGTACCCTGCCTGCTGCCCAAAGGACTCTGGAGCGGGCTGCTTCTCCTGGGCAGGGGGAGGGCGCATGAAGGGAGCGATGATGCCAGTCTCCTTGAAGACGAACCACAGGTTGCCCCCCCACAGGATCAGGTTCAGGAAGCCAAAAGCCTGGGAGGTAGAGCGAAGGATGGGGAAGAGTTCATTAATCGGCAGCTCAAAAAGAGAACACACTGTAGGCTATGTTGACAGAGAGTGCGCAAACAAAGATGACTTGTTTTGTCAACATTTAAAGAAAACAAACTCATGGCCTATTATGTCATTATTGCCTCAAGACCCTCAGACTCCCTTTAAACCAAAATAACTTTGACCAAGGACCAGACCAAACCGAATCGGGATATAAAAACATATTTGTATACTCACGACGGAGGTGTTGAGCCCGGACATGACAGGATCATGGACCTCACGACACTTGTTGCCCTCTTCGTCGCAGGCATCGATCATAGTCAGCACATCATCAGGGTCTGTGGCCGTCTTGACATCCGACAGACCCTTGGCCCACGCCGCTGAGCTCACCAGCCACATAAAGGTGAACACACACGTCACGCCAAAGTCCTGGGAGAGACACATGTACACACGGCACGTTAGCATAACAGGTGAAGATCAGGAAAACGTTTAATTCTCAGTATAGCTGTTGACCCAACCAGCACACACACTCAAACACACACACTCTCTCATATACAGTACTCTCACACACAGTCACACATGCTCTCAGAAGAACCTACGATCAGCGGCCCCTTGTTGTTCTCGCGGTACTTGTCCAAGGCGAAGACGTACACACTGAGAGCAGCCATGGAGTACAGGAAGGCAAACACCCCGATGGTGACGAAGAACTCTGCGGAGGAGGAGTAGTCCCCCACCAGGAACACACGCTCTGGGATCCCTCCCTTACAGGTGGGGGCGTCGAAGTACACCTGGTGGAGCCTGGGGAGCGGGACAGGGGAGACAGGGGAGACCTCAGAGAGTTCAGGTGCTTGAATGACAATATGATATATGCCAATCACTGTCAATACACTTTGATGGCTTGATTGAACTGACCTGAAAGGATACTCAAACTCCACCTCTATACTGAGGTCGCTGTCTGTGCGGTTCTTACACTCCACGCTCATCTTGAACATCCCAGAGTAGCTGCCGCATGTGGAGAACGCAAATATGGCAAAGAACTGCAGCAGAGAAGGAAATAAACACACACCCAGTGTTGCAATAGCAAGTTATTTGACTGCGAGTAGACTGTACTGTACACGAAAATGTACTGTACTATAAGGTAATATACTACATATAATGATGTACTTAAGATATCTCAAGGTTAGGGAGAGGGTTATCTATTCATGTCACTCATAGACTTTACACTCATACTGTACCCCACAAACTGAGATCTTATATGCTGTTTGTAAGATGTCAATACACAAGTGGCTATTGTGGGAGAAGTGTTTATATCAGAATAATATTATGGACTGAGACGAGAATCTAAATGATGAAAACAAATACTTAATTTCAGTAGAACGTTAACATGGATAGTGTTATACATGCATCATCCCCTGCCAACCCTCAGATTACGTTTTCCAGATTTACCCACTAACTCAGATTAAAGAGCCTGCATAGAGCATGGGAAAGAGAGGGGGAGAGGGGAGGGGAAAAAGGGAGGGGAGGAAGGGAGAGGAGAGGGGAGGGGAGGGGAGGAAGGGAGAGAGGGAGGGAAGAGAGGAAGGGAGGGGAGAGAAGGGGAGAGAAGAGGGGGGGGATGATGGTTGGTCGAATCTGGCACAGAGAATCTCCATGGCCACCATCTGTCATGTTATTTACTAGTAAAATATCTATTAATGCCAGACAATCTTGAGACATGTTCCTACCTCTGCTTTCTATTTTATTGTTTAGAAAGTGATCCAGGGAATTAAACGTCCTAGTAAGTTGCCAGCTGTCAGTAAATTACTTGTACTTTCTCTACATTATAATGTGTAATTTATGTAGTTTGTGTAAATGGGTATAATTTATACAACAGTAATCATCATTTTGTATCATAACTGATGTTTTATTTTAAGTGAATAGTGTAAACTATGTAATTTGTGTATGTTACAAATATTTCATGATTTCAGTAAATGTAATTGACAAAATAAGAAAATTCATACTCAATTTAAAATAGTCCCATAATTTTCAACTGTCATTTTGTTTTCCATTCTTTAATATTCTACTCATTCCTACTTTTTCTCCCAAAACTCGTAATCCTGGAAAACATGTTTTCAATATAAATAACCGCCATGATTGTTGATCAAGAAGGTTGCTTGTTATGATGACCTTTTCATCTAGCTGAGAACCAATGAGAATTCACCATCCCTGGGTGGCTATTAAACTGGGATTGTATTTAATCTTGTCTAACATAACATTGACAATCAGTCTGGTAATCTTCTCTGGAATCTGAGGAAAGTACTAGAACTCTGAAGGAAACCAGGATACAATCTCAACAATAGCCACTAGATGTCTTAAATTTCCTGTGTAATTGATCAACAGAGACATTGATCAACAGAAAAGATCCAAGCCTCTCAGATCTGTATGAGAGAGCAGTGAGTGCTGGGGAGTTCACCTGGCTGGGACGCCACTTTCACTACATCAGGATGGCGTCTGCTTTGTGAAACCAGAGCGCTTTCACAGAAATGTTTGGAATAGGAAAAGCGAGTATCTTAGTACACAGTGTGTTACACTGGGAATCTCATAGTGATCACAGAGGCAGAACTACATTACTGCTGATGATGGCAGTGCAGCCTGTGTGTGATCTGTGTGCCCACATGAAATACCTTATTTCACCAACCAATAAAATAATATTGAACAGGAATAGGAAACAGTTTAGAAAATGTAAATGACTTCAGGAAACTTATTGTTTTGAACGAAGGAGGCATTACATGTTTTCAAAACTCATATTGTTTGACTGAACAAGGGATATGTTAATGAGAGGGTGACTTACCCATTGTAAGGCCTTTATGAACCCTAGAGGTACTTTGAGGACTCTGAACTGCCCGTTGGCCACCAACTGTCAAGCAGAAACAAAGTGATTAGAGGACCACAATGATCAGGAAGCCATAATGCATCAAATGGTACTGACTTAATATAGATTTTGTTGTAAATGTATCGTTCTCAATAACAGCATTCATTAGTCAATACAGTAACCCAAGTAGCCTATTGTAGAGGAGGATGTATTAGGTAGATCACAACAAACACAGTAGTCTACGAATATAGGCCTATGCTACGTCTCTCTCCCCAGGCCAGCTCCTGTAGCACACTTCTGTTTTAAATGCATGGATTTTCACTTAGAAAAAGACTGGTTAGTAAATACTTCACTTTCAGAATAGATCATTCTGACGAGGCCATTTATGATATAGCCTAAGACAAACGAATAGATTCTACTATAGTGTTCGGAAAATTCTGTAAAATATATAGGCCATCACCCATTTTCTCAGGCCCACTAGCGGGAGACTTAAAGGGCCTGAAATTCATAAGGCTACCTTTTTCATCAAAAGCTCCTGACACAGCACTACCCTAGAATTAAATGGATGACGAGACGATTTTAAATGACTGCCAATTCTCTTGTACCATTGCAAGAGCTCATCAACAACAAGCGCACAAGCAAATCTGCGAGCGCACTGGCGGCGTAACAAACTGCGATGGGTGTTTGCGCTGCGTAAAGAGCAAGGTGGGGTTTGGACACGACACCATTAACCGCTCTTGAGGTAGCGCACTGAACCTGAGAGCATCACACGAAGACAAATAGCCCAACGGAATCAATTGCTATCGATTTTTGGCCACTCAATTGCACAATTTAATTGCTACGTATGCATATTGATGGTTGGCAATTATACAAGAAACGTTAATGTCATACCGATTCATGTTTTAATGAATAAAAGGACAGTGGCAAATTGTCCTTTCTACCTATGATCTTGTGAGTGCACTTTAGCTTTCAATGAAACATGAGCGGCGAGAACAACACGACCCTGCATATCAAACATAAAATAGCCTATTCACCCACAGTCGGGCCTCATATACAAAGCTAGATGGCTATGATACTTGAGCTATGTAGGGATAAAAGTGCGCTGCCATTTTGCAATGCAATCTCAAGAATTACAAGCGCACATCGCAGGCCTGACGCTTAATATGGTAGTTCCGTCATTCCAAAGCTGCATTTAACATGTAGCCGGCGAATAACCTCGTCAATACGTGCACTGTTAAGTCCGCATTAATATGTCTGTGGGATATTCTTTATTGCGCCCCATGCGTTTTTCACGTCTTATTTACATCAAATAGCCGTCCGTCGTCTGAATTCCTTATACCAAAATGTGTTTTTGACATGGGGAAATTCAAAACATGGACCATACTAGATTCGAAGAAATGTTTAGATTTGTAGTGGGCTATATGTCTTTCCGTTCATTTCAACACAACCGCTCATGGAAAACCATCAGTTAAAACACGCATCTGCCGAATTTCAGTCAACAACCAGCAGCAGCATTCCGGCAGGGCTTTCCCTGTTTCAGCTCAATAATCTAATATTACTTTCAAACCAGCACAGAAACGCCCATAGCAGCAACCCAATATTCATCCCACAGTTAATATTAAAAGACTGAATGTTCGCATATTATAGATGTTCAGAGCTCCTACCTGATTTACAATATCCATACTGGCCGCCTGTTCGTAGATAAGAGAAATGTCGAGCGGGGGGAGGGAGTTGTAGCAGCAACAGCCCTCAGAGGGAAAAAGATGCTGGAACGGCTACTGCGTCATCGTGTAGTAGATGGCGTGTAGTGCAAAAATCAGACATGCGCTTCCATCCGTTAGTATAACCTGTTCTTGCCACCAGCAGAAAGAGAGAGAGAGCTATATAGGGAGTAGGGGAGAGAGAGAGAATACTCAGCTTTTTTCTCCCGTCATCGACGTCTATTGACCATTTAGAATAAGGAATCAGAGAAAACCGGAGGACTTCCGTTTTTGACACACAGACACACACATACACATACACACCCACACACAAACACATACACACCCACACAAACACACAGGGAGATGTATCTGGTGTGGGACCAACTGGGTGGACCCCAACCTCACTACACTATCTCTTCATGTGAAAGCCAACCCTTGGATCACTGTCTGAGGGCCTTCTCATTCCTAGAGAAGTCTGGTCAGGCCAGAGGGAAACAGATGGCTGCTCTTCTCGTGACTTTACTGTAATTAGTATGAGCTGAGACAAACACACATGCGTGTGCGCACACACACACACACACCACACACGAAGCAATGATAGGGTTTTATAGTGTTCATATGAACACTGACCTGACCTTACTGTCTCTGTTTCTATTTCCAACCTCCTCAGAAGAAATCCAGCTCTGTGCCTCAGAGCTACCATTGTCCTCTGTACTATCTGAGATAGTACTGAAGGAGGAGGGAGGAAGAGGAGTGGTGAGGAGGAGGGAGGAAGAGGAGTGAGGAGGAGGAGGGAGGAAGAGGAGTGAGGAGGGAGGAAGAGGAGTGAGGAGGAGGTAAGAACAGCTGGCACCGTGGCCCAGCCATTTGGAGGGCTTAGCTCTAGGTGTGAAGATCCTCCTCCACCTCCCCCTCTACACATGAGATCCTCCATCTCATGTTCTTCTTCCAACTCCATTGGCCCCACCATCTCTCCACCTATCATCCTCCTGAGTTACACTGCGAGACCAGGAACACACGGTGCCTGTGTGTTAACAGGGTGTACACTGTGCATGCCTATTCCATCACATACAGCATCACAGCAACATGAAATCCAAGACATGAGGGATGCCAAGATTTGATCTTTGTATTTGATTTAAGAAACAAACATAGTCATGTTAGTTCAGTCATGACAAACTAACATGAGCTCACATTGAGGAAACGGGAGCGGATGACCACAGCACACCTTAGGAGGGTTAAACAATGTCCATGTTACTCCATCGCTCATATGATAAATCTCTTCTATACTCTGCAATACTAATCTGTACAGGGTGGATTATTCTTTATCCGTAACTACTGCATTATCAGTTCAATCCCTTCAGTTCAAGTTTCTGTCCGGTATTCTGGTCAACATGACTGGGCTGAATTAGCTAAGAGATGAATTGTCATCCTTAATGCCCTGATCTATCAACATAATAACCACCATCGAATTACAGCAGTATTTCCATAAGGATGAGTACCATTGAGTCAGAACTATATCATCAGTTTATACCATAGGATTATAGTGTTTAATTAACGTAAAACTGCATCAATTAGGAGAGTCTGGTAGCAGTAATAAAGATTTCAGAAGATGAATACGATGGTCCAATTTGTGTGAATGGGAACTCTGTTTGCAAATAGACACTGAAAATGCTCAACATAAAAATAAAAAAAACTTCCAAAGTCATAAATAGCAAGTTAGTTGTTATAATGTAAACATTTACAGCATATTAATGAACTATTACATGATTTATCCAATGTAAGCTTTTTGACATGGATCAACCAAGGTTCCAGTCAAAAAGGCATACAAAAAACGTTTACTTGTCATGTTCAGATCTATTTAGCAAATACATGGCAAGAAACCATAATTTGCACAACTTCAGATCAAATAAGGACCATGTGCAAGTACCACCCGTAATTGAGAGCCCCTGTCTGGATATTTTTCAGGGAACATGGTGGTAGTTCTAGAACACTTGTCGACCCTCTGTATCTACTTCCTTTGTTCCTCCTCCTCATCATCATCATCATCACCACCATCATCATCAACACCATCATCATCATCAATACAACCACCTGAGTATCTTATTCTAAACAGCCAAGACAGAAGGAATGACAGGTGTCTTTAGAGATCTATGCATGTTGGTACCTGCTCCTTAATTTACATAGCATCTTTCAATTTGAATCATGCAAGAATAAAAAAAAATGGAAAAAGATAAAAGGCTTTCATGATGAAATAATAAACGTAACAAAAAATCTACATGAGAGAAGATATGCAAGTTTACAACAAAGCAGAAAAACGCAGTGTGTCGTTTTGAAATGATGAGCAAGGTTAAAGCAGTATAATGGCCGAGACACCACAGACAACTTCAGAAGAAGACAACAGATTGGTCGGGCAGGTAGAAGGATCAGACATAGTTGAACAGGAAGTAAGACAGACTATCAGACACGTACATAAACACACAAATCCTGGGTTGATGAGTCCTTTCTGTAAATTCATATCAGCAAAAAAACGAAGCATGACAAAAAGAAGCTTAACATTTCTTTGTGTTACACAAGGAGTAAGTGTGCTTACACATTTCTCTTCCCTATAAAATAAAAATGTGAAATAAGAGACACAATAAAAGGTTTATCAAACAAATTCTGTCCCATGTACAACATGACGCTGCAGTAAAAACGTTCTAAGAAGTTCATACTTAACAAGGTATTATAATTATGAATAAGAAACAACACTATTTGATGCAAATGTGTTTGTGAGCTGGCAACATGCCGAGTCACCATAGCGACAAGCAATGACTCATGCCTCCAGTGTCTGTGTCCATCTTGGTTTTTCAAACACACACAGGTCCTGCATTCTCTGTGTTTTTTTATATTTATCTCCACCCGCCTCTCCCTTTCTCTCGTTTCCTCTCCCTCTCTCCATCCCTGTCTCTTTCTTGGTGTTATTATTTCTACATGCCTCTTTTCTACCACCTCTCTCTCCTCTCTCTCCCTCTCTCTCTCTCCCTCTCTCTCTCTAACACCCATTATATCCTGCTGTTTTCAATGTCCATCTCCCCTCCTTTCCGGTCGCCCACCATCATGTCAAACTCTTCATTAGACCTCCTCTCTAATGCCCATCACACAGCTTCGATCTACTCCAAACTCTATTTTACATTTCCTCTCTCTCTTTGGTCTCTCTTGTCTCTTTCCCAGCTCTCTCTCTCCCTCTCTCTGTCTCCCTCCTCTCTCTCTTTGCAGCTGACGTTCCAGGGCCAGTGTGAAGCTCTGAGGCCTCGTGACCAGTCCTGTCTCCTCTTCAGTCTGGAGATACCAGGTTGGCCAGCTTCTCCTTTCTCCACGTCTCCCTCCAGGTTCTCTCTCCTGCTCTGATGCCATTGGTCCAGATCAGAATGATGTCACGCAGGTCATCTCATCTGCCAGGTCCTCCTCGTCACGGCCAGTCCTCATTGGTTCCTCGTCGCTGTAGAGTGTTCCCAGGTCGGGGTTGTTGAGGAAGCTCCCCCCGGTGCCACTCCCTCCGCTGCCCTCGGCTGAGGAGGTCGCTGGCAGCACTCTCCATCTCGTCGATGGTCATGTGACATGCATCGGCGATCTCCCGTTTGGCGAAGGCCACAAACTTGGGGTCCTTGGCGTAGAGGCCCAGTCCCTCTGAGATCAGCACCTGTGAGGGAAAACACTGACATGGTCAACAACAAGACAAGTGTACTCCTTCACCATCCATCCATTCATCCATCCACCCATCCATTCATCCATCCATCCATCCATCCATCCATCCATCCATCCATCCATGTATCTATCTATCCATCCATCCCATCTTTCACTGCCCCCTCTCTCCCTCCCTCCATCCCATCCCCCACTTTCTCCCTCCATCCTCACCGCCTCCACCAGGCTGTCGGCACTGCCCCTCTTGTCGCTGTAGTGAGAACTGAGCTTGGAGGGCACCCTCAGGGTGGTGTAGGCCCTGTAGGGGTGCTGGGGAGCCGGAGGCTCCAGGGGGGGCCGCGTACCAGCCAGGCCCAGGGGGCCCACCATCTCCTCCACTGGGGCCCCCAGCGTTCTTCTCCCCCCACATGCCCCCACCAGCCCCTGGCCCGCCCTCCTCCTCCACCAGGATGAGGGGTGCGTAGAGGAGGCGGCCGCGCCGGGGGCAGGGGTTGGCCCAGGAGGCCGAGGAGCCGGTGGAGGAACGACTGCTGCTGCGGCGAGAGTCGTAACTTCCGTACGTCTGTGAGACGGAGAGGAGGGGGAGGAGTTTCTGAGACAGAGCATGTGTTTGTGGATCAGAGTCACATGACTGTGCTTACAGTATGAGAGTGTGTTGATGTGCGTGTGTGTGTGTGAGGGTGTGTGGCAGAGTTTTTGTACCTGAGCATCTACTTGGGGGCGAGCCCGGCAGGGGGGAGAGTTCTGGTGGTAGGTACCAGGTATGGGGAGGTCATCACTGCTCCCCTGTCTTCTCAGACACTGGATGTTGAAGGAAGGCTTTCGCCCTGAGAGCAACAGGGAGGAGAAGACGCATCACAGGCTGATTCAAGCGACTGACGAGCAACACTTCCCTATTCAAGAGCTGCATGTCTGTCGACGGGTGAGGTCACAAGTGAGGTCACCTGTAGGCGTGGCAGGAAGTAGGCGCCTTCTGGCCATCCTGCGGCCGTCGTTGTAGCCGTTGCCGTAGTTACCGTCTCGGGGAGTGTCATACAGGTGTTCTCGGTAGGGGTCGTCAGGGTAACCATGTCTGTCAGGATGAGATATACCATTACAGAAACGGGCAAAAACGACCACAGATAGAACCTCCCACTGCTAGAGATAGATCTAGTGTATACTAGTGTTAAGTGTCCACTCCATGACAGTGTATACTAGTGCTAAGTGTCCACTCCATGACCTCACCTGTCTCGGGATGTGATGCTGTCGTTGTCCTCGTCCCGGCTGTAGTAGCCCTGCTCCCCAGGGTAAGACTCCTCCCCGTCCAGCCCCCCGTTACGCCCCCGGGACACGGGAGAGGACCTGTCTCTGGAATCCCGCCTACGGAGCATCAATCAAGCAAACAACCAATCAAGCAACCACCAACCGACCAATCCCAACCGGCAGAGCGGAGTAGGTGCGTATCTTAAGATGCTTACCTGCTGTGCTTGTAGTAGGACGACCTGCAGCAGGAGACAGAAGGGGGAGGATTAACATTATGTGTATACAATGTACCTATAGGAACATTCTGTCCACTAAATGTATACAGTGTACCCAGAGGGAGCTTGTCTCTGTACCTCTTGGGAGCGTGCTCCACCACCCCGTTCTTGATGGAGGGGTGTCTGTGATGGTGGCTGATGGACCCCCGGTGGTCCTCCCCCCTCCTGAGCTCGTCCTGCTCCAGCAGACCCCCCCCATTGGGTGTCTTGGACAGGGAGGCGCGGTGGCTCAGTCCCCCGTTAGACAGGCTCTCCCCGGGCATCTGACCGACGCCTCCTGTGGGCGTGGTCACCATGGAGCTCCGCCTGTCTTTGGAAGATTCAGGGCCATAGCCGTTGTCATTCTGGAGGAGAAGAAAGGAAGTTGTCATAAAAAAAACGAACTATCCAGAAACATGAATGGGCCAGATTAGTCCCTGGACTCTCCCACATACCGTATATCTGGCGTCATCCTCTTCCACGTCCTCCTCCAGGCCCTCCTCTTCCTCCTCCTCCTCGTCCAGGTCGCAGTGCATGGCCTGCCTCATCTCCGGCCCCAGGTCCTGCAGGGTCCGCAGCCCCGCTTGACACAGATGCACGCGGAAACACACAGGGGAAACCGTATACATACAGCGCAAAACAAACCCACCCTGCATGGGTAACAGGGGACATGTTGCATGCACAGAAAATGGATTTAAACTAACAGTACATGGAAGACCACAAGCGAACACATGGGGTCCACA
This sequence comes from Mallotus villosus, assembly GCA_903064625.1. Lineage (NCBI taxonomy): Eukaryota > Metazoa > Chordata > Actinopteri > Osmeriformes > Salangidae > Mallotus > Mallotus villosus. The sequence continues at coordinate 333,194 of CAEFZP010002021.1, read as the reverse complement.
CAGGATGGTACCTGTAGAGCAGAGGGGTTGTTGGGGTCGGGTTCCCCCACCCCCACCCCATCCTTCTCCTTCCTCTTCCTGAACTTCCTGAAGTAGTCCTGGATCAGGAAGGTAGCATAGAACTTCCCCACAGTCACCTCCTCTTCTGAGGGGCAAAGAGAAGAGAATGAGAGAGAGATAGATATACAGTAAACAGAGAGAGAGGGAGAGATAGCTATACAGTAAACAGAGAGAGAGAGGGAGAGATAGATATACAGTAAACAGAGAGAGAGGGAGAAATAGATATACAGTAAACAGAGAGAGAGAGGGAGAGATAGATATACAGTAAACAGAGAGAGAGGGAGAAATAGATATACAGTAAACAGAGAGAGAGAGGGAGATATATATATACAGTAAACAGAGAGAGAGGGAGGTACAGTAATTTGCCCATGCATTTATAAAGTCACAGTAGAATACACCTCCTCCAGTCTCCTCTAGATGAGCCCCGCCCTCTCCTCCATCTCACCCTCGTGTTGAGGAATGACCTCATCTAGGATCTTGGGCTTCATCCTCTTCCAGATCTTTCTTGATGATCACCCTCAGCTCCTCGTTCTCCTGGTCTGGGTTACCTGCAGAGTGTGTATATGGATACATGTGTGGAGATGTGTGTTTGTGTGTGAGAGAGAGAAGTGGAGAGACGAAAGCTTGTTGATCTTTCATGAAGTCACATTGACCACTGACTGTAGGTATCAGCTAAACATAGTGAACTGTAGAGGAGAGCATGAACAGACCCTCAGTTTTGATCTTGAGGGCGGTTCTGACGAGGGCAAAGAGAGTGGCGTTGAAAGTCACTGTACCGTCACTGTTCAAGGGCATGTTCATAGCTACCAATCTCTAGGGGGAGGGAAGAAAGAAATACACATTTTAAACATTTTTTTAAAAGAAAGAGCGAAAGACAAAGTCATAAGAGTCATATAATAATAATATTTATTCATTTTATTTGTAATGTCATTTTTTGGCACTCAAAGTGCTCTATGGTTCAACTCTCCCATCAGTAAACATGTGTTTCAGTACCTTGCAGGCCACTCTGTGGGGACAGAGCTTGCCGAAGCCCAGGGGGGGCTGGATCCTCCTGAGGAGAGCCACCACATCCAGGTGCTTGATCCTACCCCTGGAGGGAACACATCGGTTACACTCTACATGCAGGTCTAACATCCCATCTCCAGAGAGAACACATTTAAAGAGAGAGTCAGGGACAGAGAGAGACACAGAGAGAGAGAGAGAGAGAGAGACACACAGAGAGATAGAGAGATAGAGAGAGAGACACACAGAGAGAGAGAGAGAGGGTCAGGGACACAGACAAAGAGAGAAATAGATAGAAAGAGAGATAAGAAGTTCTAGGAAGTCCTAGGGGTCTTACTTGGCCTCAGGGTCGTACTCTGACCAGATCCTCTTGAATTCGTCCAGGTGATGTGGCCCCAGAATAGACCAATCACGGGTCAAGTAGTCAAAGTTGTCCATGATGACAGCCACAAACAGATTGATGATCTGAAAGAAAAACATGTCAAGTTGATGTCAAGTAGTACCACAAAGGGATTCTTTCTTTTTCTGAAAGAACTCTCTCCTCCTGCACCCCATCCTCCTCTCCTCCCCCCACCAAACATCCCTCTTTCCCTGCTCCCCCACTCTCAACTCCTCCCCTTCCTTCACTTCTCCTCCTCTTTCTTACCACTGTCTCTCTCTCTCAATCCTTCCACCCCCCCCCCTTCTTCCTCCTCTCTCCCTCTCTTACCAAGAATGCACACAGCATGAAGAAGCTGATGAAGTAGACGATAGCAAAGTTGCTTCCGCAGGTGAACTCTTCTCCAGGAAGGTAGTCAGACTCTGGGTCACACCTCTTACCAGGCAGACTGGCTAGCATGATCTCCTGCCACGCCTCACCTGTCGCACACCTTCTCACACACACACACACACACACACACACACCACACACACACACACACACACACACACACACACACACACACACACACACACACACAGATATGCACACACACACACACAGATATGCACACAAGCACAGAGTGAGCGGGGGGGGGAAATCGACTACGTGTCTGAAAGTGTGTGTATATTCTGTATATATGTGTGCTTGTCAATAGGTCTGTAGACATATGCATACAGTATATGATTGTGTTTGTGTAAGTGCGTGTGTGTGTGTTTTTGATTGTGTGTGTGTCAGACCTAAAGAGCAGCAGCACAGCTTGTGGAAAGGTCTGGAAGTTGTTGTTCCGGTTGATCTGAGTGTAGTCCTGCATGGCTACCTTCCCGAAAGTCTGCAGGACCAGAGGAGGGAGGAGGAGGGGGCGAGAGAGAGAGAGAGAGAAGCATGGAGATGGATTACAGCAAGCCAAGGAGGTCAAGGCTTTCATGAATACTTCAAGCAGCCATGGTGCAATACGTTGATGTTCTCACCTGCATGCCAATGACAGCATAGATGAAGAAGATCATAGCGATAAGCAGTGCTACATAGGGCAGGGCCTGGGAGAGGAGGAAGAGAGGAAGGGAAAGAGGGAGAGAGGGGAGACAGAAGTCGAGGTCAGATATTCAGGATGTCTGTATGGAGAAAAATAATTCTTCTTCAATTCCAACAGGCCAACCTAACCCCTTATGACTCAGTGACCCTCCTTGACCCCTTCCTGACCCCTGACCTGGAGTGATTTCACAAAGGTCCATAGGAGGGTGCGAATTCCCTCCCCCTTGCTAAGAAGTTTGACCAATCGCATCACTCGAAACAGACGAAAGAAGGTGATTGACACTCTGGAGCTGTCCTCGCCACTCTAAAAGAGAGAGAGAGAGACAGAGACGAGAGAGAGGAGAAGAGAGAGAGAGGGTGTTGTATGAGTACAAGCTGTAGACAGCTAGTAGATGGTGGGTATAAATCAGCAGTGACTAAGTTGGTAGACAGTGTAGATTAGAGCTAGACTGTATAAGGTAGAGGCTCACGCTGAACTCTGTGACTACGATGTCCACCACACTGCCCACCACAATCAGAGCATCAAAAGAGTTCCAGGCATCGACGAAATAGTGCTGCGAACACAAATACACACATGCTACTTTCAAATGTACTTTAAACCAGACAAATGTGCTTTAGCTATAATGAAAAATGTAATGTCTCTGAAGGTGTGCGAGTGTGTGAGAGTGTGTGTGAGAGTGTGTGAGGGTGTGTGAGAGTGTGTGAGGGTGTGTGAGGGTGTGAGGGTGTGTGAGGTGTGTCTCTCACCCTGATCCTGAGAGCCAGAAGCTTGAGCAGCATCTCCACAGTGAACAGCCCAGTGAACACCATGTTCAGGATGTCCATCACATGGCTGAACGTCTTCGACTGCTCATAGTGCTGCAGAGGACAGACAGGAAGGGAGACAGATTTAACAAGACAGGTGGTGCCTATGTGTTTGTGTGTCAGTTTGTGTGTGTGTGTGTGTGTCAGTGTGTGTGTGTATTTACCTGCACAGCCAACGTGACCGTGTTTAGGAGGATGAGGAGGAACATGATGTATTCAAAGGGAGTGGAGTTGATGATGGACCAGAACTTGTACTGGACTGGGTTCTTAGGAATGTACAGTTTCAGGGGCTGGGCTTTCAGAGCATACTCCACACACTGGCGCTGGGAGAGGGGGAGTGGAGAAGAGGAGAGGGGGAGGGGGGGGAGAAAAAGTTGTATATTATCATACATTTTTTCAATCGATATACATCTTTGTCTAGATACTCAAACATCCCCCCCAGACACCCACAGTGTTTGTGTCCTACCTGGTTCTTGTCCAGCTCACAGTTCTTGTACTCCTGTTCTCCTTGCTCCCGGAACGTGATGATGACAAAACCCACAAAGATGTTCATCATGAAGAAGGCGATGATGATGATGTAGACGATGAAGAAGATGGAGATCTCCACTCGATTGTTGTAGATGGGACCGTGGTTCTCCCCATTGGCATCAATTGCCTTGTACAGCAGACTGAGAGAGAGAGAGCGCATGGTAAGATAACCAGACAAGCCAGAGGGCTAACAAACCAACAAAATAGCCACTCAGGCACTCAGGCAGGCAGCCAGCCAGAAAGCCACTCCGCCAGGCGTCCAGCCCGGTGTGGAGACTCACGCAGGCCATCCTTCGAAGGTGGAGACGGTGAACAGAGCCATCATCCCCATGAGGACGTTGTCAAAGTTGAAGTCACTGTTGTGCCAGATCCTCTCTCTCACCATGGGATGGGTCACATCTCCATCCTTATATACCACAAAGGTGCCCCTGCACACACACACACACACACACACACCAGTCAAATCAGTCAAAAGCTGCTGTATCAATGACTGACCAGCGGGGGGAGCACTTGCACAAGACTCAAAATACTCAGGAACTTACTTGCACTGGTCAGGAGTGTGCTTGGCCTCGTCTGTGCAGCGGTAGAATTTACCCTGAAAAACAAACACATCAAAACAAAGCAGTATGTACACTGGATGGTGATTGACGTCTTCCACATTTGAGTTGTTTTGGGCTGTGATAAGTGGATAGCTAGGTGACGAAATAGCTACGGAATAAAAATAGTCCCATTGGAACATGTTTACCTTAGTGCTTGTGCGAAATCTACGTGTTTTGAGACATTCTGAAGGGTGTGAGAAGCTACCTTGAAGAGCTGCACTCCTATGCAGGCGAACATGAACTGCAGCAGTGTGGTGACGATCATGATGTTGCCAATGGTCTTGATAGCCACAAATACACACTGGACCACATGCTGCAATGTACATAGAAACACCGTTGTTAGGCAGACAAACAAATAGACACAAGCTGGCAATCACAAACATGCACGCATACATACACATGAACACATCCCGACACACACACATCCACACACACACACACACACACAGTCTCACACATACACAACACACACACACACACAAACCTTCAGACCCTTGGCTCTGTTGATGGCTCGAAGAGGCCTTAGAACTCTGAGTACCCTGAGAATCTTCACGACGGAAATGGCACTTGAACTGAAGAGAGAGACGGGGGGGTGTGAAAAGGCAGAAACATTTTGAGGAGAGAGAGAGACAAAGCACAACGGAATTGAAGAGTGCATGTATCCCTTCAATCATTTGAGGTCACTGGAAACACTGAATGTGCGAACGCGCTTGTGCATTGGTGTGGCTTTTTGTGTGAAAGTGTATGTGTGTGTGTGTGTGTTTGTGAGAGTGTGTGTGGAGAGAGTGTGTGTGTGTGTGTGTGTGTGTGTGTGTGTGTGAGAGAGTGGTGTGTGTGTGTGGTGTGTGTGGACGCTCACTGCAGGAAGAAGGAGACCAGAGAGACGCTGACCACCAGCAGGTCCAGAAGGTTGAACCAGTTCCTGCAGAACGAGCCTGGGTGGAGGAACGCTCCGTGGACAACCATCTATCACACACACACACACACACACACACACACACACACACACACACACACACACACACACACACACACACACACACACCACACACACACACACACACACACACACACACACACACACACACACACACACACACAGTATATGAACACACACACACACACACACACACACAGTATATGAACACACACAAACACACAAACAAAAGTAGTTTTAGTTCATCACACAGGTCTAACAGTCATGTACACATTCATACACAAGTATTTACACAATGTCTGTGCGATTTTATGTGTCAATGTTTGTTTGTTTAATGAGCTGCTTTAGTCAACAGTATGTTCTGACCAATAGAGACTCTTCTAAGTACCTTGAGCATAATCTCCACAGTGAAGATTGAGGTAAATGCATAGTCAGCGTAGCCCAGAACCTGCAGAATAATACACAGACACGAAGAGGTTAACCAAGACCAGGATTCATTTAGACCAGAATTAACATCAGCCTGGGTTATAAGATCATGGTTAACTTAAACCAGGATTAATTTAGACCATGATTAGCATAGACCAGGGTTAACACAGACCAGGGTAAACATGGCCCGGGGTTATTCTAGTCCAGGGCTAACAGAGCTAAAGTTGACTGGACTAACTGTGGAAGTGTTATTTCTACCCTGCCGGGGGTTAACTACAGTATGAGGCATCCCCTGCTAATGAATGGTGTGTCTAAGTGTGTGTGTATGTATATGTGTGTGTGTGTGTGTGTGTATGTGTATGTGTACGTGTGTGTGTGTGTGTGTGTGTGAGAGTGAGAGTGATACTGCCTGCCTGCTGATTGTATGTTCCAAGATGGTTCTTCCTCAGCTGGCTGTAATTGGCACGTCTAGCATGAGGAGATGTGCAATCAGGCCAGCTGCTGCCCTGCCTGACGAGGCCTGTACTGTGGAAGGGCATGACTGGACAGGGCAGGGCTGACTGGGGCAGGGGTAGTGGTAGGGGCAGGGGTAGGGGTAGGTTCTGGAGCATCAGTGTCAGTCTCAGCCAAACTCACATTGTTCCTGAAGGAGTGAGCTCTGATTGGGTCCTCAGCAGCCAATGAGCAGCTGCTGAGGATGATGAAGACGAGGATGAGGTTGGTAAAGATGTGGTGGTGGATTATGAAGTGGCAGCCGCGACGGATCCTGAGGAGGAGGAAGCGGTGTAGAACGGAGAGAAAAAGGACTTAACCAATCAAACAAGAGACAGATACTGCTGTAGATATATTTCGAACTTCATGGATCTATCACAGGGTTAGTCTTACTAACTGATGATCGTAAGTAGCAGCTACAGTTAGTAACAGCCATTAGATTGAGCTGATTGAGCCATTAGAATCAGCTGAAGCTGATTGTATACTAGGCAGTGTTTCCCCTACCATTATATTAGGGGGGCGCCCCGCCCCCCCAACGCCCCCCCCCCGCCCACCCTGGAAGGTCAATTGAAAAAACATAATAAAAAAAAATATATATATATATATTTTTATACATAGCGCCAGATCACAAAATAAGTCATTTAAGGTTACCTTTCCTATAAAACAGGTCTATAGCTTGCTCTTTTATCAAACAAACTAAATGGCCTTAGCTATTTATCTTATTTACACAACGGCATGTCATTTTCTGCTATTAAAAGAAACACAAAATCCCCCCCCCAAAGCTGTAAACCTAGGGTAAACACTGCTAGGGCTACAGTAGTCAGTGTATAATTACTCTAGTGAGTAATGGTTTGTGACGAGATGGGATGGTCTTGTTTACTAGCGAGAGTTAGAATATCACTAATGGCAGTCTTGGTTAGTAGAGAGACTCACGGGTTGGTCTTGCTGAGGCAAAAGAAGGCGCTGCCTTCAGGGATGGGTGTGACCTTCTCCTTGGGAGGGGTGAAGTCCGCCACATTCAGTTGGATACCAACTGTCTCTGTTTAGCACAAGAGATGCATTCACACTTCACACTCTGCTGTACACTTCGCAATTTCCTCAGTACTTCTTACACGTCTTACTTTACAATGTACACTTCCACAAACATTCTATGGATACTTTTTTTCAGAAAGGATGTAAACAAGCACAAGCAAATACACACTTTGGGAAAATGGAAGAACATCAGCAGGGATTTGAGTCACTTAGTGCAACAAGTGTGAGTCACTGTGCTCTAGTCTATTTATGACTTTCTGCTCCAGCCTGAGGACACACACACACACACAAACACGCCCATGCACCCACACACACACAAACACGCCCATGCACCCACACGCGCACACCCCATGCTCACACACATACACGCCCATGCACCCACACACACACATTCAATGTTTGAATAGGGGGAGGGAAAACCAATCAGAGAAGCTTCCTCACCTCCTTCTACCTCTGGTGGTATCTCCTCCTCCTCATACTCGGTGTCTTCATCCACGTCGACCTGGAACATGGAGGACAGGGAGGAGAGGGAGGAGAGGGAGGAGAGGGAGTAGAGGGAGTAGAGGGAGGACATGGAGGACATGGAGGACATGGAGGACATGGAGGACATGGAGGACATGGAGGACATGGAGGACATGGAGGACATGGAGGAGAGGGACATGGGGGAGGACGGGGAGGAGAGGGAGGAGAGGGAGGAGAGGGAGTAGAGGGAGTAGATGGGAGGACATGGAGGACATGGAGGACATGGAGGACATGGAGGACATGGAGGACATGGAGGACATGGAGGAGAGGGACATGGGGGAGGACGGGGAGGAGGGGGTCTGAGACTGGCGCTGCACTGACAGGCTCAACATCATACTACTG
>CAEFZP010002021.1:0-322500 GCA_903064625.1 Mallotus villosus | reverse complement strand
AGAACTCAGCGGGTTACCCACACAGCAAGATGAACACTAGGAACTGCTGACTAGGAGAGACCCTGAGAGGAGAGATTCAGAACATCTACGTATGATAATTAGAGCAGACCTGGTGGCCCAGAGCATACATCTTCAGCAGCATCTCCACCGTGAACAGAGACAGTAGCACCTTGTTGGCAATGTCTGGGAGAAAGAGAGAGAGAGACAGGTAATGAGTTACAGTAAAGGTTATTGTATAAACTGTATGATATTCTACGTGTGTGTGTGTTCCCCACCCTGCACTTCAGTGAGCCAGTCAGGTTGGTTGTAGTGTTCAGAGGCACTCAGGCTGGTATTGAGAAACACCAGCAGCAGAACGAGCCAATAGAACGTCACCGACTTCACAGCTGTGCGACAGTTCCTCCGGAACACTCGGTTCCACCTCCTCACCGTCCGACTGAGGGGGAGAACAGAACGCAGTGAGGGTTCTGCGGAACACAGAGCCTCTGCTCTTCAGTTGCCAGGTTACAGGCGTTGGAATGCTGATGTGGCGGTCTGGCACCTTGGATAGCTTCATCCACGGACATGTACTCCCAGTCCATCTACAGATCAAACTACTATTACTGTCACCTGATTGGTGAATCCGCCCTGACGTTGACTCACCAGCAGCTGGTCTTCATGATGGCTGTGCTGAGGTGAGGGTGCGGAGGACAAAGACAGACAGACGACAGGTCAATGACTGAAGCGGACGGCACAGAACGGATGACCAGATCGACAGACACAAGGAGCACAGTCTGGGAGGCAGGGCCACAGACGTTTAGAGGCCATGACTGACGCACACGTGAAGTACGTTTATGCAAACGCGTTGGCTGCGTGCGCGTGTTTTGTCTGTGTGGTTGGTGTGTGTGCGCGTGCGAAACGCATGCAGTGTTATACCAGCAGGTGGTACAGCAGTCAGTGTGTTCCTCCTCGATGTTCTCAGTGTTTTCAGAGCCATTCTCACTGGCTGGAAGACTCGCTGAGAGAGAGAGAGAGAGACAGAGAGAGAGAGAGAGAGAGCGAGGGAGAGGGAGAGGGAGAGGGAGAGGGAGAGGGAGAGGGAGAGGGAGAGGGAGAGGGAGAGAGGCGAGAGGGAGAGGGAGAGTGGGAGAGAGAGAGGGAGAGAGGGAGAGAGGGAGAGAGGGAAAAAATATACATATAAGTGAGGGAAGGTGTGGGGGGGTGGGGGTGAGAGCAGAAGACAGAAAAAGAGACGGAAGAGGAGGGAGGGAGGGTGAGATGGAGAGGGGGTGAGAGACGGAGCGATGGCAGTTGCGCGGGTGAAGGACGAGTGAGAGAGGGAGAGAGAAAAAAAAAGAGAGAAAACGCGTGAGATGAAGAGTGTACATTACAGAAGCCAATCTATTTGAAACGGGGTCAAGAGCCTTCTCTGGAGACTTATCGAGAAACAGAGAGAAAGAAAAGAAAGAGAGGGAGGCCCAGATTTCGAGCGGAGGGATTGCGTGTGTGATCCTACAATTAGATTGGCCAGTGAGATGAGGCCTGCTCACTGGGTTGGCAACAGAGCCCTCAGCTAAAGTCATCCACCACACAGCTTAATTGGCTGCCATGGCAGCCAGCTACAAAACATACCGTGGGTTTCGTTGGAGTGACTGAACCATCCAAATTTCCCTCTCTTCTTGTCCGACAGATCGCCCAGGGTGGGACCTGTGGGTGGCATGAGACAAGAAGGGTGTGAGAGGGAGAGGAGAAGAGAACGCATCCCAATCTGGTGTGTTTCCGTTTAGATGGTTATGTGTGTTTCTGTGTGTTTCATGTGGCTTGTGTGTGTTTTGTGCAAGTGCCTGGTTGTGTGTGTTTGCGAGTTGGTGGTTGTGTCGAACAAGCCTACACTCCATCAACCCTCACTGGCTATTGATTTAAATGCATATCCTGTAGTGCCAAGGCTTTAGTTCAGTGAGCTAACCCAGTGTACCTTCACAGTACAGCTGGCACAGGCACATTTCATCATGCTTAATCCAGGTTCTGAACCACCTCTGCTACATGTTACGTGTTACGTGTTTCCAGCCCAGGAGCATGGTTTGTACCCGTCTCCGCCGGGTGGAAACTCACGTTTGTTTCCGTCCTCGTCGAACTCGTCGAGGTCCTCGGCCTGAGTGATCCAGTCCATGTAGCCGGACAGGTCCTCCTCCAGCTGCTGCTTCTCACGCAGCTTCTGGAAGTCTCCGCGAGCCTTGGCCTTCTCTCTCTCCTTGGAGAACTCTCTGTAGGTACAGCAGAGACAGAGTTAACACACACACACACACACATACATTATGAACACACACACACACACACACACAGAGACACATACGTACATCTGTACAGAGCAGTATGCACACGAACAAGGACACAGAGACACTGTTAACAGAGATTCACTGGGGTAGACAGACACACACAAACACTCACACACAAACACTCCCAGGTGGACGGCTTCACAGCAACACAGCACACACACACAGACAGGCCACGTTGTGTAGTCAACAGACTCCACACAGCCACCACAGTGAGGGTTGATCTACTGACCCGCTCAACACTCCCAGAACCAGGTTGAGAACAAAGAAGGAGCCAAAGACCACCAGACTGACAAAATAGACCCAGGGCAGCTCAAATCCGATAGCATCATTCATCTGGAGGTGGAGAGGAGGAGGAGAGTGGGGGAGAGAGAGAGAGACACGTTGACCAACCATCACAGGAAGTTCTGAAGGAGAGAGGTTACAGCATGTCCATCCAGCTAATACAATGATATAGTTACATTTAACTCTTCCACTCCCACAGTTTAAAACTGCACCTCCAGGATGCCCCACCCTTTCAGAGAAAGAGAGAGAGAGACAGAGAGAGAGAGAGAGACAGAGAGAGAGGCATAGACACAGAGAGAAAGACAGAGAGAAGACAGAGAGAGACAGAGAGAGACAGAAAGAGACAGAGAGAGACAGAGAGAGACAGAGAGAGAAACAGAGACAGATATAGATATAGAGGGAGAGACAGAGAGAGAGAGAGAGACAGAGACACAGAGAGAGAGAGAGAGAGACAGAGACACACAGAGAGAGAGAGAGACAGAGACAGAGAGACAGAGAGACAGAGAGAGAGGGAGAGAGAGAGATGAATGGAGGGGGGTATCACCCAGTAGAGCACGTCTGTCCAGCCCTCCATGGTGATACACTGGAACACCGTCAGCATGGCAAAGAAGAAGTTGTCAAAGTTGGTGATGCCTCCGTTAGGCCCCGCCCAGCGCCCTTTACACTCCGTCCCGTTAATGGCACACTGACGCCCGTTCCCCAAAAACGCACACGGCACCGGGTCGTCCTCCACGTAGTTTTCTGGACCGGAGAGAGAACGAGTTTGGTTGTTGTTCTTGCTTGAAACATTCAGTGTTTACTACTGCATGTGTGTGCGTGAGTGTGTGCGTGAGTGTGTGCGCGTGCGCGTGTTCACCAGTGCTAAAATAGTAGCATGTCTTGTGCATCCTGCCGATGAAGAGCTCCAGGCCGATGATGGCGTAGATGATGATGACGAACAGGACGAGCAGGGCGATGTGGAGCAGAGGGACCATGGCCTTCATGATGGAGTTCAGCACGATCTGAAGACCTGGGGGGGGAGGGGGGGGGGCACTCTATCAGTCAACAGAAACACCCTTCAACAGACCAGCACAGTAGAAGAAATAAGAGCAGTCTAATCATGGCAGGGAACCAAGTTCTAGTCTAGTGGTCATCCAGCCCTTTCTCCAGCTCTTAGAGACGAAATTCCTGGCAACAATAGTCCCCCTTCAGGGGGAATATGAGAACTTTTCTGCAAAAAGCTACTGGATATTAGACTCATCAATTAGACACGCCCTTTTAGACAATAACTCGAGCAAAGCTAACACGCCTTACAACCTCAGCAATGGTGCTTTTTCCGTGATGCCGTGCTTGCGGCCTCAAGCTATCTAGCCGGGTCTAGCGCCGTGGGGCTTTGAAATATGACAGGTCAAATTCGATCAGTTTCTGTAGCAGATAAAAAGTGTGTGCGCGCACACACACACACACACACACACACACACACACACCACACACACACACACACACACACACACACACACACACACACGCCACACACACAGCTAGAACAGTAGAGTGCACCTCTTACAAAGAACGACAGCTCTGTAAAAGAACATCCCTCTGAGGGGCTTGTCGGTTGACTCTGCCAATCAGTGGTTAAAGCTCCGGTCTTGAGAACAAAAGTCATAACAGTTGGGTTGTTTCTGTGTTTCATGTGGCATGACATGGCCTGGAGGTCTCTGTGTGTGTGTGTGTGATGGGAGATGAGTCAAGCTCTCATGAGGGAACAACTGCTGGTCTCCAGGGCCTCCCTTTACCAGTCAACCATGGTCACCACGCACCCCCCCCTTCCCCTCCCGTACCACCACCCCTCCACGCCCCCCCCCACCACACACAGTAAAGGCCACCCACAGCAGCACGGTACACGTGTGTAAGTGAGTGTGAGTGTGTGACGACTCACTGGGCACGCCGGAGACCAGGCGCAGGGGCCTGAGGACCCTGAAGGCTCGGAGGGCTTTGACGTCCAGGCCCCCGGGCTTCCCCGGCACGTGGTGACTGGCGGCGGCCTCTCCGTGGGGCTTGTGGGTCATGGTCTCCAGGACCACGCTGAACAGCCTGCAACAACGACACACAAGTTAGCGAGGGTTGGCGTTTAGTCCTGGGGTTTAGTCCTGGGGTTATCTTTAGGCTGAGGGAAGGGGCCACTCACGTGTGTGACAGAAAAACACATGTCATCCAAACCCTGGAGCTTAATGCTGCTTAAATGCTACAGTATGTGGCGTCAGGGGGGTACTGGACCAAAGACAGACACTCACAGAACCATGGAAACTTCTAGGTGCCAGCAGGTCAGATTTGACTCTGAAGGAAGGGCAGGAAGTCCAACAGTCTGACTAATTGGTTTCAGGTGTCAGGGGATCAGAAAATAAACGAACCCCCGACCTAGGCCAATAAGACGAGGATGACGACGACGTAGATGAATACAATTCCATCGGAAGTGAAAGTAGGTTAGGGTCAGGACTTCCTGGCCTGGACCGTGTCCTGTCCTCCTGTGAGACACATGCTGTCATCATCCCACTGTGGGCCCTGTCAGCAGAGCTCAATGCAGAAACATGTCTGGAGCACACAGCTGACAGCAGACGGACCACACAAGCTGGCAGGCTACAGGCCTCGGCTATGACGGAGGACAAGGCTAGTGTTGTCTCCCCTTGTAGAAAGACAACAACCAATATAGGATGTCCTCACAATGACTCCTGTTGGTTGCTGAAAGTCGCAAACAAATGTTTGATTTATGACTGGACCGTGTCTGTGGACCATAACAGGGTCAGGGAACATCATGGAGGAAAACACCCTACGAAGAATCCTCGATTTAATCCTCGTTGGTAAGAATATTATTTACATGACGGTTTAGTGCGGAAAAGGTCTGTGGGAAACAAAGCTGTTTTTGATTTAAAGACAGAAAGAAGGAAAGACGGAGAGAGGAGAGAAACAGCGAGGGAAAGCATGAGGAGAGAGGGATGAGAGAGAGATGGGGGCGGAGAGAGGAGGAAAAAGAGAGAGACTGCATCAGAAAGAGAGAGACGAGAGAGAGAGAAATGCAGAGGGACTCGGGACTGGAAGGGCTTCTACGCTACACACCAGATCGGTCCAGATCCAGATAATCCATAAGTAGAGGAGCAAAGGGGAGAGTTGGAGGAGAGGACGACGGGAGGAAAAGAATAATAAGGGGATAAAGGGAGATGAGCAGTGAACCTGTAGTCTGACACAGTCTCTGCACGACATGAAGACAGAGGCAGAGCAGAACAGAACAGTGTGTGAGAAGACTGAGAGCTGAAGAGGTGACGTGCTTTCAATACTACGCTCTAGTTTTCCCCAAACGATGCGTCTCCACATTTTTGATAATGGCTTCAATTGGAGACATTTCAAAAATCTCCATCTCCCATCCGAGGGGCGATGAAGATGAGTATCACGTCACACTCCGAGGGGCGATGAAAATGAGGAGTATGACGTCACACTCCGAGGGGGTGTGTGACGCGGTAGGACAGGGGACAGAGCGGGGGTGTGCTTTACCCCACGATGACGATGACAAAGTCCAGTAAGTTCCATCCGTTGCGTATGTAGGAGCTGGGATGCATGACCAGTCCGTAGGCCAGGATCTTCAGGAAGGTCTCGATGGTGAAGATGATCAGGAACACGTACTCCACTTGTTCCTGCAGACAGAGAGACACAGAGAGATTGGAGGCTGACGTACACGTCAGGATGCACTGTTTGGAAGTACTGCGGCACCTGTTTACACTTCCTTGATCTGGAAAGGGCATGTCCGATGTGCACACTGTAGAAGGAATCTAGGGTTTCTGATGAGCTTGTGTTATTCACTGTCAGTGGATCAGCTATGGCCTGATTTTCTGTTCATGTATTCTGTGTTATTATTCATCCATACATATGCATTCCTACTGTAACCTAGATTATGTTCTGACGACAGTCACAGGTCTATGATGGTACTATCCGCCTGATTGAATAACAAACACCTGTTGGCTGTATGTTATCTATGTTTTTCCATTTCACATGCACATGCACATGCACAAACAAGCACACACACACACACACACACAAAGACTAGCCTGCACATCATAGAATTCTTAGGCTGGGGCTGAAAGGTTCCAGACACACTGCATATTGCTTTTAGAACCCTGAATGAACCCTGTCGACCAATCAAGAACCGGATGGGGATGTTTTCACGGGGCCAGGACCCTAGACCCCCCTCTCACTCCCTCAGCTATAAACTGCTCGTCATCATGTGACTGTGGATAACACAGCACAGCCCAGCCAGTCTCCAGCCAGCCCACAGTGCTCTCAAATGGGAATTTGTGAGCATTTCAAAGGATTACCAATCTGTCATCATCCCTCCTTTCTCTCTCTCTCTCTCTCTCTCTCTCTCTCTCTCTCTCTCTCTCCTCTCTCTCTCTCTCTCTCTCCCTCTGTCTCTCTCTCTCTCTCTCTCTCTCTCTCTGTTCTCTCCCTCTCTCTCTGTTCTCTCCCTCTCTCTTTCTCTCTCCCCCCTCTCTCTTCAATGCCCTGTCTGGCCAGATTGGAACACACACTGCCCCACACACACACTGCTCTGACTACCCTCTGCACTCTCTCGCACACACGCACACCCAGGCTGCCCTTTCCTTCAAACAAATGCATGCAGATCCTGTCTTCACTGCCAGGCTACAGGGGCACACTTGCTTAAATTATGTGAAACACTAATATGTATGCAAGGAAGCAGAAGAATGACACACACACACACACACACACACACACACACAGACACACACAGACACACAAACACAATGCACACACAGTCCACAGTTGGCCTTCTCGCCCACTCTTACATGCACACACTGTTCATACATTTTCCTACCGACAAACTGCCCAGCACGCACAGGGCACACATACACACACACACACACGCATACGTGCACACATGCACACAAGCATACACACTCGCACACACACACACACACACAGCCCCTGGGCCATGCCTGTACTGCATTCTGCAATGCACGAATGTGTCCCTAACCTAAAGTGCAGTGGTGTCTCCAACTAGGGTGGATTTATGGGTGAGCACAGAGAGCGCTGTGCAGGGAGCAGAGAAACAAACACAGCAGCCAGCACAGAGAGCGCTGTGAGGGAGCAGAGAAACAAACACAGCAGCCAGCACAGAGAGCGCTGTGCAGGGAGCAGAGAAACAAACACAGCAGCCAGCACAGAGAGCGCTGTGCGGGAGCAGAGAAACAAACACAGCAGCCAGCACAGAGAGCGCTGTGCAGGGAGCAGAGAAACAAACACAGCAGCCAGCACAGAGAGCGCTGTGCAGGGAGCAGAGAAACAAACATAGCAGCCAGCACAGAGAGCGCTGTGCAGGGAGCAGAGAAACAAACATAGCAGCCAGCACAGAGAGCGCTGTGCAGGGAGCAGAGAAACAAACACAGCAGCCAGCACAGAGAGCGCTGTGCAGGGAGCAGAGAAACAAACACAGCAGCCAGCACAGAGAGCGCTGTGCAGGGAGCAGAGAAACAAACACAGCAGCCAGCACAGAGAGCGCTGTGCAGGGAGCAGAGAAACAAACACAGCAGCCAGCACAGAGAGCGCTGTGCAGGGAGCAGAGAAACAAACATAGCAGCCAGCACAGAGAGCGCTGTGCAGGGAGCAGAGAAACAAACACAGCAGCCAGCACAGAGAGCGCTGTGCAGGGAGCAGAGAAACAAACACAGCAGCCAGCACAGAGAGCGCTGTGCAGGGAGCAGAGAAACAAACACAGCAGCCAGCACAGAGAGCGCTGTGCAGGGAGCAGAGAAACAAACAAGCAGCCAGCACAGAGAGCGCTGTGCAGGGAGCAGAGAAACAAACACAGCAGCCAGCACAGAGAGCGCTGTGCAAGGAGCAGAGAAACAAACACAGCACCCCAGGGTGGGAACATTAGGAACCACAGCAGGGAACTTCTTATGAGCGCTCAACATGATCCAGGGACAGCTAATAGAGCATCACTTTCCCATGCTGATAATGCAGAGAGTTCAGAGCAGGTTCACTTCTTTGGTTCTAAAACGATGCATTTTCAATATTGCTGTTTACCTGTGGAGTACATTACTGCAATATACAGGATATTAGATACCATACACTGCAGATATCATATAGATGCAGCATGATTCAGATGGTACGTTTCTGATTGAGAAGATGTAGCTTGTGCTCCATCTGTCCTGTTTCTGCATCACGTCACACTGACTCCAAAACAGGAACGCATCAGGAAACGTATCGTATAGGCTAGTGCACGATGACATCATCGAGACTTACATAATCCTCAACTGTATGGATTAGGATAATGGGATCATATTAATTGTGATGTGAAACAACGAACAAGTTCTAATTAACACCCAGTCGACAATTTAGCCCGTATGAAGGCAACACATTGGCTGCTGAAATCAGTTTGGATTTGGTGTGTGTGCGTTGCACTGTTCTAGGTGCTTTGGTACATCAATTGGTTTTTCATGTTCCGAAATAATGGGTGAATACGAAGGAAAAGCCTTCTAAATGAAAGACTGAGTAGAATCTAGTCTACAGACCCAAAACAAACATGTCCCAGTGCCCCCTCCCTCCTCTCGCTCTACCCTCCAGCCCCTCAGCCCCTCAGCTCCTGCACCTGAACTATCTAGGCTGTTTGTACAACTCAAACACGCACACAGTCGAAAAGAGGGAAGAGGTGGAACGAAGGGAGTAGAGAGAATGAGAGAGAGAAAAAGAGAGAGTGAATGTAATAAAGACTGAGACAGAGAGAGACAGAAAAAAGAGAAGGTAGTAGAGAGAATGAGAGAATGAGAGAATGAGAGAAAAAGAGAAAGGGAGAGAGAGAGATCGGTGGGATGGATGGAGAGAGGAGAAAGTAAGCAGCTTATCTGGACTGGAGCATTTAGAGCAGCCAAACGAACAGGCAGTTACAATCTCTCTCCAAACCCCTCCCCCCTCTCTAATTTTTACTAGTTTCACCTCCCTACACTCTCCCCCTTTCTCTTTCCTCTCTCTCTCTTTCGACCTCACATTTCACCCCACCCCCCTCTCCTCTTCCTGTTGCTTGCCCTCTCTGCTCCCCAGCGCAGGTATGCAGATTCACAAACAGAACTGGGTGTGACTACGGTGGTCAGTGATGGAGCTCTCCATGGTGCTGATCCTGCCACACACTGGTGAGAGAGAGCTCTGCTGCGTCAGACTCACACTAACGGACGTGTTTCTAACCCCACATATTTTCGACACCAATTAGCTGGACTACCTACAGACCTATCCCGACCATAGATGTCTTGATCTGCAGTCAACTGTTCTAACTACGGAGCTATACTCTTTCCACATGTATAGTATGCGCGCACAGGCACATGCATACACGTACACACACACAGGGATATGGGTCATGTCCATGCACAGGTTTGTGTCAGATCTCCAGGAAGCCTGGGTAGTGAGTTAGCTCGTGGCCAGGCCAGGCAAGGTTAGCCTGGATCCAACCAGAGCCCACCTCAGCCCTCTGGCTGACAGGGAACACTAGCCACCAACCTCCCTTTACCTTGCTACTGTTACATAAGCCTGGCCTGGACGGAGAGAGCCAGAGGGAGTGAGTGTGTGTGTGTGTGTGTGTGTGTGTGTGAGAGAGAGAGATAACTTGTCTGTATCTGTAATACCAGGTGACCAAGCCCCACACAAAGGTCACTGTGGCACTTGTTTGCTCCTCCATACATCCACTCAGTGTCTCTGTGAATTCCGGTCCTAACTAATTAGCAATGTGCTAACCAGTACTGCATGAATGAAAGGTATGCTAAAGTTATGCTATACAGAGAGTACTGACCAGGTCATGGTTGGTGGAGTTGGAGTCGTCCTCTGGAAAGGGTTTGGACACGCCCAACGCCATGCAGTTAGCAAAGATGGCGATCAGGATGAAGATGTCAAAAGGTCTGGAGAAGTGGTCAAGGTCAAGGAAACACATCTGGTAACAAACAGCATACTCTACAGAGAGAGGACACTACATAGCACACAACACAGAACTAGGACACAGCAGATCACAGACAGGCTCATTACTCATGCACAGTAATCACTGGGACTTTGCTAACAAGTCAAAGGGCCTAGCCAAAGGTTGCCAGGTTTGACCAGGTGAAGGATACTTCCACTCTACGATGGAGAGGGCAGCCCTGCGTATGGGGTTGTTGAGCTTGAGGCAGTAGAGAGCCCGGGGGGCCCTCTGCACCTGGTTGTTGCCCTGCACCTGCTTCTTGGCGTGCTGGCTCTTCTTCCTCTGCGTGGCCGTGGAGCTGGTGGTGGAGTGGAGGGTGTCCGTCCTGGTCATCTTCCTCCCTCCGTTCTCCTCATCCATCTCATCCCCTTCCTCCCAATCCATGTCTTTCTTTTCCCCTCCCTCATCCCCCTCTCCACCCTCCTCTTCCTCCTCCTCCTCCTCTCCCTCTCCTTCGCCCTCCTCTCCTTCGTCTGTTTTGGTGTATCCGTTCCGGCCATTACCTAAGGGAGGAGAGAGGTGGATGTTGAAGTAAAGATCAGCAGTACCTTGGTACATGGTGAGGCTGTGGTTTCAATCATAAGGATGCTGGGTCTTATACATGTACATGCCCACAGAGACCAGACCTCAGATCCCTCCATGTCTGCCCCCTGACTAATGAGTTTGTGGGCTCTACCTTCCATCTGTATCAATAGTCTAGAAATATAGATTAGACTCCAGGTTGATCATTTAAGAGGCCATCCTTTATAAGTTACCGAGAAACATTCCAACACAGTTTCCACACACTTGAGGTGCATTTGATTTGCTTTGCCTGGCCACTCCATGCTAATGGAATCATCTTGACAGTTCAAACCCAACCCACTCACTGCCCCAAGCAACCCAAATCAACCGCATCTTAAGTACATGAATCTGAGTCGTGAGGCAGCGGCCAGACTGATGGTACGGTAATGAGATGAACTGGAGGTGTGTGTGTTGGAATGTGCCAGAGTCTATGAAGCAGAGAAGCAGAGCAGGAAAGTGGAATGAAAGGATAGAATTAGAGCTGGGCTGTATGGGTGAAAATCAGTGGAGTAGGTGAAAACAGCCATATTGTAGAGAACAGCTGTGACCCACTTCTGCGCCTGAGCAGTGTGTGTGTGTGTGTGTTTCTGTGTGTGTGTGTGTCTGTGGGGGTGTATGTGGGTGTGTGTGTGCAGTGGGGACAGCATGTGCGAAAGTAAGAGTGTGTTTGTGAAGTGTGTGCGTGTGTGTGTATGCGTATATGTAAGTGTATGTGTATGAATAAGAGGGCGAAAGGGATTCTGGGCCATGGTTTATGTGTTAGAACCCCACGACCCAGTCCTGCACACCCAGAGCCCATGGCAGAACAGAACACAGGGGGTGAGAGAGACAGAGACAAATAGAAAGTGAGAGCGAGACAAGAGAGCGACAGAGAAAGACAGAGAAAAAGAGAGATGGACAGATAAAGAAAGACAGAAAGAGAAAGAGAGAATAAGAGACAGAGAAAGACAGAGAGAGAAAAAACATGTATCTGTGTGGGAGAGAGAGAATTAAAGTAAATGCACAGCATAGAAAGAGAGGAAATTCTCTAATAGCTTATTCTAATCATAATTTTGATCCCAGAATCGCGTGCGTTACTGGGGGCCTCCTATCAGTCGGTGATAAGACTGTTCCCTGTAATCACCTTGGGCTGCAGTGGGAGCTAAGATCCTGTAGGAAGTTCACAAGGTTAGCTATTAGCTTCCCTGTAGCAGCCTGATAGAGACATACTTTTAATGGAAATTTCCAGCCTGTCTTGTAAGGCATTGCACCATATTAATACCAGGATGACAGGGCAGTAATTGACTAGGCAGGTAGAGCACCGTGCCCAAAACACAGTCTGGACTGTGGGGAAGGGCAGGGAGCTACTGCTGGTTCTGATGCTATGAGGTTTGTCCCCGTACCCTGGTGAAGGCTGTTTGAACACAACCTTGATTGATTTAATACAATGGAGTGGTTTAACTCCATAAAGTTGTAAGAACACAATGTTAGATTTTTCATCATTTTCCTCTCATCTGGAACTAGCAGAAGACGACGAGGGAATTCACTTTTCAAATGATTCCTCATACCATCATTAGTGATGAATGCTCACAGTCCTTCACTCATTGTTTATTAACTGTTTAATAACCAAACAAGACACCACACAAACTTATCTCTACAGTAGACCTATGTACCTATGTTTATGTACATCGTGTTAAAACACTGGCCTTTTACTTTCTTAAACTAAATGTTTGTGATAGCAGAATTGCAGCAGGGATTTACTTTATTCTAACTGTCATTTCAGTTAACATTTCATTTCAGAGGTAACTGCATTCATGTTATAGATCACATTGAACTACTACATGAAGATTACATCTTTAAAATACAGTCTGTCATTCAATAAAATGAATGTGATCCATGTGCAACTGAAACAGCTGTCTGAGGTCAGAAGGTGCCGTAAAACAGAATACAGGCTTGGTCTCCTGAGAGTCAATCTATTGCTCCCTGAGTCCGATTATTTTGTATAAAACATAAATCAATTCAGTAGAATTTACGATCTTGGGATTGTATTCTTGCACGGGAGGCACAATTATAGTTTTCTGTCATAAAGTTACACTCATGTAGCTTGTGAGAAAATGCGAGGATAAAAGGTGTGAAAAGCCGCGGATGGACACATAGATGATCAAGATTTATGAACTAAGAGAGCTGTATTGTATCTGCACATACAAAATTACAATGTTTACCTAGTGCAACAACTAGCTGTAGTAAATTGATGTCTGTCTTACTTTTGCGATTGTCCTCATACATTTCTTGAATTGTCGCTCTCAGCTCATCGCACTGAAACGCAGTACCCTATCCTTCTTTTACTTTAAAGAGTTATTCCGTCTTTAAATTCCAATTGAATATCCGCAAATTTCACGTATGCAGAGGAAAGCATATCGGAACTTCTTGGCATTTTGTCTCTTTGACCATTCCAAAGTGCTTTTCATTGTAGATCAATGAGTGTCCATTTCAATAAAATAAGTAGTTATAAAAATAGTGAAACAAGATAGTCGAATCCTCAGAATTTGAGTGTTACAAAAATAAGAGTATATTTTATAATAAGGGAGAGGCTATATTTGCAAGCGTTTCTCATTAATCTCTCAAGCTTTCCCCTCTGTGCACTATCGGTCTCGAATTTAAGCCATCAATTCAGGATTAAAGAAAAATTGAGTCGCTTAAAGGGGAGGGCAGCCTAGAAACTTATTAAAGGCAGGGACGGCGTCAGGAGGTTAAATCACATGTCGACAGAAAATGCTTTGCTGCTGCCTGTTGAGGTCATTTACACCGCTTTGTCTTTCAGCCACTGAAATTTAGCAGAACATAATCATATTAAAGATAACTAGAGGGGTAGCCTACAATTTACCAGAAACTGTAGACTACCCCCTCTAGTTATCTGGGGTATTTGTGAGGTGTGCTTGCCGCCTCTCTAGTTATCGCCTCTGAACCTAATTAAACTGATGTCAAACGTCCACACCTTTGGAGAAAGACAAGAACTAGAGCTTTCATAAGTGTAGCCCTACTTAATTTTAGTTTACTGATATCATATAAATAACAAGTAAGCCCTATGCATAGCCTATCGAAGATTAATAGATACAACATTTGTTGCTGCTTACTCTTCAAAATACAAAGCGTTAAGGTGTAGAATGGCCTACACCGGGGTTCTATTATTAAGCAATAAGGTACGAGAGGCAGTACTTTTTTCGTCAATAAAGTACGTGTTCAAGGGTGTTGTTAGGCAAACCCTGGATCAATACGGTTTGACGCATTTCCAACTGGACCGTCACACTTGAGAGTACAATTTGAACCCCTTTTCCCTCATGCTTGAAGGGCAGCAACATAGACTCCTATGTACATTGTTGATTGTCATTTTGGGAAGGCAACTGAAATCCTGTACAAAACGGCATTAGGTGTTTGAAAACTAACGGAACTGCTCGCTACGGAAGTTGCTGAACTGGCTTATGCAATATGCGGAAGTGATGCGTGTATAGTGGATTGAAGAGGGCGCATGCCCTTTAGTTGGACTAAAGTGACAAGGTTAGCCTTTTCTGAGGTAATGTTAAGGCTTTAGCACACTGGGCTAACCCAGAGTAGTAGCCCCACACTAGTGACCTGGATTCGATACCACGATACTACATGATTAACTACATAAGCTCTGTGTCGCAATAAAGCCCTCCACACCCATCATACACCATCCAATCACACTCTTGCTAATAGGACAACCCCCTTGGCACTACCTGTCAGGGGACAATACCACTCCTTAGAGGGTCACCTACAATGAGAGCCAGGAGATGGAAAAAGAGAGAGAGAGACGATAGAGAGACAGACAGAGAGATAGACAGATAGCAAAAGAGAGGGGAGTGAGAGACGAAGAGAAAGAGGACTGTAGCTGTTCGCGGCATATTTTTGTTCTTCCATCCCAATCAGGATGCAGTGTGTGGGGATGCAGACATCAATGATAGTGACATGCAGTAAGCCTGGATGTTAAGACGCTGTAATCTCCCTGGAACCCACCCAGGATTGGCTGCTCTGGTCCTGTTTTACTTGTATCAGTTTGTGCCGTGACAAATTAGGCGGCAGCCGGTATTCTTTTCTGCAGAGAAAATCCATTTGAAATCCATGATTAAAATCTTATACCTGGAGGACATGGAGGGTGATGTAGGTAGGTGTGGAGGAATGGGGGTGGGGTGGTGGTGGTGTGTTTGGGGGGGTAGGGGGGCGTAGGGTGCACAGCACAACTTCACACTGCTACAGTGCTACAGAAATGTGTGCCTTGCTCAAGGGCACAATAATAATAATGGACTTGTGGGTCTCTTCCAGAAACTGACCAGAAGCCATGTCACACCCTCATAGTTGTTTCTGTCAGAGGCACTTGGTTAAAACTGGCTTCTCTTAACACCTCATACCAACCCTGACCCCACAGGAACAGCCCTATTTGGTCTAGAACAGCGATTCCCAACCTCTGGGCCGCTGCCCACTAGCAGTCCATTAAGGTAATGCAGGTGGGCCGCCAAATCAATAAAACCTAAAATATGAAAAATACATAAAATTCAAATACATTATTTATACTGTTGGTAAATGATTATTAAAATTCTTACACATTAAATTATATTTTGCCTTTTATTCATCATGAACGAAAACGCCAATAGTTAAGCTTGGCACGTTGTCATAGCCACTTAAACATGTGTAAGTGCGAATTAAGTGATGATGTTGTGTGTGTTGTTGAAGGGGCCGCAAAAATATTTGAGTTATGCAAGTGGGTCTCAAAGTAGAAAAGGTTGGGAATGGCTAGTCTAGAAAGACCTCCGTTCCCTTCCCCATTCTCGTGTTGACCAAAAATAATCAAACACTGCCCTCTGGTGTATATATGGGTACTGCAGTTGAGAACAGCTTTTCCTGAGGATAACAGTTGAGAAATTTGGAGATGAACGTCTCTCATCTAATCACAAATCATAATGAGGTTTCATCCAGTCCGTTAATTCCCACTGAAACACGATAGTAATTAGATAAGATGTTTGTCATTTTCTATTCCTATGTTGTTCAATAAAGTTAGTGTTATGAATCATGTATTTACTGAATGTAAATACTAAATCTCTCTCTCTCTCTCTCTCGCTCTCTCTCACACACACACACATAAAAGGCTCTCTCACTCCTACATCCCAATAGATGGTATTACACTGTCAGAGTCCATGACAGAGAGAGCATACATAATAAGTATTTGAGATATAAACTAGGATTACTGTTGCGCTCTGATTAGGAGCCAAACGTTATTTTCCATCTCTTTGTATTATTGCCAGTAACCTGTGATGTGTTCATATTCATGTTCGTATTGACAACATCACACATCCATGCATTCACTGATGCATTCTCTTTCTCACACACATACACACCACACACACCACATACCACACACCACACAGCTGGCCAGGTGTTCAGTTTGCTCATCATCAAAATGGAACGATCTTTGACCTGCTCAGATCGTCCCCTCTGATAGACCTTGCAGTCCCTAATCCAGATTACGTGTGCTGAGGTGCAGATTAAGAGACTGGAAAGTGTGTCTATGTACTTGTGTGCTTTTGTTCAAAAGATCCCATACCTCAGTGATTATGGCAAACATGCATTTTCACATATCAACCAGTTGGGGCCACTGTTTGAGTGATCATTTGTGACCATGAGCGTGGTTCCACACCATCTCTGCATGGTTGGTGGCTCTGAAGTCTCAGAGAGGTGCTAACTCAGCTATCAACTACACACTGTCATGTGTGTGTGGTGTGTGTGTGTTGTGTGCATGTGTGTGTAATGTGGTCCTGAATATCGTGTTCTCCAGATAGATGAGTAAAGCAATTAAGGTTCCTCCATTTTAATGTCTGGCTAGCCTACTCAGCACTTCCTCAGGCTTAGCTCTAGTCCTTGTCGCACTCTCTGGAGACCGATACCCCTCCCACACACACACACCTATACCACACACAAACATACACACACACTCGTATACCACACACACACACAAACCTATACCACACACACACAAATACACACACAATCCCACGTTGGCTGTCATTGCTACCTTAATGATCCCCTCATCACTAAAGCAGTTGGCCTGCCAGCCAGCTACTAATATAGAAACATCAGCGTTCTCTGCATGGCCTGTGTGGTTGCATACCGTATATATACTTTATGAGTGCCACTCTTCTCTCAGTTTGTGTGTATGTGTGTGTGTCTGAGGTTGGGTGCCAGTAAGTAGTGGTTACTAAGACACACAGTACTTCCAAAGGGATGGCTAGTCAATAGACATACTAAATCAATAGCGGATCTTTCCTATTGAATTACCAATAGTCAAGGTCAGTATAACGTGCTCTGCTCAATGCACCATTTATTTAGTCACTGGCAGGAAGAGACTCACAACCTTAGTTTGCCCTACAGGGTCTTGCAGGCTATCACTTGATCAGGGGTCTACTAATAAACCCAGTCATGCATAACAGACTATGGGCTGATTTGTGTGACACAGATGAAGCCAGTAGAACTGACAAGCCCATGAATGAGGAATCTCTCGTGACATTTTGTCTAGTCTCGAACTCTGGTGTTCTGTCTCTTATTCTGTCTCAGCCTCCCATGTCAAGGTCTGTCAGGACACATAGCTACCCAGCTAACTCCAATGGTCTACTGAAGGATACACTTCACACACAATAACACACTACAGCCAGGCCTTGCCTCTAATCAAACTGCACATGGACACGTGGTGCCAGTGGGCTATCTTGGTTTGGCTCGGGGATGTTTTCCCTGAGCCAGACATCACAGGAGGGGAAGCGTAAACACACAGCAGAGCTGAAGAGAGAGCTGAGGGGAGATCTCAGGACAAGAGGCAAGGCGACTTTGTTTACTTGGCAAAATGTGTTCACGAGGCAGATTCAATGTGTTGAATGTAGGGAGATCTGAGGAGAGGAGAGAGATGAGAAAAGGAGAGAGCTGAGGATAGTGCTGAGGAGAGAGATGAGAAAAGGAGAGAGATGAGGATAGTGCTGAGGAGAGGAGAGAGAGAGGGGGGAGAGGAGGAATGAAGAGAGGAGATCTGAGGACGGGAGCTTTGGAGAGAGCAGAGGAGAACTGAGGATGAGAGAGAGAGAGAGAGAGAGGGCTGAGGAGAGTAGAAATGAGGGGAGGAGAGACACTGAGGGGAGGAGAGAACTGTGGAGAAGAGAGAGAGCGGAGCCTCGCTGTGTCTCTGCTGCTGAGGTCAGCAGAAACACAGCCATTAGTGCAGCACGAGAGGCTAGCTGGCTGCTGCAGAGGACAGACAGCACACTACAGCACATATGAGCTTATGATTGGTTGTCACTGACTGTCATCATGGCTTTAGTGACTGGTGCACCAGAGATTGTGACAATATCTGATGGCAATATTTTTTCTAATATTCTCTTGAAGCAGCTATATGAAGGCGTTAAGCAACCCAATGTGCAACCCAAAGTAAGAGATGGTGTCAGTGTGTGTTTGAGAGACAGAGAGAGAGAGAGAGAGAGAGAGAGAGAGAGAGAGAGAGAAGAAAGAGGGAGAGAGAAATAAAGGGGGAGATAGGGAGGGAGAAATAAGAGGAGATAAAGATAGGCCTACAAGAAAGAGACAGTGAGAAAGAGACAGTGAGGGGTACACCATGGCTTCTCGATGTTCATGTTGGCCACAGAAGGTATACCTTAATGAGCTTCAGTAAGATTGAGTGTGATTGCATGATGTCATGAATGCATGATGTGATCAATGATAGAGTGAACATAGAACTGCTGAGAACACTGAACATGATTACATGCTCTAATGGCTTGAGCATATCATTTATTATATGGCTTCATCTTGGTCAGTTAATCTGCTCTGCATGACTTCCTTTGCTTCTGATGGATATGTTCTGACCTTAGAAAGCTCTCCTTATTGGTTCATTGATGTGGGACTAAATATAATATATTTTTATTTAAAATATAAAAAATCAAATACAAATTCAAAGGGACAAAGAGAAGATGATGAGATAATTCTGATGAAACCACCACACAGTTCATTATAATATACTATATGAATGAAGAAATCCGGCATTCCAGCTAAATAACTCTACTGCTGGACTGACAGGTCTACTATACACTTCTCACCTGATCTCCTTATAGCCTAAAATATCTTCAATCGAATCTCTCTGTGATGAGAGAAGCCAGCCATCCGTCACCCGGCATGACCTGAATGAAAATGCTTGGGTTGTCGGTTTGTCGTTCAAAGGGCAAATCTGTGCCGCGTGCAATAGAGATTCCCCGCTTTTATACAAGCCTTTAATATCACCCCGACGTGTAGCTTCTACTTCCAAGAGGTTCTTTTTCATTTTATTTTGTATCTAATGAATGATTGTAGGCATCGATCGCGAATAAAGAGAAGGTTTCAGAGAACCACCATGCAGCTCATTATCCAATCCATTTCTAGCAAAGGCGGTCTTTCTTCTTTCCTTTACAACACCATGTTCCCTCCTCTATGGCCCCCTCACCTCCTCCCCCGTTCGGTTCCCTTATCACCGTTTCCTTATTTCCTTCACCAATGAGGAGGCAGCAGAGAGAGGCAAAGAGAGAGAGAGAGCGGGGGGAGAGAGAGAGGCAGTGTACTGTACTGAAAGCGGTGTAATTCTGACCTATGTTCCATTAGCCTATTACTGCCCGAAGGCATAGTCACCGCGTCGGTCTGACTTACTGTAGCAGAATCGCCGTGGACCCACTAGCCTACTACAGTCTCTCCATCCCCGCTGTACGTCCTTTCTCTCATTGTCTGCGCAGGGTAATGGATTTGGAACCTTCAGCTCCCCGAGAGCACGCCTCTCTGTACCTTCACTGAGACAGCGCAACCTGCAGTGACCAGCGCCAAGCTACACCAGCACCAGGGGACCAATCAATATAGGCAGCCCTAGAGGGAAAAGAAAAGCATATACACAGAAACGAGAAATACGTCGCGGAGGAGGCAGGCATAATGAAGGTATGCTGTTGTAATGATTTGAATTTGTGCAACCTTTATCGTGGACCAGTTTCGTTTGCTTTTTTGTTAGATGGTAACCGAATGGTTTCAACAAGAAGCGTTCACGCCGATTACTATTGTGCTGACATTCTGTGAACAAGCAGGTGACGTTAGATACGCGCTATTGTGCCAAAATATGCAGCGTTCTCTCTCGTCTATGTCTTGGTGTCACGCGTCGTTTGTACTAGGTTTTACACATTACAATTGACCAGGTTGTAGCTCTGTGAACAAATGTCTTAGCGTTCCCCCATAAACCACAACCCTGGTAGAGAGACCAAATAAACCGTCTTGGGAGCAGTGTGCAGATATAATCATGTTATTTACATAGACATAAACCCACACAGTCTTACTATTATGTGGACGTTAATGCTAGAAATATTTCAGTTTGATCCACTTGTTTGGTAGTCATTAGAGACCGATATTCTTTTAAACTTGACAAAGTGCTTATGCTTTCAATGAGTAACACTAAGCACAGCCGTTCAGAGACTGTAAAGCGTTAGATCATTTCCGCTACAAACATCCCTAGTGTGTTCATAGCGATGTGTGTTTCACTCTCTCTGTGTGTGTGGTCGGCTGCCTGGCTGTACACGCGCGCGCGTTACCGTGAAACGTATCATAAGTCATATAAAAGTCACCGTTGTTTGGTGGGCGTGAT
Source organism: Mallotus villosus (assembly GCA_903064625.1). Classification (NCBI taxonomy): domain Eukaryota; kingdom Metazoa; phylum Chordata; class Actinopteri; order Osmeriformes; family Salangidae; genus Mallotus; species Mallotus villosus. Next base: position 301,682 of record CAEFZP010002021.1, on the reverse strand, counting down.
CACCTGGTTAATGAGTGTCTAGCTGTCTAACAGTAGGTCTGACATGGGAGTCAGGTTCTGTTTCTAGCAATGTGAGTTAGACAGCCGTGTAGGTCTGGGCACTGGGAGAGCAATCGACACTATGGACTGAGATTAACCCTGCTTCAGACAAGAAAACATGTCTGTGGAGACGCTGTTTGAAAAATCGTTGTCAGGGTAACTCTGAGGACGCAGTTATAGTTGACAAGAGGAAGAGCTGGTAGAGACGTCGAGCCCTCTCATCAAGTGAACTCTACCATTAGACCAGGAGAGCCCCCTCCTGCAGTCTGTGAAGATGTGCAGAACCCTTCAGGTTTCAGTAGAGACACAAAGACAGGTGTTACCAAAGGATTCTCAGGGATTCAGTCAAAGCGACCCCCTCTGGGAGAGATTTCTGAAGAAATCTCTTTGTTTTGAAAAAAGACATTCATCCACGGAGCCCTGTGCACTAGAACAATCACCAATGATGCATGGTCCATGACTCCTGCCCCTCCGCTCATCCCCAGAATTCAATTAGGCGTGGTCTTAATTGAACCCATTTGCAACGTGCAGTGCTACCGTCAGATCCCTGCACCCCTCCGCCATTTATTGAACTCCCCCCTCAGCCGTCTTTCTCTTGTCCTCCTGCTCTCTCGCGCGCTTTCCCGCTCACCCGCTCACCCGCTCTCTGCGTTTCATCTTGACTCTGGTGTCATTTCTCCCCCCTGTCCTCACCCTCCCAGTGAACCATGTCCCTGCTGGGTCCCCTCCCCCTGGAGCTCTGAGCAGCACCGCCTGAACCCCCCCGCTGTGGAAGCAGCCAATCAAGTCAAATAAAACCACTGATGGTTTAGAACACGTCATACGTTTCATCTTCTCGTACAGGGCGCTTAATGAGACTACAGAACAACAGAACACAGGAGGGCGCTGAGGATGAAGTAGAATAGGTAAAAGCAGGAACGTGATGATACATTTTGCCTTATTGCAGGGGTTTGGTCCCCAGCCAGTCAGGTGATTCTAAAGGCGCTGTGTACAGGTGCATTATGGGGGGTGTACCGAGGAGACAACCCACGGAAGTTTCCGGGAGTTGTGGAACTCATCACCATGCAGGTGAGGAACCTCCTCAGGCACTGAAAACTGCTGATTGGGCCGTTCTGGTTCCTGAATCTAAAGTCCTATGTTCTAATTCTTCATTCTTCTGCCAAAGGGTTCTCTCATGCATTAATCTACAGTAAGTGATGAAGACTGGTGAGAAAAATAGGGTGGTGAGTCCTCCAAGACCCCTCGCTTACTCTCCTCTGATGATTTTAGAACCCAGGGGAGGAACGCTCGAGTGCACTGAGGATGGAGGATGTGTAGGCTGTGTGTGAGTGTGTGTGTGAGTGTGTGTGTGTGACGCTGTAGTTGCAGAGAGAAATCTGAAGAGGCTGCAGATGGTCTGACGCCTACGAGAACAACGTTGTAACACACTCACACACACACACACGCAGTGAAGTGTTCTGGGTAATATCTGTCTGTGTTGGTGTCTATTCTTAGGCACAGAGAATATTCTGCTTTGTGTCAGCGCTGTGGACGGGCTTGACTTTCGGACTGTAATCCTTGATTGAAATTGAGATAATCCATTTATTAACAAGTCCCTCTCAGCACTCCAATCAGCTGATCTGGCACAGACCTGTGTGTTCTCGGTGGGAGGGGGACTTGTTTGGGATGACAGACAAGGTGGGAGGGGGACATGTTTGGGTGACAGACAAGGTGGGAGGTGGACATGTTTGGGGGACAGACAAGGTGGGAGGGGGACTTGTTTGGATGACAGACAAGGTGGGAGGGGGACATGTTTGGGTGACAGATAAGGTGGGAGGTGGACATGTTTGGGGGACAGACAAGGTGGGAGGGGGACATGTTTAGGTGACAGACAAGGTGGGAGGGGGACATGTTTGGGTGACAGACAAGGTGGGAGGGGGACATGTTTAGGTGACAGACAAGGTGGGACTGGGGACATGATTGGGTGACAGACAAGGTGGGAGGGGGGAGTGGTGACAGAGAGGAAGGCAGGGGACTGAGAGCCGGAGGTCTGGTCTCTCCACACCTGGTACAGGTTTAGTTTGCTGCTGCTTGTCTGGATGCTTCTGCAGTGGAATGACATGTCATTATCATTGTTTCATTTCTCTATTTTATTATTGTTTAGTTCTTTATCTCTGGACATACATTCCTCGCTCAGTCTCAAGTGTTTGAGTGTCTTTTGTTTTCACTTGAAGGGAGGACAAGGGTTGGTCAGATGAACTTTTACCCCTCAGCTATATACACACCTCTGTTTGCTCTCTCTCTCTCTCTCTCTCTCTCTCTCTCTCTCTCCTCTCTCTCTCTCTCTCTCTCACTCCTTCCATATCTCTCTTATCTTGCACTGCTCTGCCCATACATTAATTATCTGTTTCATTCCATCATATGTTTAAACATTTGGTTGATCAAATTTGACAATATTAACTGAGTCTATTGTACAACATCACTTCCTTTTTCTCTCCCTCCATTTACCCTTCCTTAATATACCTACTCTACCTCTCTTTGTGGCTTTCTCTATGCCCTCTCTATCAATCCAGTTTTTATCTGGGATAAAGTTGACATGTTTGACCACACCCTCTGCTCACTAGAACTTCACACTCTCAAGGAGAGAGAGGGAGAGAGAGAGAGAGAGAGAGAGAGGGGAGAAATTGATGAGCCCGTGATTGAGTGTTGATGAGGTGATGCACTGTGGAAGTAGCAGAGATCTTTCTCATGTCTAAGTTTGTTTACTGACACGGAACTCGAAGGAGCTGTCTGCAAGATTTCTGCCTCTGATATCTGTAACACTAATATGTAGTCTGAATTATACATCAGTGTTGAAAGGAGATTTGTGCAAACATTCAAACTACATGCTCAGATCTCAAGTTACAACCTAGGAGGATTAGTTCAAAGCTAGGCACTGACTCTCCAAGCGCACACCAAAACAAAACTTGGTTAATGTCTCTCTTCATGGTTGATGTTTTAAACTTTTTTTAAAGTGATGATTCATAGATAGAAAATGAGAAGAGTGAGAGGGAGGGAAAACGACTGAGTAAAGAGAGAGAGGAGGGCAACACTGTGATATCCTTCCCTATTGTTTGTTCTCACCTACAGTAGCATACGTTCATCCATATTTAATTCAGTTGGTAAATGGTTGTTTGTGGAGGCTCATCTCTCCCTGCTGAATACAGACATCTGGTATTTTTACTCCAGTGAGAGGCTGTCACGCAGTTGAACATCCTGACAGGAATATCTACCCAAAGAAAATAGACAGAACAGATATATTATTTAAAAAAAGAACTTTATTTGAATAAAACTTTCTCCCTTTGAGCTTCAAAATCTTCTATTTTTACCTCAGCCAGTTTTCGCTGTTGCCTTAGACAGGTAGTTGGATGAGTGCTGGTGTGCTGTAAGTCCATGTCAGCCCCTTTATCTTCCCTCCCCTGCCACTCTGTCTCTCTTCTCATTTCATCCTCCACTCTCACAGTGGACTGAGCCTGGGAGCGTAAGCTGTGCTGATCCAGAAGAATGCAGGAAAGATAGAAAGATCTCTCTCTCTCTCTCTCTCCTCTCTCTCTCTCTCTCTCTCTCTCTCTCTCTCTCTCTCCCTCTGTGTGGCCTGTCTTATCTCCTCCCTGTGATACCTTGCTCCCTGTGCTATCCTGTGTGTTCTCCCTCTCTCAGCCTGTGTGGTGTCGTGACAGAATGTGTTCCCCCTGTGTTGCAGCGCCACCATGTCTAAGGCCACGGTGAAGAAGCTGCACTGGCGCTCCAAGGTGCAGGAGAGCTTCGTGCCGCTGGGCGGCGGCTCGGGGGAGCTGGGCGTGGCCATCGGAGGCGGCGCTGACTACGGAGAGTTTCCATTTGTCACAGCGGCGCCGGGGGGAGGGGCTACGGTCGGCGACGTCATCTTGGAGATCGGGGGCACGCCTGTCCTGGGGATGACCCTGGGAGACGTGAGAGGGGTCCTCAACTCCTGCCCCCACCCCATCCGCATCAAAACTGTCTCTCCAGGTACGCCCCCGAATAACCCTCTCCTCAGCGCGACCCCTGAGTATGTGACACGTGTTTATTATTAACATGTTTCCAGGAGGAGGGAGGCTGGGTTGATGGGATCTGTCATGACAGTGTACTAGTCTGTTCTGCTCTCACTCTGTCTGAGGGAAATGTGACCATGAACTGTACATCATGTTGGGGGCTGGAGGCTGGGGATTGGGGGCTGGGGCTAGGGCTGGGCCTAGAGTCTTAGAGTTGTGGGAGTCTATTCTGTCCTCCATTCCCTGTGTGGGTGTAAACATTGTGTCTGTTGCAGATAGCTAGTTCCCTCTAAGTGGAAGTGACTGTCTGGACTCTATTACTTAACCTCTCAGGATGCTGCTGATGTTGAGGAGAATTGATCTCTGTCAAGGGAAGGGTGCGTCTGTGATTTTGTGTGAGTCTGCGTACGTGTGTGTGTGTACGTGTGGATGGGTTCAGAGTAGGTTACTCCCTCTGACAGGGAAATGTATTCAGCCCATCAATACAAGGAAGTGACCTGTCACTTGACTCATAAAGCACTTGAAAAAATGAAGGTGTTAGAGAGTATTGCTCAAAGTAGGTGTGTGTGTTCATATGTGTGTTTGAATGTGTACCTATGTTCGTGTGTTCTTGTGTGTGTTTGAATGTGTACCTATGTTCCGTGTGTTCTTGTGAGTGTGTTTGAATGTGTACCTATGTGTGTGTGTTCCTGTGTGTGTGTGTCCTTGAGGCCCTGTGGGCCCGTCTCTGTGCATTGTGAAGTCAGAATGTGAAGGAAGGATTGGAGGAGATCAAAATGGGACAGGAAATCCCTTAGATAAGAGTTATCGACATCATGACTCTCCTCACCCATACCCAAGGATATCAGTCTCAATCTCCCTCCACTTGTCCTGTTGAAATCTTCCTCTCTCTCTTTTTCTTTCTGTGCGGTTGTTTTCCCTCCCTCATACCATATGGGATCTCTTCAGGATCTGTAATGTCTGGCTTGGTTCTGGAGAGGGTCAATAACAATTACATTCAACGTCCAATTCACTCAATGCTGGAAGTGAATTGATATTCCCTTCATGAACTGAGAATATTAGTCAACGTTTTGAGTGAGGGCTTCCCCAGATGGAAGTCAGAATGAGACGAGAAGTGCTCCAGGGCAGTGAGAGCAGAGGAGAACAGACCAGAGTAGAGGAGAACAGACCAGAGTAGAACACAGAAGAGTAGAACACAGAAGAGTAGAGTGGAACACAGTAGAGATGAGCAGTCCAGAGGAAGCAGAACATTACAGAGCACACCGGAACCCAATATGCTGTAGCAGAACAGAGCAGAACATAGCAGAGCAAGATGATAGAACACAACAGGGCAGACCAGAACATAGCAACGGAATCAAACAGAACAGAGCCGAGCAGAGTATATCTGTGTTTATAACATAACAGATACTGAGGGGTTAGCCTGCAGCACTGAGCCTACTTAAAGAGGTCACTCTGCCTCCACTGTGACTGGGATGTCCTAAACAACTCATCTCTCTGTCTGTCAGGCCCAGTGTGTGTGTGTGTGTGCACGCTTATGTGTCTGCGTATGCGTGTGTGTGCCAGGGTGTGTCTGAGTGTGTGTTTGGCTCAGCCCCTGACTGTCAGTCATAAGAAGGAGGCTGTGTCATGTCTGGGGCTGTGTTTATTCACTGCACTTCAGAACAGAAAGCCACACCTCCGTTCTCCGCATGTAGAAAGACCCTGTAAAACATCGACAGAAGCTCAGGATGAACCAGTAAACGTGTGTACTGTGTGTGCTGATACGTGTTCTCTGTGCTGACTGTGTGTGTGTGTTGTCCCCAGGTTCTACGCTGTGTAAGGACCTGAGGTTGTATCTCAGTAAGTGCTTCACTCCCGGCTCCATGGACAGCCAGCTGCAGCAGGTCATCAGGGAGAATCTGTACCTGCGCGCCGTGCCCTGTGAGTCTCTGCCCCTCAAACACACACGCATGTACCTGCGCGCCGTGCCCTGTGAGTCTCTGCCCCTCAAACACACACGCATGTACCTGCGCGCCCTGCCATGTGAGTCTGTTCCCCTCAAACACACACGCATGTACCTGCGCGCCGTGCCCTGTGAGTCTCTGCCCCTCAAACACACACGCATGTACCTGCGCGCCGTACCATGTGAGTCTCTGCCCCTCAAACACACACGCATGTACCTGCGCGCCGTGCCATGTGAGTCTGTTCCCCTCAAACACACACGCATGCAGGCGTGAATACACACGTGCAAACACACATACAGAAATACACACATAAACACAAACACATACATAAAAATACACACCTATGCATAAAAACACACACCATGCATAAATACACACAGGCGTGCATACATACATACATAAATACAAAACACATACATACATACATACACATAAATTCCCACACATGCATTTGGTACATAGGCACTCACACACAAACATGCACACATGCAGCCTTACATTTCTGCACTTATTCAATCAAATATAGATCCATGTGTTTGTGCCTGCTTTCAGAAACAAACCAGCTGTATGTGAAAGATCACTGAGTGTTAGGCACTCACAGGGTTTCCACGGCAACTGTCACCAGATTTCATTCCAGTGGGTTCATTCAGGATGAAAAACACTTCATTACTCCAACCCCAACCTTTTCCCTGCCTACCCCCCCCCCACCCCCACCCCCACCCCCATCCCTCACTTATACAAGTTTTTTCTCCAGCCTCGCTCAGCCTCTCTCCCCACCTATCCCATCCCCCCAAGAGAGCAGCTCCTATGAAGGCGTGACCATAAGGACTAGTTCCAAGGGTCAGACGCTTGTTCTGGACTGGATATATTAGAAAAGAGAATTACATTTTTGAGTGCCAAATGGAATTTTCACACATGCAAACAAGTTGCCGCTGAAAGGAGAGTGGAATTTTTCAAGTGTTTGTTCTAACGAAGAGCACAAACACACACACACACAAGCCTTTCAACAGGGACTGAGAGGTCCTGTTGATCCCTCTCTCAGTGTTCCCTGGCTGCCTCGCTGTATGTCTGAGCAGCAGCTACCTCCCGCTGGCAGCTTCCACACGTTACACATCCCTATTCAACGGCTGAGACACAGAAATGTAAAGCTGAGGATGATAAGGATGATGATGATGATGATGATGAGGATGATGAGGAGGATGATGATGAGGAGGATGATGATGAGGATGATGATGATGATGCCCACCTCCAGGTACGACGCGGCAGCCCTCGCGATGGAGAGATCTCTGGGGTGGACTACAACTTCGTCTCCATCGAGGAGTTCTTCTCCCTGGAGGAGTCTGGAGCCCTGCTGGAGAGTGGCAAGTTCAAGGGTACGACCATGTGTGTGTGTGTACGTCTGTGTGTGTGTGTGGGGGGGGGAGTGGATTGTACTGTGTCTCTGTGTGTCTGTCTGTGCCTGTGTGTGTGGGGGGGGGGATTTTACTGTGTCTCTGTGTCTGTCTGTGCCTGTGTGTGTGGGGGGGGGATTTTACTGTGTCTCTGTGTGTCTGTCTGTGCCTGTGTGTGTTACCTGGATGATAACAGGAGTCGTCCCGTAGTCCGTGGGGGCAGAGCATGTGTGGTCCTGTCAGAGCAGTCCTCCTACAGGGCCAGTCTGCTGCCCTCCTACAGGGCCAGTCTCCTGCCCTCCTACAGGGCCAGTCTGCTGCCCTCCTACAGGGCCAGTGTCCTGCCCTCCTACAGGGCCAGTCTGCTGCCCTCCTACAGGGCCAGTCTCCTGCCCTCCTACAGGGCCAGTCTGCTGCCCTCCTACAGGGCCAGTCTGCTGCCCTCCTACAGGGCCAGTCTGCTGCCCTCCTACAGGGCCAGTCTGCTGCCCTCCCGAAGGGCCAGTCTGCTGTCCTCCTACAGGGCCAGCCTGCTGCCCTCCTACAGGGCCAGTCTGCTGCCCTCCCGAAGGGCCAGTCTGCTGCCCTCCTACAGGGCCAGTCTGCTGCCCTCCTACAGGGCCAGTCTGCTGCCCTCCCGAAGGGCCAGTCTGCTGTCCTCCTACAGGGCCAGTGTCCTGCCCTCCTACAGGGCCAGTCTGCTGCCCTCCTACAGGGCCAGTGTCCTGCCCTCCTACAGGGCCAGTCTGCTGCCCTCCTCCCTCTGCTCTCACGTGTTAGGCCTGTCATCTGTCCTGCTGATCCAGCCACTACCAAAATCCCTAATGAGTGGCCCAGATACGCACGCACACTCACACACATACACACACACAAGCGCATACCAAATTAACTGCACGCTCACACACACACACGCACGGGAGATAGCCCACCTCATCATTTTAATGAGATAGCCGGACATGTACAACAGATGGCTTTGTGGGATGTGGACTCGACCTTCAACGGCCACTGAGCTCGGACAGCATCTAACTAACATAAACAGACATTAGATTTCTGTCCTGCATGTGGGAGTGTGGACTTGTTTGTTGTTTGTGGGGACCAGAAGTCCCCTCAAGAATAATAAAACAAGGACAATTCAAACTTGTGGGGAAATGTTCTTGGTCCTCACAAGTTCAAGTGTTATTTGTGGAGGTTTAGAGTTTGAATTTGTGTTTGGGTTAAAATGACATATGGGTTGGGACTACGCTAACGCCCTCTGTCTCATCCATAACATACCTTTTTGGGGGAAATGTTTGAAAACAGTATTTTTTGCCCCCACAAGAACAGCAATACAAACATGTGTGCGTGTCTGTCAGTTGGAGAACAGCTGTAATCCTGTTCTAGCTGATCCTGTTCTAGCGGATCCTGTTCTAGCTGATCCTGTTCTAGCTGATCCTGTTCTAGCTGATCCTGTTCTAGCTGATCCTGTTCTAGCTGTCCTATAACTGCCAATTCAGAGCTAATGCATACATAAACAAACATTAAAATATGTGGTACGGTGGTGTCTGTGGGCTGCAAATGTAAACATCTATCTAAGATGAGTATGATGCTGTGGCTGGGCAAATGCAGAGATTGGGGTGTGTGTGATATGCAGAGAGAGGAGTGTGTGTGATATGCAGAGAGAGGGTGTGTGTGTGATATGCAGAGAGAGGAGTGTGTGTGATATGAAGAGAGAGGAGTGTGTGTGATATGCAGAGAGAGGGGTGTGTGTGTGATATGCAGAGAGAGGAGTGTGTGTGATATACAGAGAGAGGAGTGTGTGTGTGATATGCAGAGAGAGGGGTGTGTGTGTGATATGCAGAGAGGGGTGTGTGTGTGATATGCAGAGAAAGGGGTGTGTGTCTCACAAAGTGGATGTGTGAAATTGTTCTGAACGCATTAACATTGATGAGGTGGTCATTATGCAGGCACGTGGACATAGGTACGCACACACACACACAAGCACACAAGCACACATACACCATCAGTCTCAATTGGAGTCCCTGTCATCTGTGATGTCAGAGTTGGAGAGTGGAACCGTGCTGGAGTCTATTTTGTATCATTCTGTGCTGCAGAAAAGCCTCTTTTCTCCCTAATCCCCCTCTCCTGTTTCCCCCTCTTTTACCTCGCTTCCTCTCCTCTTCTGCTGCTGCCTTTTCTTTCTTCTCTCCTCCACCACAATGTGACAAGCAGGAGGAATAAGCTCAAAATGAGTAATGGGATGGAAATAGCACCTGGGTGACTGAATCTCTACTGGTCTCAACCATCTCTCTGCTGCTCCTTCTCCAACGTGTTTGAATCAAACCACTTGCAGCCTCTTTGTCACTCTCTCTTTCACTCTTTTAAAAAAACACATACATCTCTCTCTCTCTCTCTTCTCTCTCTCTCTCTCTCTATCTCTCTCTCTCTCTCTCTCTCTCTGCGTTCCTCTCTCTCTCTCTCTCTACGTCTCTCTCCTCTCTCTCTCTCTCTCTCTCTCTCCCCAGGCTGTAGATAGTGAACCCTTTGACACCCTGGGCCATGGGGCAGTGGGTTGATAAAAGCTGAGGGGTTTAACTCTGCATTAGTGTCAGCGTGGAACAGAGAGGCACTTAGCAGGCACAAACTGTCCGTTCTCCTGATCCTTGGTTAACAGTCTCTACCGCAGCTTCAACAGAGACCTGTTCCACAGGTTTCAATCCTCGCACAACTTAACGTTTAAAGAACAATCCATTAACCCCTTAAAACGATCAAACCTAAACCATGGATGTTTTTGTAGATGAATATTTAGAACATGGAAAGCAGACACTGTCTTTAAATGAATAACCAAACTTCCCCTGACCACTTCCTGCTCTGTGTCCAATTAGGGAACTACTATGGTACACCACGACCAGTCCACATTGGCCCAGAGAGCCCACCAATCACGTACCAGGAGCACCGCAACCTGCTCCGGAACTTTAGAACACGAAGCAAGTCTCTTAGCAACCTGGAGAAGGCTGTGGAAGAAGGGGAAAACAGCGAGGAGGACTCCGGCCTCTCAGGTAATCTCACACAAACATTTACATTTAGTCATTTAGCAGACACTCTTATACAGGGCGACTTACTGTAAGTACAGGGACGTTCTCCCATGGCAAGTAGGGTGAAGTGCCTTGCCCAAGGACGTCATTTTGCACGGCCGTAAATCGAACCGATTAATAGCAACCTTCTGATTAATAGCCCGAATCCCTGACCCCCCCCACACACACACACACATAATACACAGTCAAGAGGAGCAGGATCAGGATTGAATGCATAGTACCTTAACATTTCAAATGGCAAATACATTTGAAACTCTAAAACCGGCATCACCATGAGCTCATACAAGTGTAGTACACGTAGTGGACATTTCCACAAACATGCATCTGTCCCATTTGACATGTTTCTAATGGGAGTCTTGCTGAACAGCACATGTTGGGGATATTACCTCAGCTGAACCAGTATTGTTGGGCAAAAGGCCAGTGAAGAGAGATGAGTGAGGATTGAGATGAGAGTATTTACTCCTAAGGCTTCTGCTGAGCAAAGTGCTTGATTGGGGATTTAGCTAAGATAAGTTAAACACTATTTTGGGGGATTTAAAAGTGTTTTTGTGTTCCCGTGTGTGCTGCCAGCGGGCTCGGCGGGGGCTGGCAGTGCGCCCCCTACCGCCCTCCCTCTCAGCCAGTCATGGGAGTCGGGGGTCAGGGACGCCAGCGGGGCGGAGAACGGAGCCAGCGGCACGCTCATCAGGGCGGGCAGCACCAGGGGGGGGGCGCTGCCCCAGAACTGGGAGCTCGCCTTCAGCGACTCAGGAGAACCATACTACATCGAGTGAGTCCCAACTGACTGAGCTGTGGCTGAGGATGACGGATGATGATGATGATGATGGTGATGATGATGATGATGATGGTGGTTTCTCGGTGTGTGCAGTCACAACTCCAAGACCACCAGCTGGTTGGATCCCAGGGCTCAGAGCAAAGAGATCGTCAGCAAGACAGAGTGTGAGTCCCTGTCCTCCACAATCCTCTCTCTCTCTCTGTCTCTCTCTCTCTGTCTTTCTGTCTCTCTCTGTCGCTCTCTCTCTCTGTCTCTCTGTCTCTCTCTGTCTCTCTGTCTCTCTCTCTGTCTCTCTCTGTCTCTCTCTCTGTCTCTCTGTCTCTCTCTGTCGCTCTCTCTCTCTTTCTCTCTGTCTCTCTGTCTCTCTCTCTGTCGCTCTCTCTCTTTCTCTCTCTTTCTCTCTGTTCATTTCTCCCTCCTTCACTCTTCAGTGCCGATTCATTGAATCATTCTGCCCATCCCTCAATCTATCTCATGGTTTCACTTAATCTCGGTTTCTCTTTCTTTTTTTCTTTCGTCATACTTTCAAATTCAATACTGTTCTAATTTGCATTGGTTTCATGTGTGTAGTGTCATGTGATGAAAGGACATCAGGAAATAATGAGCATCTTGTCTTCTGCTTCCTCTTCTGATAATGTTATTTTACGTCCAGTTTGGCAGCAGCACTGAAAATAATTGCAGGGTATCCCCTTGCACACTAGAGGGCGCTATAGAATCACAACAAATCAGGGTCCTCAAGCATTCATTATGTGAGACGCTCCTTGTCCCATGTATATCTCTTCTTACTGTATGTAGGACAGGATTTTATTTTGATCTGCTATGAATGGAAAGATCCAGAGTCACAAAATAAACCCATGTAATGAGAGTTCTTACAAGTACAAGCTACTGGTCGCTTAGTGCAAACCATAGTCTCATAATATCTTCTATGATTTGTGCCCATGTATTCACAAACATTGATATGTACATGTTGGTCCAAGCAGTAAATCTCTGTCCTGTGTGTGTGTCCCAGTGCCTGAGTTTACAGACCAGCCAGCAGAACTTAAGGGCTATTCCATCCACACGCGTCTGTCTAAGGGCCCTCGAGGATTTGGCTTCAACATCGTAGGAGGCAGCAGGGCCAGGGAGTTCTTACAGGTGTACAGTGTTACACCAGGAGGACCCACCGCACTCAACACAGGCAAGTGCTCTCGCCCTCCTCTCTTTCCACCAATTTACTCTTTCTTCATCTCTTCCCTCCTTTCTTTCCTTCCTTCCAATGTCTCCATTCAGACCTCACATCACCCAACCATCATCCCTCCCTATTTCTTTCACTTTCTCCCTCTCTCTCTATTTTTGACTCGCCCTCCCTCCCTCGGTCTCTGTGGGTGGGATTAGCGGTATGTGATTGTGAGGTTTTCTCATGGTCAGAATCTCCGGATCTAACCCTAATCCCACTAAGGGATTATATTCCAGCTATCCCTTACTCAGGACAGCTCACGTGCACCACCGTCACAGACAGGAAGGTATCTGGCACAGACTGACCCAAGCTCTGACATTGCACGCATGCATTCACATGCCCACACAGACACACACTTTCATTGTGTGTGTGTTTGTGTGTCCTCCAGCTGATCTCCTGGTCTTCATCAACGACAGCTGTGTCCTGGGTCTGTCCCACAAGGAGGTGGTGGAGATGCTCAAGTCTGTCCCCATGGGCCACAGCGTGGACGTGGTGCTTAGGCGGGGCTACCCCATGCTCTACAACCCAGACGGCTGCCCTAAAAAGGCCCCCGAAGCCCCCTCAGCCTCGGCCTCCTCCTCTCAGCCCTCCACCCCCGCCGAGGCCCCCCACCCCCCCGGCTTGGCTAACCTCAACCGCACCCTCCCAATTCACCACCAACACAATGCTAACTATTTCAGAGGGGGTGGAGCCTCTGGGCTGGATGCCAATGGGAATGCGGCCTTGGCCCCTCCTTCTTATGCTCCTCTGACCAATGGGCTTCCTGGGCCTGGCCCAGGCTCCTCCCACAGCAGGGGTGTGCCCCCTCCTCCTCCACCAGAAAGGTCTTCAGCCAGTCAGAGTGATTCGGATGGTGGCGGTCACAGCAGGTAAATCATGACTGCCCAGGTATAGACTTGGGGTGGTTCCTTTTGACCCCAGCCTTTTAACATCTCTTCCTGCTTCCAGGTCGTCTCTGATTCGCTACAACAGCAGCACTCTCCCTGCCCAGAGCTCCAAGTCGTCAGAGAGTGACCTCTCCACCATCGCCCTGCCCATCTCCAAACTCCCCCTGTCCCAGCCTGAGACTGGCAGCTCCACGCCCCCCGGGGCTCCCTGCCAGCGCCCCCCTATGCCCCAAACCTCCCTCGCTCTCAGCCCCCCCACTGAGGTGCCCCCATGTGGCTTTAACGGTTGCCCTGCCAACAACCACCCTCCCAGGGGGAACTCCAGCACCCTGCCCTCCCCAGGGTCCAGCTCTGGTGCCGGGGCCGGGGCCGGGCCGGGGGTCGGGCCTGGGACTTGGGGAGCTGGTGCCCGTAGCTTTGGGTAGGAGCGAGGGTGGGGGGATGGGCTTCAACATGACCGCAGGAGGGCTGGGGGGGGCAGCAGGCCCTGGTGAAGAGGGTATGGGACAGGAGGCAGTGCCCCTCCCTGCAGCCAGGGGACACCATCGTCAAGATCAACGGAGCGGACGTCCAGGGCCTCAGCTTCACACAGGTTGGTAGTGGTAGTGTACAGTACAGTAGAGCCTTTAGAGCCAGGAGAGTTGTGGGCTGTGCAGTGTGGATGGACATGTGAGCGGGTGTGTTGATATTCCCAGGTCCAGAGAGTTCTGCAGGACCACACCAAGCAGGGAGACGTGGTGCTGCTGGTCTACAGAGGGGGTGAGTGGACTTTCCCACCTAACGCTGGACACAACAAACACACACATCACGGTTATGAGTTTCAGTCACGGAAACTTTATTATTTTGCGCTCTCTCCTTGTCTCTCTTTCTCTGCAGGGATCCCACTCGCTCGTCTCCCCCAACCTCTACAAATCCCCCTCTTCCCCCCCCGGCCCCCCTGGCCCATCAGGCCACGCCTCCTCCGACATGCCTTCCTCAGCCTCAGATGCCTTGCCGCCCTCCCACCCTCCTCACCCTAACCCCAACCTCCACCCCCCCGGGAGCCTGGCCCCTCCCACCCCGCCCGCAGACCCCCCCTCCCTGGTCCAGAGCACCAGCTTCCTGGACTCTGTCCCTGTTACCCTGACGCTGGAGCCCAGGGACTGGCAGGGGGTGGAGGAGAGTGCCGGGGGTCCCCCCCCCTCCAGGAGCTCGTCCCTGGGGGCCGTGGCTAAAGGGCAGGTGGACAGCCGAGGAGGGCCGAAGCCCCTGGAGGTGGAGCTCAGGAGACGACCTGGGGAGGGCTTCGGATTCGTCATCGCCTCTCAAGACGTGGCCAATGGTGGTGAGTCATCCTCGGATGTCTTTTTGTCTGAATTCGTGGGCCAATCAGTGCCAGAGATGCATCCAAGAAGGAGCTTCCTCCTGCTATCCCTTCATCTGTACCATGCCGGTATGAAATCCTGGTGTTGTTCAATCCTGTGATGTTGTTGGCCAATCCTGTGATGTATGAAGCTCTCAGATGTGGAAACCCTTCAGAGTGCTCCTCAGTCTCTCTCCAGGGGAGTAAACCCCAGCGTGATGGGTCCAGCACGCCTGCCTCCTGACAGCGTCTGCAGGAATGCTGGCTTATCATCACGGGTTTGATCACTCCCTGGGTCCGTTGGAGCTCACTTGGTTTGGAGCCTTTAACTCTTAGAAGCTCGAGGTTGTGAGGTTTGATTTCCAAGGGAGCCGACCAGTTCATCCCTGCTGACCTTGCACCAAAGTTGTGTTGCTCAGTCGGTTACAAAACGCATTTTCCAAGGTTGTGGGTTCAATCCCCGCTCCACATACAATACATGCTACCAGTACCCATAAAACCAAAGAGGTAGGAAATGAATAAAACATGTCTATAGCACACGGTGTTTAAATCCGTCATGTACAGTAGATGGAGGATTGTATGTTGACGTTAGCATGTTGGGCCCTCAGGAGTTGGGAGTCAGCTCATCATGCCTCAGTGCGTGCTACGCTCTTACGGTGCTCAGGGACAAGTCTTTAGTCTCCAGTTTTAGACCTCGGTCCTAGTGAGGTTTGACTTGGCAGGGTGAGCTTTGATCCCTTCTGTGTCATGCCTGGATGATCAGTACTGATGTGTGTGTGTGTGTGTCTGTGTGTGTGCGTGTGTGTGATCCATATTCAGAAGCCAGTTCTACTCGATAGTCTTCACATGCAGTTTGGTTCCCCCAATGAGTGTGTGTGTCTGTGTGTGTTATTTCAGTGAAAGAACACAGAAGGATAAACGTCATTTACCTGCTATGTTGTGTATTCTGAACACCAGCTCCTTTATCATCTCCCTACTTTCCACCCACTGTTATCTGCTAGTGCTCTCAGGACTCTCTCTCTCTCTTTCCTTCTCCCCTACTTCTCCCTCTGCCTGTCTGTCTGTCTCCCTCTTCCCTCCCTCTGTCTCTCTTCCTCTCTCTTCCCCCCTTCAATCTTTTTTTTCCTTTTCTCCCCATTCTGTGTTGTATGAAATGGCACTGAGCAGTATTAAAATGATCTCTCATTCTCTCAGTCTGTCTCTCTTTCCCCTTGCCTTCTCTGTCACTCTCCCATTTATTTCTCCCTCACTCCTGTGGTTCCCCTCCCCTCACAGTTCCCCTCCCCTCCTTCCCCCCTCCCCCCTCCCTCTTAGTATCGCCCTCTCATGCTCTTGCTGATACTCAGTTGCAGTTGGCCAGTTCCACATGCACGGCTGGCCTCCCACAACCAGAGACAGAGAGAGGGAGAGAGAGTCACATATTTGCAGTGAGTTAGGATATTTGTGCGGGGCAGTAATTTAGAACGCAGATTGAGGTTATTTTGGGATTATTTGGATTATTATCTCACCCAATCGGCCAGGCAGGAAAAATGTTGGAGCGACTGCAGTCTGCGCTGAAAACTGTCAAGGACTCAAAACGTAACTATTCTTGTTCTTGTACTTCTTACTTTTCTCAGTTTCTGTCTGTCTTCATGTGAAGTTTACGGTCAATTTGCTGCAGTTCAAGAACAGTTCTCTGCTTGGTCAAAAGCAGCTGTCATTATTCTCAGGGCAGGCTTGGTCTTAGTCCTAGACAGTCTCTGAGTAGCAGAGCAGTTTCTGGTATGTGTTGACAGAACTGGCGTAGTGGACATGAGTTACAGCTTCTGAGCCCAGGTGAAAGCAACCAAGCTGTGAGACCATACTAACATCCAACCAGCATGCACTATATGTACAGTACATATTACATTTAGCTAACTTTAAGTCTGCACTAGTGCTAGCTAGCCTTGGTTGAAGTAGTACTGCACTACAGTCTATACTAGTGCTAGCTAGCCTTGGTTAAGGTAGTACTTTACTACAGTCTATACTAGTGCTAGGTAGCCTTGGTTAAGGTAGTACTGTACTACAATCTATACTAGTGCTAGGTAGCCTGGGTTAAGGCAGTTTTGCTCCATGTAACCAGCCGTAGCTAACCTGCATGAAACTGAGATGCCAGAAATATTTTCAGCCCCCCCTCCAGCCTTAATCAGTTGTGATGAATGCCCTGCTTCTTTCCCAGCCCATGGCCCAGGTTGACTGTGTGTGTGTGTGTGTGTGTGGTGGTGGTGTGTGTGTGTGTGTGGTGTGTGTGTGTGAGTGCATGCATGCGTGATCAGTTTAGCATGCCTACCTCTCAGTTTCTCATGAAAAAATGGGGAGGCAGTCATGCAGACACACACACACACGTACATAAAGACACACACACGTACATAAAGACACACACACACGCACACACACACCAGGGGATCCCCACACTCATTGACAGAGTTCACGACATACAGTAGTGTTCTTTACAGATCATTGTTGAAACCAGTACTTTGTAATTGTATTCTATGGCCATTCTCTCTTACATCATTTGAACTGAATCTCCAAAAGATGATTAAAAACATGGTTAACTTAGGACTGTAGTTCCTCTGTCTGTTTGCTGTGTGTCCTACCCATCAAGTCTGAAGGAGCTCCTGTAGGGACATCTCATGTAGCGTCCATCCTGTTTGTCTGCACACACACACACACACACACACACACACACACACACGTACACATGCACATACACACACTCCCTGTCTGTCTGATATAAGAACATTAAATCTGGCAGCCAGTTATTTTCTGCTGTTTTTCTGCATCACTGGGGCCGTGTGTGTGTATGTGTGTGTGTGTGTGTGTGTACGTGTGTGTGTGTTTGGGATTCCTGTCAGCACTTCTGCTACAGCTACTAAGTGTGTCTGTGTACTCAGTATGTTGGTGTCTCTGTTTTTCTATTTTGGGAACATCTCTTCTTGAAATGTGTGTGTGTGCATGCATGGGCATGTATCTGCCTCAGAGAACGTGTCACTTGTGGGCTGTGTGTTACAGTGTGCGTGTGTATTACAGTGTGCGTGTACCTATGCAGGCGCAGTGGGGACGATCTAATGCCCCACATACTGTACCAAGTCCTCGGTCATTAAAATAGCATGAACCCTCCATCTTCCTTCCTCCCTTATCATCCATCCATGCTGCATGCCCTTCACCCGTCTACAGTCAGCTCTCCCGTTCCCACTCCCCCTCCACCCTTCTCCATCCATCCTCCCCTCTCTACACACTCCCCCTCCACCCTTCTCCATCCATCCTCCCCTCTCTACACACTCCTCTAGGCTCCGCCCAGAACTGCATCGGGAAGGCTTTAGCTTAGATGGTGTTCGGTATGTATATTCACTTTGTTGGGTGACTGTCTTTGCTGTGGTCATGTGACCTTTGGATGGAGGACATCACCCCCACATGCAGGTAGAGACATGTCAGCATCACTCTGGATCAATCCTGAAAACACTGTGGGTGTGCCCGGTTTTCTTTTGTGGAAAGCACAGAACAGTGTCTAAAGAGTTTTAAATGTCAGGTCTTAGCTGTTAGGATCCAAAACATCACAGTCACTTCTCCAAGCTGCTATAGTCTCGCAGGAAGGAGGCACACTTGTTCACATGCTTGTTCACATGCTTGTTCACATGCTTGTCTACATGTTTGTTTAGTGTTTCTTCAGTGCTTGGGGAGGGCTTGTTGACATGTTAAGTTAACCAGATGGAGGGTGTGTGTGTGTCTATGGTTAACTGTCCAGCCATGTGTTCTATACATACCGGCATATGTGTGAGTGTCTATTGTGAACAGATTGTGCTCCATGTATGTGTGTGTGTGTGTGTGTGTGTTATGCAAGGGCTCTGGCACCGACCGGGGTGCACAGCTGCCAGCTCTCCCGTACCTCTGGAGCATTACCCTGGCACAGAGCGCCAGACACAGGCTAAACAACATCTCCATGTTCAAATGATTATGTCATCATTGTTCAAGGAATACGCTGCTCCACGCTAACAGGAGTTAGTGACACAGCCATACGCACACATGCAAGAGACCTCACACACGCACTGTAGGACACGGACGCACGCTCACACAGCCACGCGTGCGCACACACACACACACACACACACACACACATACACTTACACCCTTATTTCTGTCACGTTTGTTTTACGTAACCTTTATTTAACCAGGTGAGTCAGACACAGTACATCTGTTTCTCTGACAGTGCGACCTGAAGGCACCACATTGCCGTAGAGTAACCACAACTGGCTCAGGATTAAAACACAAATATGGCTAAACCTGTAACAGTGACATCCTGTAGGAGGTTTTAAGAAGGTAAGTCACTCCAGAACGATGTATGTGTGAGGGTGATGTCAGGACAGGATCAGGACGACAGGGGAAAGGAGTTCTCTATCTGTCGGGGTTCTTGCAGCAGTGCAGACTACACTCTGCTTAATCTGGCTTTAGCTCATAGACAAAGAATAGGTGTTTGGCTGGGTGTCATTTTGTAGTTTTTAGAGGACATTCTCCCGGAGATTGTTATGCAACATAAGCCTTGCTATTTACTTCACTGACTAACCCCTGCATGCACTGTACAGCTAGAGCTAATCCTAACCCCTTCTCTCTCTCGTTCTTTTCTCTCCGTTTTTCTCTCTTTCTCTCTATGTCTCTCTCGCCCTTTATCTGTCTTTTCATCTCTTTCTCTTTTTCTCTCTCTCTTACTCATTATTCTCTCTCTCAATTGCTCTCTCATTTTCCTCTCTCTCTCCATCTCTTCTTTTTCTCTCTCGCCCAGTAGACCAGCTGTGCTGTGTATTTCCAGCTGTGGCTCTGCGTTAAAGAGTGTGTGTATGCGTCTATGCAGCTGTGTGTGTCTGCTGTCCTGTGTGTGTGTGTGTGTGTGTGTGTGTCTTGTGTGTTTGTGTTCTCTCTAACCACTCCTAAGTGGAACACTGGGAGATGTATTAGACCAGGATGTAATGATACATTAGGATGTAACCACATTATGATAACAAGAGTACAAGGATTTAGTCAAGAATAGAATGGAGTTAGGCAAACCAACAAGATCACATGACACTTCTCACATGTCAGTCTTCACTGACCAACCAGCTGAGTTCCAACTCTGTCAGTACAGTAGAAGGTCATGTGACCTGCTGCTGGATTAAGAAATCATGTGAGCTACTTTCTACATTCATATGGGAGGTCTAAAAGATGTATTGATTCTTAATAATGTATGTTTTATTCATTATTAAGCTGCCTTAGTAAAAACTCCACCATGTACTAGTGTTCATGTGGTAAAAGCAAGTGGAGCAACTGTGAGTGTGTGTGTGTGTGTCTGTGTGTGTGTGAGCGCACTTTTGTTTGTGTATAAACCCTCACTTGTTTATTGAAATTGTATCTAACATGACCTTTGATGCTACATTAGATATTAACTGTAATTTAAAACAGTCTGTCTCGAGGAGCTGCGATATTGAACATGTTTAAACTCCTCAGTCTGCCCTCACACACAGTAGGAGGGCTGATTGAAGTGGTTTCACGTCAGTCCTCCAGATAATGACACAGCTCCTCTGAGATCTTGGTCCATTTCATCACACACAGACACTTGTCAGTGGTGTGTGTGTGTGTGTTTCCTAACCTGTACTTTGGGACTATATGAGGACCATTGTTTGTGTGCTAATATTGACCTTAAATACCTAAAAAAGCAGAAACTAAATTGGGCGGATTTCAGCCATGCCCCTTTATTGGCTGACGACACTATGTAAAGAGATGTACTCTGTACCCTCAGTAAGTCTCTTTGGATAAAAGTGTAAGTGTCGGAATGGACTCATGCAGTACTACAGTATGTAAATAGTACTGTGTATCAGTGTGTACTGACTGTATCCACATACGACCTTAGTGATGGTAGGAGGGAGAAAGAGAGGGTGGAAGAAGAAGGGGGGGGAAGGAAGGGGAAATGGGATAACAAAGGGTGGAGTAAGAGTAGAAATAGAACACGTCATCTTGAGTTCATATAAACACCCACTCACAGGGGAGAAAGAGAGAGAGAGTCCACTTGCTCTAACGGGCATGCTTTGTCAGAAGCTGCAGGTGTACCTCGTCTGTGTGAACATCCACAGTGTACAGTCTGGATACTCAGGGACTGTCCGGCTCCCAGCAACCTGGCTAAACTAAACCCATTAACTCCCTTCCTGCCTCCTCCACTCACACGCTGCCCCGGGGCAGTACCAGCCTGTTACCCACCACCATCATCCAGGGATCAATATACGGCCTGTGATGGGCCACTATCGATCTAGATGTTCTGATGGCCTCCCCAGGGTGTGTGTGGTGCTGATGGGGTTGGGGGGGGGGCATACCTCTGGACCATAGGTCACAGCACTGCCCCGTTGGCTGGATTACACCCACCCAGCTGGCTGAGAGTGTGTGTGTGGTGGGGGGGTCGGTCTCTCTCTCCCTCATGCGTAGACCCAGATTATGCTGCTCTGTTTATCACCATGGAAGTCCCAGCAGCAGAGCTGTGTGAGTGAGCGCAGAGACTACCTACTCCTTTCATCCCTTCAGCATCACTGAGGCTGCTGCTGGCCACAGGGGTGGGGGTGGGGGTGGGGTGGGGCAATGGTCTTATCCTGCAGTGCACTTTGGACGTGTTTACCATGTACCACGTTTTAATCCTCTTTCTCTCTCCTGCTTTTCTCTGCCCCTTTTTTCCCCTCCGTCTCTGACTTAAGCCGTCCTCACACTCTCTCTCCCCCCCACCCCACTGTAATCCAGCCCTTGAACCCTTTCAAGAACCCCCAGCTTCACCTCTCCGTCCTTCCACCCCCTATCCCTGCCCCCGAATCTCTCTCTCTCTCTCTCTCTCTCTCTCTCTCTCTCTCTCTCTCTCTCTCTCTCTCTCTCTCTCTCTCTCTCTCTCGCTCCCTCCCGGGGTGTAGAGGGTTAATGTGCTGTGTGAGATCAGGTGATCCTTGTTCCTGTCTGTAATGGAGCGTGTGAAGAGAGGCAGGCAGGCAGGCAGGCAGGCAGGCAGGCAGGCAGGCAGGCAGGCAGGCAGGCAGGCAGGCAGGCAGGCAGGCAGGCAGTAGTGGATCCTCATGATAATGGTTCTCTCCTCACTGGCCCACAGCCTGCTCTCTGGCAGCCTGTCTGTCTGGCAGCCTGTCTGTCTGGCAGCCTGCTGTCGGCAGCCTGTCAGCTTGTCAAAGTCTCACACAGGCAGAAAATGCCTCTGAGAACTGCTTCTCTCTTCCTCTCATGTTTCCACTCCTGAGGTTCTGGATCAGGTGGAGAGAACCCAGGCTTTTGTGTGTTTCCGCCTGCTTGGATGTGTGCGTGTGTGTGTGTGTGTGTGTGTGGGAGGGGGGTAGTATCTACACACTACTTTGTCTATTCCTCTCCATGTGCTCCTAGAAAGATCATTTTGCCTGCAGTACCATACACGCAGTACCATAAACTCAGGTTACACAAACACACACACACACACACACACACACACACGCACCAGACAGACAGACAGACAGACAGACTCATACAGTCCGACTGGAGACTGAGGTCTGTATGCTAGATTGACCCCATTGCTCCCTGGGACATCTGAACACAGCGCATTGATGCGTACAAGCATCACTTAATTTCACCACCGGAAGTTGGCCTTCGTTCAATAATTGAATCTCACATTAATAATTAGCAGCTCTGTCGTGGCGTGTGGCCACGAAGAGGCTGAGGAGGCTATTTTAAGACAGCAGCCGTCTTCTCCTGTAATGGAGGATGTCTGCCTGTGTTCACACACATCTGCACCATGTCCTCCTAACTCGGGACAGGGGACGGGACAGGACGCAGTGTGTGACTGCAGGGGTTTGTACCCAGGTCTTCTTGTCTACCGTCAGACCTGACTCTGGTGTCTCTGTGTGTGTCTCTGTGTGTGTGTGTGTGCGCTCCAGCCTCATCCATGCTGTCTCACCGCTTTGTGACGGTGCGCCGGGGCAGCCCTGCGGCGCGGAGCGGCCACATCCAGCCAGGGGACCAGCTGGAGGCTGTGGAGGGGCGCTCCGTGGTCACGCTGCCTCACCGAGACCTCGCCCAGATCCTCCGCCGAGCGGGGAAACACACTCCGACTCACCATCATCCCCCGGTCACACGCCAGTATGTACACACACACACACACACACACACTCACACACACACACACACACACACACACACACACACACACACACACACACACACACACACACTGACCATCATCTCCCGATCACACACCAGTATCTACACACACACACACACTCACTCACACTCACACTCCCAGGACTTATACCAAGAGGTTGTATCCCTCCTGACCTTCCTCTTAGTCAGTACTAAACCTCCCTCCTCCCTCCTCGTCCTGCTCTCCTCACCCCCTGTCCCTGTCTTCCTAGACCCCTCCAGTTCATCAGAAGCTGCAGAGCTGGACACTGATGGCAGGGTCAGGAAAGGTCACAGGGGCAAGCCAAAGGTGAGCTAAGTTACCATGGCGATGACACTCCTTGTAGCTGTACATACTGTACAGTATGTGAAAGCATAAAACGGTGACAGTGTACATTGTATCGCTCCCTCGTCTCCCCTCGTCTCCCCTCCTCTCCTCTCCCCTCCTCTTCTCTCCTCTTCTCTTCTCTCCTGCAGGAGTCTAAATTCTACAGCTTGGATCTGGAGCGGGGGCCCACTGGTTTTGGTTTCTCCTTGAGGGGGGGCAGTGAGTACAACATGGGGCTGTACGTGCTGGGCCTGATGGAGGGGGGGGCCTGCCTCACGCTCACACAAGATCCAGGTAAGACACTCACAATGTCAATGTCAATGATTCATCAATTATCTTAGCATTTCCTCCCAGTGCTATAACTGTGGGAGGAAAGTTGTGTGTGTGTCTGACCCTGTGCTGTGTCGCGCAGGTGAGTGACCAGCTGGTAGAGATCAATGGGGACAGTACGGTGGGGATGACCCACAGCCAGGCGGTGGAGCAGATACGCCGGGGGGGGCACCGCATCCACCTGGTCCTCAAGAAGGGCAACGGTTACGTCCCTGACTACGGTGAGGGGGGGAGGAGGCGTGCGGGGGCATGTGAAGGGGAGGGGAGGGAGGTGGGGTCTGAAAGGTTTTCTGGAAACTTCTATCTTCCAATTTTCCGTCGGGTCTGCTCGTCCCTATCGGACCTGTTACCCGTTTTCTCTTCTCTGCTTCCAACTGTACACTGTGGTGCTGGGAACACTGAATCTATTTCTAACTTCTCTCTCTCCCGCTGTCTCTCTCTCTCTCTGTCTCTCTCTCTCTCTCTCTCTCTCCTGGCCCTTTCCATGTTTGGGTTCTTCTTCCTCTCCTTTCCTGTCTTCTCCATTTCTCTTTCCCTTGTTCTCCATCTCTCAGTGGAGCTGTCCAGTCTCTCTCTGTGTATGACCAACTCCAAGCAGGGAGAGCCCTGTTTCTATGTCATCGGCAGGAAAGAGAACACGCGGTTGGTAACCCTCCCTGTTAGTCACTCACTTTTTTCTTTGGTTTCTCCTCCTCATCCCTTCATCCTGTTTATATTTGATCTCGTCAGCAGAGATTCTCCATTCTCTCCACTGTCACCTGTCACCTGGTAGGATCTCCAGTAGATACCATAACCTTAACATGACCACATCACACCATACAGTTTGTGACATGTTGGGAATATTCATGTCCTGTGATGTCCTGTTCTTTTTTAATAATGGGCTGTAGTCATGTCGTGTTGTGATATGTTTTGCTGCGTCGAGATTTCTCTTGGCAGTTCTTTATCTAAAAAAGAGAATTTCCTAATCAGTGTTGTTCCATCTGTTTCAATAAGAAGACCTAGAAGGAGTTCTGTTAGCAACAGCAGTGAGTACAGTGTGTCCATCAGGGAGGGGAAAAGCAGAGATTGTGTGTTGAAACAGTGGGATTACAGGGAGAGAGCTCAGTGTTCTTGGTGGGATGCCCACTGCTGAACACCCAATCCTAAAGCAGACACATTGTGACATGTTTGTGCTTTATTCATCCTTCAAACCCTGGGACTGTCCCTTTAAATGGCACTCCAGAGTGCCAGACTCTTTCCCCTCTAACTACCCTTTCTCTCTTTTTCTCTCTCTCCTAACTGTTTCTCTACCTCTCTCTCTCTCTCTCCTTTCAGACCATGAGTCCGGGGCCGTCTCCTCCTCCCCCTCCTCCCACCCAGAGGAGTCGGGTGTGGATCCAGTAACCTTAGATAAGAGTCGCTCGCTGCCCAGGTCCAGACCCAGCACTGACCTCGGGGAGGCCAGGGGAGGGGGGCGGAGGAGGGGGAGGCAGTCCACGGAAGGTAGCCTGGGGGGGAGAGCGGGAAGGGGAGGAGGGGGGCGGGGGAACGTTTGTCCAGACACAGACCTGGACGACCTGGATTGGCCAGAGGAGGAAGAGAGTCAGGTAGTCCGCGTTAGCCACACCTCCAAGCCACAGTCAGGAAGTAGGGAACAGGGGAAGCATTCCCAAAGTTTACCCAGGAATGCATTGCGACGCTGGGATAAGGAGATCGAGGTGGAGGATAAGGCAGTGGAGGAGAGGAGGCAGACAGACAGACAGAGGTCCAAGCAAAGTAGGGAAACTCAGAGCGAGCGGAAGATGGAAAGGGAGAGAAACAGAGATAGAGAAAGGAATATTGACAGAGAGACAGAGAAAGAACAGATACACCTCCCCTTATCCAATAAGATGCACCCTAAGGATGGGAAAGCAGGCGAAAGGGGCAGGGCGAGCGGACAGGAGGAGATGGAGGCGGGGCCTGACCCTCAGAGGTGGAACCCAGAGACGGATGCTGCTGCATCAGTGGAGAATTCTGGAATTTCTGGACAGAGAACCAATCAGAAAGCTCTGTTCTCCTTCCTCATGCCCTTCGAGGTGGATCAATCCGACGCGGAGTCCCTGGCCAGCCTATCAGAGGTCAGCATGTCTGCGGCGAGCATCACAGGGTTAGGGGAGTGGCGCGACCCCTGGAGTACCTCTTCGTGGCAAGCCCAACAAGCACCCGGACCCTGGCTAAAGCCCAGCCAGAAGAAACTGTCTCAGGTCCTACAGGGGAGCCATCCGATTGGCCGACAGGGAGGACTCTGTCTCTAATTGGCTGGCAGTTCCTGACATCTGTCATCGAATAGGATGACAGGAAGAGCAATTTTTCTGATTTGCTGGCTCCTCCCCCAACACTGCGGAACATAACAGGACTGAGCTTGCTGATGACACACCCCTGCTATACACATCCCGCCTTTTAACCCCTGACCTCAACCCTCCAAATCCCACCACAGTACGAGTCTGTATCTCCATGGTCAGTTCTGTCTGTTAGTGTGTAAATCCTCATCAATTGTGATAACAAGTGTGTATTAACTTCATCATCGTGATCATCATCCTCATAATCACCATCTCATCTATCTAAAATGGATATGCAAGTAATCTTAACAACTGCATCTAACCCTTTTGTTCAAACTTTACAAACCAAAATACAGAGCGCTATCGCCCCCTACAGGAGGTCCCTCTGTAGAACCCAGCCTGGCCGCTGTCCAGGCCGCCAACTAGTTCAACTAGTATAATAATGATATTTGTTTATAATATACTTTAGCATGAAAAATATTATTTAGATGGCTTCTTTTTTATTTTTATATATATCTATGGACTTCAATATACTAGAGACTATATCGAGAACGAATGGTTAGGTGATATTTATCCTTGCTTGCTCATGACGGTATCGTCCCTCCCTGTAACTCTGCTGGACAGTGCTGTGGTGTCTGCCAGCAGTGGACAGCAGCTGTGTGTGAACTGGTCAGGCCTCCACAGGTGCCTTCTGCCTCTGGTCGCCAGCTGGAGGTATGGAGACTGTGGCTACTACTCTACAACGTGGCGTGACATTGTGACGTTGTAGGCCATGCTTATGGTGCACCCATACGACACGGCTTAGATGTTACGTTTCTCAAACTGGCCAGGAGGGGGCAGTGTCACGACCACCGGGTCAGCGTCGGGCTTAGCGGAGAGATTCCACGATCTGTTGGAGTGATTTATCGACTGAGGTATGATGAAGCATAGGTTTGACTGGCGTGAGAGAGTGAATGATACATTCACATAAAGTGCCTCATTATCATGTTTTCTTTAGTCAGAGACGCACCCCCATCTTGAAAGATGTCCAATCAGAGCCCTGGAATTTATTCACCTGGAAGCCTCTGAATTAACTCCACTCACATACATACTGTACAGAAAACTATTGCGTCGTACTGCACTACAGACCCATCACACTGTCCTGCTGCTCTAGAAGGTGCACTTCCCCCCAGCAGCCAGAAGGGGGGGGCTGCTGGCAGTTCCATCAGTGTTTAGTGTGCCGTGATAACTATCAGAGGAGTTCCCCCGAAGGTGATCCATAATAGAACACTGGACACAATCCTCACCATAGCCAAAACCTTTCTAACTATAAACGTAGCTGGCCACCTTCAGTTCAAGTCAACTTCAGAAATGTCTTTTTTGAAGCAGTAGGACTTTTACTGCATGTGATGTTTCACCTTCCATCTCCATGTTTCTGCATGTAAATCATGACACACACACACACTCACACACGCACAGCCTCGTAACCCTGAATCCTCTGTCCAGTTGGCCCTTTGCTTACCTGTTACTCGATCACAATGACACTTGGCTGACTCCATCAGGGGACTACAAGGGCATTTTGATACTGGTCGTCTATGCATTTTATAAAGTCTGGTTTTGTTCTTATGGAGGAGGAAGAGGAGTCGTGGTGGTGTTAGGACATAGTACTGTATGGATATAGTACTGTATGGACACAGTACTGTATGGATGTACTACAGTATGGACATGGTACTGTATAGATATAGTTATAGTATGGATGTTCTACACTATGGCCAAAGTCCTGTATGGCCATAGTACTGTATGGATATAGTACTGTATGGATATTGTACTGCATCCTTGTGTACAGGGCTATACCTGAGCACTACCAGAGTCCTGATTTGATCCTAATATTGACACTAATTACAAGGTTTCTGACTTGACGGTAGTGGGGACCATGCAGGGTTGGGGCAGGAAGGTTTCAATTCAATTTATTCAGAATAGTAAAGAATTAAATGAAATCATAAAATCAATCAAATTTGATTAGTAAACACAGATTAAACTAAAGATTATTGTCATAAATCTACTACAGTATTATTCAAAACAACTTTATTATGTATATATAATATCAATTGAATGGATTGAAGAGAAACTGACAGTGGCCCCCGAACCCTGGTGTTCCAGGTATAGAGAATGGTTTTAACTGTACGCTATTTATGCACCAAATGTTTACCTCGTGCCCCTCTGAGCAATAAAAGCCATTACTTCTCCACCTCTGCTATGTACAGTCAGCACCACGTAGCTTCCTGTAGGAGTGCTGTGTTCCACAAAGCAGGTTTACACAGTTAGCTAACTGTCAGCTATCAGATAATTGACTGTATTTAATGGCTAAGTAAGAAGAACGTAAGAATAGGAGCTGGAATATGTTAGTTTAGAATAGTAAATGATCTGAATGAGCCATTTATCAAAATATGAGCTGAATATTTGGAAAGCAGACAAGCTAACACACTGATCCAGCATGGCAGACTTCCCTCTCTGCTCTGTCTGAGTACTGACACATAGTAAACAGCACAGGGACATGTCCTAGGAAAGCCACAGCCAGCGCTATCTGCTTTAGCAGACCAGTCACAATCAACACTCCTGTGGCTTAAAGCCTACATATCTTAAGGCGCTTTCTAACTCTACTTTTAGAAAATGTTTCCGAGCTACCACTGCGGAATATTATGACCTAGAGAAATGGAGAAATATTGTCAACTGTCTTATCAGAATCGTACCAAAAACCATGAGCTTTGACTTCCCGATGTGTCTCTTATTCTGTGTTGTTCTCTGTACACTACAGTTGTATTATAGAAAACAAAGTGCTGTTTGCATGTGAAAGTGTCACTGGAGGCCTCTGCTTCATTGTTTACGTATTTGTGAGGGCTCCTCAGTAACGGTGGACACATATTGTCCTCAGGAAAGGTGGACACATATTGCTGACTGTGGCTTTAGAGAGTACCCTAAACCAGCCTTTGAGTCCAGGACATTAAAGGGCATTTGGGTCAGTTTATCATGTTCATAGTGTATTTGATGCTAAACATTTTATAAAATGACCATGTTAAATGCTAGGCCCATACAGAGAGTAGGGCAAAGAACAAAACACAAAAAAACGAAACAAAAAATAAATTGGGGTGGTTTTGTTTCCACCTCTAAAGCCAAACAGCTCTTGAATCACAATGCTGAGCTTTAAATGCACAACAGGCAAACCAGTAAGTGCATTGGTGAGTAGATAGGAAGCCTATAGGTCATACTGGGATCTTAATGGTTTGGCCCAGGAGTGTAGACTAGACTAGATCAGACATGTTTTTGAACGTTTTAAAGATGCATTTGGTTTATACAGACTTTTCACTGTTGGTAAGTGCTCCGTCGGTTTAACCGTACTGGGGATAACTAAAAAAAAAGCATGCCTCAAGTGTTTGACCCAGATCTGATCCCAGGTCTGGACCAGAAGTCAAAGATGATCGTGTTTTACAGAGGCACAATCTAGAGGGCCAATCACACCGGAGCACACGTCGGCACATCTTGCTTAAGTCCACCGTTTATGCAAACCTGAACATGAAAGCTAGTGGACTATGATAGGGCTAGTTTGGTGTAGATGGATGCTGGCCTAGTCTACCCTGATCTTAGGTCTAGTGTGAAAGGCCCTTGGAACAGCATCAGGGCTCCATATATGTATACTCAGTGCTCTAAGAATAATCAATGTCAATGTAAATTATAAATATGACTAAGCAGAAAGTGATCAAACATGCCTTGACTAAAAGATCATATCATATACCACTGACGAGCCATGCCAGGAGCCCGAGCTGCAGCTTCAGTGTGGAGAGCTTGGAGGCCCATCTGAACACGGCTTACTCTTGTCTCTAGCCATTGTAACAGACTTGGTTTGGTGCCTAAACATTTGTTATTCCCCGAGGCCACGTTTGGGCTTTAGTTCGGTGGTCTAACTCGGCCTGGTGTCGTGCAGAAGGACCGTGGTTAGATCACGTCTGCGTAGGATTTATATACAGACATCAGACTGACGTTGGCTTTAGCTTAGGAGGCCAATAGTCTCAGGGTCAGGACCTCAATAGAAGATTGAGGTCCCGACCCTTTTTCACAGCTAGCTGATATAGTAGCCGTTGTTTCTCAGTAGTATGCCCTTGTGAAGCCCAAGTCTCTGATAGAATGTACATACAGTATTTACAGTACACATGTAACATATGTACAGGTTTTTAATTGTTGCTCTTGTTATGAATAATACTTATTATATTGTAAGGTTTCTGAATGCACCAACAGGGAGTTTTGACAAATGAGTTCTAATGACTTGCAGTTAATGAGATGATATGAATAAAGTGATATAAATGAATATATATATATTTTTGTCAGGTTTCATTTGTGACAATGTGGGGTGAAGTTCTCTAACCAACAGAGTGAATGATGTAAGGACTGTGAACTATACTTGCGCAAGGTTGGTAGATGGTTTATCTTTCCATATATTTCCGTCTCCT
This sequence comes from Mallotus villosus, assembly GCA_903064625.1. Lineage (NCBI taxonomy): Eukaryota > Metazoa > Chordata > Actinopteri > Osmeriformes > Salangidae > Mallotus > Mallotus villosus. The sequence goes on along the minus strand of CAEFZP010002021.1, from coordinate 271,376 downwards.
GTATAGCTCTCATTCTCTCTTTCTCTCTTCATCGTCCTCTCTGTTCCTCTCTGACCCCCTATAATGTAACTTTTCTGATACATACAGATGGAACTTTCATCAGATCCATCCAGTTTAGTCCTGATCTGTGTGTGTGTTATATGTATATATATACACAGTAGTTCTGTTGACCCATTTAGATGGTGACTCAGCTCAAAATCTGTTCAATCTCTGCAATTAATTCATTCATTAAATCTTCAGCTGCAGAAATAGCCCCCGTATGGACATGAGTCACTTGGGCAGAAATCGCCTCCACAATCCATTTCAATTCCCTGGGACAAACTTTATACTTACTAGCCAAATGCACTGAAGTTACCCCCGAACACCTGGCACGTGTGAACTGAACGACCTGTAGATCCACTCAGAAGGTTAGGGTTAGGCTGGTTAATCATGTGCTTTCTTAGCCTCCTGCTAAGATCAGGTTGCAAAACGGGAAGAAAGGCTCTCGAGAGTTGTGTTCGGCGTTTCAAATGCAAAGTGTCTTTATTGACAAAAAGCTGGAATACAGACACTAGGCTCCTCCTAGCTCCCAGAGAGAACCTCACTAAACATGATTTCAGCAGACATGTTATACATCTCATGGGAATCCCTCTAATTTGCACCTTGAACCTGCCTGTGTGGATAACTTTTCTGTTATTGATCTAATCAGCGTATGTCAGTTTGCCGCTCGGTCCCAGAAGGCCGGATCTATTTGTGCTAGCCGTTCAAAGCCTTTCTGTCGTCAGCTGATATCTCACTATCTGGTGCTTGCCCCTGTCCGAACAGGTCAGCCTGACATGGGGTACGTTATACAGTTTTGGCCCACGACAATCAAAAAAGGAGCAAGATGATTGGTCTATTAGATACACAGGCGTGTGATTATTGGTCATTTATATATAGAGTGACAGCTGGTCGTTGCTTTTTATCTGGTATCAGTTCTTATTGTAAACTTAACTGGCTTTCTGTTTCACTTGAGCTTGGTTCAGACACCCACACATTATACTGCAGTCCTCCACACACAGAAATAAACTGTAGCAAGGGAGAAAACATTCCCTCCTACACAGTTCAGCTGCTACAAACACACACAGACACAAACGTATACAGTACACACACACATTGTTCATAATCTCCCCCTACACACTTGAACTGCTCTCTTTAGCCAGTGAGATCCACATTAGACTGAAAAGAATGGGTTCCATAACCCAACTCCATCTTTCATCATGGAGATGCTCTAGGGCCTCAACACAAACAACATTATCTCAAACTACTTATCAATTATTCATGCTATATTTACATGGTCTTGCTCCTGCAGCAGTACACTGTATGATCAGAGTGTGTAGTGTACACTGTATGTGGTGTGATGGAACACTCCTACACACACACACACACACACACGCGGAGTACTGCGCCAGTGCCCACATCACTGAGCTCACAGTTCACTGAGGTCTTCATACATTTCTACACAATATACGATATGTAAAACAGTTATCTCCCCACATTCAATAATGCAAGCTGAGTACCTCCACAGCCTCCCACCCAAAGAACTCACACACACACACACGCACACACACACACACACACACACACACACACACACACACATAGTGGGAGGGTTAATCACACTCGTGGTGCACTTTGTCAGCAGCTCTGAGTCTTTCCTCCTCTCCAGGGACACCCAGACGCATCCCTCCATCTCTCCCTCCCTCTATCTCTCTCTCAACCCCTTTCTTTCCTTTTCTCTATGTGCTTCATCTTTCTCTCTCCCTCTACCCCCCCCTCCACTCTCTCTGCTTTCTCACTGTACTCTTTCTTTTGCCCTCCCACCCTCCATCTCTTGCTACCTCCCACTAATTGTTCTTACTTAATTACACTTTACAAGATGATGTAGTGTTAAAAGAAAAGAGAGAGGGGGCGGGATGGAAACAGAGGGAGAAAGGAGTAGAGCATGAAACAATCCTTACTTCCCCAGAGCATGTTAACCATTAGGCCGTCACATGATCCCAGCCCTGTCGGGACAGTGTCCTCTGGTCTGTTTGCACTGTCACCTTCTCTTCACACAACATTAGTCAGTCATTGAAACAGCCATGCGCAATGGACATAACAAATAGTATGCAGTAATGTTTTCAGCAGTGAAATACTGGAATTGACATCATGTGGCTGAAGGTAAATTCTTCACTTAACGTTAAAAGTTATTTCAAAACTATGCTTCGTACTTGGCCTGAAGGGGTCATCTTTCTGACAGAAATTCGGTAAACAAAACCATGTCTCTGGCAAGCTTTATAAGAAAGATGTTGGCCAAGGAAGGGTGTTGTCAGACGCACAGGTATGTTCGTGTGGAATGTACTCCCTAGACACACTGCACAAATGCAGAGACAGTACATTAGCAACAGCTATTTTCAACACTCCTCTAAAGAAAGGCAGTAGCACTTCTGTCACTGACTGAACAAAGGCTCAGGACAGTGCAGCAGCAGGATGTGTTTCTGCGTGCCTCAGAGCTCTGAGCCGACAGGGTGAAGCCTACTTGGGGGAGAAACTCAAATGACATGAAGATTATTACCGTTGTGGAGAGATGACAAAGAGAGAGAGAGAGAGAGAGAGAGAGAGAGAGATGGAGGAAAAGAGAGAGATGGGGCGAGAGAGAGAGAGACTCGGAGGGGAGGAGAGGGTTGGCTTCTCAACACACACTGTTGCATCATGCAGAGCTGTGTTCTGTTCTGCCTGCCGAGTCTGTCTGTGTGTCTGTGCTTCAGACGGACTACTGACACCACACACCAGGGGCTGTGGAACCACAGACACACAGACTGAAAACCAAATACAAGGACACAGGGGAGCAACAGAGAGGGAAATCCTGTGAAACAAAAGGAACTCAAAAATTGAGGGATGAGTGAGAGGGAAAGAGGCCAGAATGAAAATGGATGTGGGTGGAGGAGGTGGACAAAACTCAAACAGTTTATGTAAGAGTTGCAGTTCATAAGACAACACAAGGGAGTTGGAGACCCTGCACGGTGGAACTACTTGATGGAATGCTCGGCACTATCATCAACATCATTAAATAAACATTCATGTCATTAGACACACATTCATTGCTCACTCTGGTGGGTGTGATGTGTATGTGTGAGTGAGTGCGTGCGTGGGAGACAGAGAGAGAGAGAGAGAGACGATTCTGAATTGCTTTCACTGTCCCCGTCTGCAGCGTCAATGCACCAGGATCTTGTATTGTGGAGGAAAAGAAGTGGTAGTTTAGCGAGTGAGAGGGAGAAAGTGAGGGAGGGAGAGAGAGAGAGAGGGGTACTGTCCATTATGGTTCTAATTATGCACGTCTTTGCCGTTCAAACTCGTGTGTTCTTGGACCAAAATGGACGGCTACTGGAGCTCGGTTTCCCCACCACCGTCATCACTGTCCGTAATATCACACGTCAGAGAGTTTGGAGAGAATAGCAACAACATATATCTTCTAGTGACTCATTGAAATAAGCCGAAACCACATGCACCCCCACCTTCCCATCCTCTTTTCACGCTGGAGGATCTGTGACGACATTAACGGAGAGACAGTCAAGGGGTCTGCAGTGGAATAGCGCTCTGCGGTGCAACCGAATGGCGGAGGGGGGCGGCAGGTGCAGAGGAGGATGCTGAACGGAAACCGTAGGGAACGGACTTACTAATTTCCCGCACGCGCTCCCGCCACATCGGGACCGAACCGAAAGACAATTGGACTCGCTCTTCAGGAGAGAGAAAACACCTGAAAATGAACAACTTCATCAGTAAGAAACGCAAAGAAAAAATACATGAATTACCTTGATTTTGCTAAATGGTTAAATGCCTTGAAGACATTTGGCTAGGCTTCAGTGCTAATAAGTGTGGTTGTCACATTATGGAGACGCCGGAGCCTCTGTCAGATACCTTCTTGGTCATTCCTTGAGTCAGCTTATGTTATTGAATATGGTAACATAATGCTGTCCCAATAAATCTATGTTGCTATTTGCAATTTGTGACAGTGTCTTTTGGACCTATTCGTTTGAGCTTTTTCCGAGCCAAAGGAATATCGTACCGCGCTGAATGAATGCAGCAGGGCCACTTCGCACTACACGGCTTAAGAAAAGCCATAGGCTATAGAATACGTTACGTATTGTACACTTTCAATTAGTGAATTGTCTCACCAAATTTACAGTCTCTACAACGTGCCGCTAAATACCATATCAAGGTGTCAAATTTCATTTTCGAGGGTGAGCAGAGAGAGTGGCAGATCAATAGGAATCACGTCTCACGTCTTCCTACTCGCTCCATCCCTGCAGCACACGAGTGAAGTGTGGGGCCGTTTTCTTCTTCTTTTCAGGCAGAGGACAGATACTACACTCTTACTGGGTGAAAGTCCAGAGTTAAAGCTCTTACTGTCATGAAAAGCAAAGATTTTTATTTAGATTTCCTCGTGACGGATTCGTGGTTAGAATGTTTCACTGAGACAAGAAAACTGTTCTTCGAAAAGGTTCATGCGGGGCTCAGGAGAGGAAAGATCACATTTAAAGTCATCAATAATTGAGATCCTACTGAGTTGCAACTGAAGGCTCTTTAGTGTAAAAAAGAGCCTGTGTAGAAGATTCAGACTTCCAAGGTGAGAGAAGAGGGAGTTGAGTGTGAGTTGAGATGCACCTTATACAGACTAGAAGACAGTACAGCAGGAAGTCTTAAAGTGGGTAGTGTGTTGAGGGGGGAAGTAAGCTCCTTGGTTTCTGGCAAAGTGCATTGTGTAGTCAACCATCATAGTGTACGTGAGAGAGGGGCGGCCTGATGGGCAAGAGAGAGGTGAAGATGGAACCCTGAGAGATACAATTAGATCTGGTCAGGTTTGTTCTTATGAGGTGAGGCAAGTGTGAGAGAGAGAGAGAGAGAGAGATAGAAAGAGAGAGAGCGAGTAGGGAGAAAGAGAAGAGAGAGAAAGAGAGAGAATGAGAGACTGTGAACACACACCCACACCAACCTACCCTCAAGTATATTTTGTAGTGGGCTGAAACTGATCCACTTCTCTTCTCTCTTCTCAGCTTGCACACTCCCTCGTTCTCTTTGTGGGGTTTTCTGGGAATGGATGATACAGAGACGGGCTTGCACTCTGAACCAGCTTTCCAAGTAATGACTCGTTGGAAGTCTGGACTGAGAACATGGAATGTTTCAGATGACCTCTGACCTTCTCCGATGATTGGTGAGATTAACTGAATGGCATCTTGTGATTGCTGAATTCATGGATCTCACTCATGTCATAGAGGCGTCATCTATTGGAGAATCAAAGACTGACAGAGATCTCTGCTGCTTATCTTGACTGGATGGTGGATTCAAGACTGGTGCAGGTTATGGCAGTTGTTTCATTTAGACCATTGCTCACCTAGCCTGGACTCTGTTGCTGTCCTGGCACCTAGAACTGTAGACATGCAGGTCAGTCACTCACCCGGCTCCATTTTCGTCCAATCAACAACTGCTAACTCCAGCTACAACAGGTCCAACTTGTTGGCCAAGTGTAATTACAACTGACTTGTTTACTTACTGCGCTGTTTTTCTGAAGCAATTTCACTTTTATGGACATTTTTGGGTTTGATAACTATTTACACCATGGGTTCTAACCCAGAACAGAACACTTGATCCAACATTCTCTGATGTCAGAGGCTCCACTGGACCGCTCCAATCGGAGACGACCAGGAAGCTATCCCTCTTGATCTTCCTATCAGCTCCTAAGAAAGCCTCCCCCTCTCCCCCCCCACTCACCTACTCTGGTGGGGGGGAGAGCCTAAGGTGTAGTGCGTAGGGCGTAGCGTGTAGCGTGTAGGGCCTAGAACCTCAGCTAGTTAGGCTGTCACCCAGAGCTGCTCCTGGCCCCTAGGGGGTCCATTGAGCCAGCATGCAGTCAGGCCAGGGCCCGGGTCCTGGCCATGGTAGCCCTGAGAGCCCCAACAGGGCTGTAGAGTACCTTCTGGAGCTCAACAACATTATCGAGAGCCAGCAGAAACTTCTGGAAAGCCAACGGCGCCGCATTGAGGAACTGGAGGTCCAACTGGACCGTCTCAGCCAGGAGAACAAGGACCTGAGATTAGAAAGACGACAGCCCCCCCCCTCATGCCTGCCCCCCAGAGCCCCCCTGCCCCCCCGCCTCCTCCCCTGACCAAGACCAACCCGCCCTTGGTATCCTCAGTCCCCCCTCCACCCCACCCATACCTACAACCACAGCATGGCCATGCCCACCCCCACCCCCGACCCCTGCTGTACCACACACCGGCGGCTGCTCCACCACCCCCGGTTCCCCCGGTGCCAACAAGGGACACCCAGGAGCCACACCCGTGTGACACGCGGGGTCTCCATAGGGGGCACCAACTTCGTGGAGAAGGAGAAGGAGCGTCTGGAGAGGCTTCACAGCGCCAACGCTGCCAACTCGGCCAGCCTGCACAGACAGTAAGTTGGCCCGGCCCATTAAAGCTAACAGCACACACAGCTGCTATGACGGTCTCATTAGGGGTATGGTGTCATGGAACCCACAGTACTGATATGTCTAAACTAAGATGACTGGTGAACTGAAGTTGTTTCATTGTGAGTGCATAACAGACGGTTGGCGTGAAATGTTTTTTTGTGACATCGCGATGGAGGACTTGGTGAGGTGACAGGGGTTGGGCTGCTTTCGCTTCTGACCCTGCCAGTGAGCGGCAGGGTTGTAGCTGGGTTGCCACAGTAACTGCTCTGAGCTTGTAGTGTTGTGTTGTGATTACAGGTTACTCACACGACGCTGTAGGCTGACTGTGGAGGAGGTGTAGATCATGCTGATAGTGTAGGAGAGGGAGTGTGTGTGTGTGTGTGTGTGTGTGAGAGAGATATGTGATTAACATGCTAGATGGATGGAGAGTCTGGTCTGTATGTGGGAGGGAGATGGAGATTATGTATATATATTTATACAGAGAGAGAGAGAGAGAGAGAAGAGAGGGAGGGAGGGAGGGAAGAGAGAGAGGGAGAGAGAGAGGGAGAGAGGGTAAGAGAGAGAGGGAGAGGGAGAAAGAGAGAGGGAACTGTAGTTGGGTTCTCCTGCTCCTGTTCAGTTAATGGTTGTTCCTATAAATACTGGTGGTTCCCAGTACTTTCTCCTGAAGTCGTCTCTCTTCTCCTCCATCATCTTCTCTGTTTCCTCCCCCCTTCTGTGCTGAGCAGATGGTAAGTCCTCATGTGTTTCGCCATATGAGTCAGAGGGGGGTCATTCTCTTTTTCACTCTCACACACACACACACACACACACCACACACACACAAATACCCTTACACACACATATACATACCATGTATCAAACACGGACACACATCTTCTCTCTATCTCTCTCTCTCTTTTTTTGCATCCTTCATGCGCCCGTGATGAAATGTCCCTCCCCTGAAACTTGAAAGCCCAAATGTTACACTCTTGGTCTACTGGCAAAAGCCTTGGCAGGAAAGCATGAAACCCCAGTTTTGGTCCTCTCTGGCTACAGCAGTGGAGATCATGCTAGCAGCAACTGCTTACAGTAGACCTACATCCTCCCTGCTGCAGCATGCAAGTGTACTCATGTCCAGCACCTGGCTCTGAGGCTGTCCACAACTGGAGCATGGCCTAGTTCCATACCTAGGCTCTGGAAGTTAACTCTCCACCAAGCTGACTGCACCCGACCTTGCTTCACTAAAACAGGGTTCCAGAAGAAGGTTAATGGGAGTAGAAGGTTACTTGGATTAGAATTACGTGTTTCTACCATGCACAATCTCTCTCACTTTGTGCTCTTTCCCTCTCTCTCTCTCTCTCTCTCCTCTCTCTCTCTCTCTCTCTCTCTCCTCTCTCTCTCCTCTCTCTCTCTCTCTCTCTCTCTCTCTCTCTAACTGGCGTATGTGAAGGTTTTCCAGCATTGGGACAGAGTCATTTTTTCCTTTAGACAGCATTGCTGCAGGCCTGCTGTCTTATGACCTGCGTTAGTATGACCTGTGCTTAATGACACTTGTTCCCTGTGGGTAGCCGTAGTTCTCCAGTATGTGCCAGACCTCATTAGTGGGACTGTGTGTGTGTGTGTGTGTATATGTGTTATAGTAAAGAGCAAGGATCTGATGTGTTACTACATCATCTATCATGTCCTTACAGCTTGAGTGATTATTAGCACAATCACTAAAGTCTTGTCCCTTGATGAAATATGCACACACACACAAACACACACATTTACATACTGACAGCTGATACACTTCATCCCTCTTCAGTTGGAGATAGGGGAGTAGAGCACTGTATTTATGACCATGTTCATGTCTGTTCTAATGGATATATGTGTTTATCTGTTTAAGACAATACCATAATTACTGTTACTAACACATTCTCTCGTGTCTCTCTCTCTATCTCTCTCTCTCTCTCTCTCTCTGTTATCTGTCTGTCTGTCTCACTTCTCTTTATCTGCCTGTGTTTGTGTGTGTGTGTGTGTGTCTATGTCTGCGTGTGTGTGTGTGTTTGTTCGTAGGCCTGATGGAGTCTCCCACAAGGACAGGTCTGTAAGACTTTCCTGTTTCCTCTACAGGGTCTTAGACATGCTTCTATCCCCGACGTCCTCCTTCTCTCTCGTCCTCCTTCTCTCCTCTTCCCTCCCTGTCCTTCCCCTTTGTATCCACCCTCCTCCCTCACCCTCCTTCCTCCCCCCTCCTCCCTCCCTGTCCTTCCCCTTTGTATCCACCCTCCTCCCTCACCCTCCTCCCTCACCCTCTTCCCTTACCCTCCTTCCTCACCCTCCTTCCTCACCCCCCTCCCTCACCCTCCTCTCTCACCCTCCTCCCCTCCCTCACCCTCCTCCCTTACCATCCTCCCTCACCCTCCTTCCTCACCCCCCTCCCTCACCCTCCTCCCTCACCCTCCTCCCTCCCTTACCCTCCTCCCTCACCCTCCTTCCTCACCCTCCTTCCTCACCCCCCTCCCTCACCCTCCTCCCTCACCCTCCTCCTTCCCTCACCCTCCTCCCTTAACCCTCCTTCCTCACCCCCCTCCCTCATCCTCCTCCCTTACCCTCCTCCCTCACCCTCCTTCCTCACCCCCCCTCCCTCACCCTCCTCCCTTACCCTCCTTCCTCACCCTCCTTCCACACCCTCCTTCCTCCCTCACCCTCTTTCTTCCCTCACCCTCCTCCCTCCCCCTCCTTCCTCACCCTCCTTCCTCCCTCACCCTCCTCCCTCATCCTCCTTCATCCTCCTCCTCCCTCACCCTCCTCCCTCCTTCCTCACCCTCCTTCCTTCCTCACCCCTTTTTCCTGCCCCCCCCCTTCCCTCCTCCAGCGGTAAAGTATCTTACCCTGAATCCTCTGCTCTCTCTAACAGGCTAGTTAGGGCTGTGGTATGCTAGCTGCTGTTAGCTCATGTTTCTCATGTATATAGAGGTGTTTTGCACGCTCTCTCTTTCTCTCTGTCTGTCTGTCTCTCTCTCTTTTCTCTCTCCCCCTCTGTTATATTTGGCAACATTAAAATGAGACACAAGGGTCATGCAGGATAAATGCTGTGTTGTCATGGTAACACCTTTGGAAGAAGTGAGTTGCAGAAAACTGCTTTTGTAACAGCCAGTGTTCTACAATGCCTGGCTTAGGGACTCAAACCAGTATGGCATCTTTGATGGCTTTCTCTTTTTTATGCTGTATGAACCATAGTCCACACACACATACTGTACATACACACACCCAACCACCGCCACACTTACTGTAAATGTAATGGGGAAGGGGAGTGCAATCTAAAAGTGTTATATGGTGTGGTCTGAACGGATTTCTTATCTTTCTCACATAGCCTCAAGCTGTGTTTGTGATGTCATACTTGGGAGATTAGACTGTAGAAAGCCACTGTAACTAAACCCAGGAGCATACAGCCTTTGAAGAACACAGGCTACAGTAGTGGTGGTGTTGAACGCCGCAGGCTTGTTACTGGACCAGTCCTGTCTGACCTCCCTCTGTCTCATGTCTGGCTACACACACACATTCAAACATACATCCACCCTTGTATACACATATACACACTCACCCACACTGCAAGGGGAAAGTAGGCTGGAAGTGATAGGAACAGTGTGGTGATAAATTACCTCCATGAGTGGACTAGGCCACAGGAGAAAACCTGTGTGTGTGACTTGTGTGTGTGTGTGCGTGCATGTGTGTGTGTGTGTGTGTGTGTGTGGTGTGTGTGTGTGTGTGAAAGAGACAGCAAGTGAGATAAAGAGAAAGACATGAAATATGTACATATGTGAAATACAGTATCTAGAGTATGTGTGTGTGTTTAATAGAGAAAAGGTGTGTGTGTGTTAAGGGGGGATTTGGAAAGAGGACAGAGTGTGTGTTTGTTGGGGGGGCAGATGTGAATTGGTAACCATGTGCAAAGAACTACTTGGTAGATCTATTTAAAACCTCGGCATATCAACACCCATGCTTCTGTTACTGTGGCAACAACTGTCTTCATCAGCCACGGTTGCCCTTAACAACCATGTCAGTATGTCCTTCTAGCTGTTATGAAACTGAACTATCTGGATGACTGATTTCACAGAATCATACCCCTGGTTGACTACTAATCTCAAACACTGATGAGTTCGGTTGGAATTCTTTGGAATATGGCATTCCAGGAATCTCCAAAATGTTCACGGTTCTGGTGACTAAGAGTATGTGTGTGTGTGTGTGTGTGTGTGTGACTGGACTATCTTCAATAGACCATTAGCTCTTGCTAATTAAGACCATTAGTCATTTAGTAATGCTGCCTAGCCCCCCCATCTCACCATCCCCACACACACACATTATTGACACAGATCCATAACGACATGGTGATTGGTGGGTGGCTCCGAGTGGTGACACTCGTCTAATCGTTGGCTCCAGCTGTCATACTGAAATTCTTTGAGTAATACGATTGGTGGAGACAAACTAGATAAATGTCTGTTAATCAGAATCAAGAGGACAGTAACTGGACCTTTCATTAAAACGGGTTAAGTGAATTGAATGTAGCTGGACACATGACGTGACACCCTCCTCTGGGACGGTGTTCGCTTACTCATCGCTAAGGGACATTATGTGTAAAGTTAGATATGGTTGTCAGTGTTGGGGTGTTGTGGAGGATACGGCTCTGTGGTGAGTTCCTGCTGAGTTAGCACCAATGCTAACACTGAGTTAGCACCAATGCTAACACTAAAGTTCCCTGATTTTAGCTCTAGTCCTGAAACCAATAGACTACAGTGTTGGTTAAGCTAATCTCTGCCGTACCCTTCCCCTCCCCCATAATGCACACAGGCTTGTAAAATACTCCCCCCAACACACACCCCTTCATTCTTTCTCTTTTTCTTTCTCTGTCGTGTACCATGGCAAGGCAGCATGGTTGCCCAGGGAACCTGGTGAGTTATCACGAGTGCTTACATGAAGATGAGTGTGGGCGAGATGGAGAGAGAAAGAGGAAGAGAAAGAAGAGACAGAAAAAGAGAGAGACAGAGATAAGGAAATAGGGAGATAGAAAAGAAGAATTTTGAAAACAGTATTTTAATTCACGTCCGGATTAAAAAATATAATGTTGGAAATGATTGTGTATCGTTGTGTGGCTGGAATGCTTATTTGTGTGTATCTATGTGCCTGCTTGTGTGTTTGTTTATGTAAATGTGTATAGTGTTTGTAGATCCCTTCTTTTGTAGCAGTGCACTTCACAAACTTATATCATATTTATGCTGTTCACATTGCTGAAGCAATGCTGCATTATGATAATTATGTTTCCATATTTTATTAAGTCAAGTCATAGTCAGCATAACCCTAACCTACAGTCAGCTCTTTAAAAGATGTGTGTCTTCAGATCCAACAGAATTCAGGAAGAATGAGTCTCTGGGGGGATGAGTGTGGCCTTTTGGGAGTTGTAGTCAGCAAGCGTTCCCTTTCAAGGCGATTCATCTCTTAAGAACAGAACTTTGAACTACTGAGGTTGTTTCTGTTAGATGGAAAGTGATCCAGCCCTAAGACTTTACTCATTTCCTTCAGTCACAGTGGATAACATTGTTCTTTGTCCAGCCTTTGTTTGTCTTCAATAGGCGTCTTTAACATCTTCCACTAGACTGCGGGATTAGGGATGCTTTATGCAGAGATTTAGGACAGTGGAAGTTTGACTAAATCCAGTAGGGTGTGTGGGTTTGTGTGTGTGTGTCCTTCCAGCAGCATTGCGGGTCTCTCAGGGCAACACTTTTAAAAAAATCCCTAAAGGGTTGTACTGTCAGCTTGATAGAGTCCCTCTTCCTGGTTGTTTCCATGTTGAAGCACAGTTATTGATATGTACAATGTGAGATGTAAGTCACCAGGAATCACACGGAACTCCTCTTCTTTATACTTCCATTGTCTGTAACAGGAATGCGTCCTGTTTGTAAGCACCCGGAAGTCAGTGCTGTAATTTGACTTTTTCACTGCCACTCTCCTGGACACCCTCGCTTTGTCTCTCTCCTTGGTAACCCTCTTCATTCTAATACATTTACCATGGCGCATATGCATTTACATCAGTACTTCGTTCTTCTCCTCCTTATCTTCATCTTGCTTTCTCATGTCTTTCTCTCTGTGTTGTCCCTCAGTTTGTGTGACCTTGTGCTATCCTCAATATTACATAATTGTGGCTCTTTTCTAAGTACCTGACTTTGTGTGCTTTCGCGTGGCTTCCTTTGATAACTGCAAGAGAGGAGAGTACCACAGTATGAGAGAGAGGCAGAGATATAGAGAGAGGAAGAGAGAAAGAAAAATCTAGCGAAATAAAAATCATGCCAGAAAGATCGAGAGACGTGTGTATGTGAATGAGAGAGAGACAGATAATAGGGGACAGTCATAGTTGAGTTGTTGAGTCGTCGATGACTGTCCACCTCTGAGGAGTCTGACATTTAGTCACGGGAGAGAAGAAGGGATGGAGCGACGGAGGGAAGGAGAGATGGAGAGATGGAGAGATGGAGGGATGATGATGACTGGATCAAGGCTGATTATTTTTAAGCATGCACCCAACCACTCTAGGTTACTGGTCGTGAAATGAAGAACAGAAGGTTTCCTCACATGAATGGCTCGTCTGATGTCATCTAGTTTAATCAGTTTAGCTCTGTGTCTTACCAAGTCACCCTCTGAGAGCCCGCAGTCTGGACACTGATGGTGTGGAAATCTTTCAGAACTATCTCATCTCATTTGTGGTCCCCTCACAGTCGTGTTCCATGGCTCACATGCCCCTCCCCCTTGCTTACATAAGGCCTTTGACATTTTAACTAGCACATGTGCCTGTGCATGAGTATACATATAAATCAAGTCTTATATTAGGAAGACTGACAAAAACGGACTGGCCTCGTTTGAGGATGATTATTCATATTTAGCGGTTGCATAAGAGGCTTTACGGAAGCATAATGCCTAAAACGGGCTCCATTTTACCACCAACATTTGTTATCAAACTGTAATTAGCTGGAAGACGCGCTGACTCGTCAACTATATCGCATCCTCTGTACATGTGCGCGTGCATACATCCAGATTATGAGCGATGACACTACAGCATGAACGGTGAGAGGTTTGATTCTGGAGATGGAGCTCTAAGCTAAGGGCTGAAGACTGAGCTCTCCTCTGCAGTGTAGGCTGCTATGTAAATGAACCACAGTTTGGTTGGGTCAGACTACTGCAGAGGCACCCAGGCACTGCTGTTGTGACTGGCTGGGCTGGGAAAATTACTACTCTCTGGGGGTCGATAGATGGATGGATGGAACGAAAGAGCAAGAGCGAATGAGAGAGCGAGCGAGAGAGAGCAAGATGGAGAGATAAATCATTCTATAGATAGTTGTTTCTCATTTGCTTTTCTGATGATAGAGATCTAGAGAGCGTGATTAATGGTGGTCCGCTCGGTTGAATTATCAGCATCTTTGCTTCAACCCTGTGAGATCCCTGTAACTCTCATGTGTACAGTTAGGGTTGTTTCTGACCAGTCACCTGGGCTTTAAATGGATACAACTACATCCCATCGTGTCCTGTAGACACACAGTATATCTACCTACCTTGTTACCTATCTACCTATCTATCTACCTATTTATCTACCTATCTATCTATTAAATCTTATTATCTATCTATTCATCTATCTGTGCCTTCTTGTCTCCTAACCAGCTGTGTGTACTGCTCATATGCTAACTGCTGACACTTTATGCTCTGGCTGCTAAGGGTCAACGCTAACTGCCAATATTTCTGTGTGCTATTGGCTAATGCTAACACTACTTTGTGCTAATGGCTAACTGCTAATATTACTGTGCTAACTGCTAATGCTAATACTATTTTGTGCTAACTGCTATTGTTGCTAACGTGTTTGTTTGTGTGTGCTTGTCTGTCATCTGCTCTTCTCTGTTTCTATCTTGACTTTATTTTTTCTTCTTACTTCTTTATGTCTATCCTTCTCTTTCCCTCGCTTGCTCACTCACTCTCTCTTCTTCTCTCTCTCTTCCTCTCTTTCTTTCTTTCTTTCTCTTGCTCTCTTCTTTCTCTATCTCTCTCTTCTCTCTGTCTCTTTCCTCTCTCTTCTCCTGCTTCTCTCTCTCTCTCTGCATCTCTCTCTCTCTCTGCTTCTCATCTCTCTCTTTCTCTCTCTCTTCTCTCTCTCGCTCTCTCTCATCTCTCTACTCTCTCTCTCTCTCTCTCTCTCTCTGTCAGGTCACCTTACACCACCTGTTCTACTACTTGTCGTACCAACCTCACTAGCACTCCTAGTGCTCCACATCCTGCTTCCTCCACCTCTTCCTCTCTCCACACCAGTCTGACCGCTCACAGCCACTCCACCCACCACCAGTACTGCTGCCCCCGCGCGCCTCCGCCTACCCAAGCCTCCCTGCGCCCTGCCCCCTGCCAGACACCACGAGCAGGCAAGGTAAGGGCCTGAGACACCTAGAACTACAGGTCCCACAATCCTCTACTCCTTCCACCACTATCCCACACATCACGTCCTTTAGTGTCCCTTCTATAGAGGTACAGGTCCCACAATCCTCCACTATTCTGTCATACCACATCAGTCCCACATCATCCCTACTGTTTCTCCCTCAAACCCCACACCCACAGAAGTCAAAGTGTCCCTAAAAGTACTGAGTCCCACAATACTCGTCTCCTTCCTCGTGTCCCTGATTATACTTCCCTTCAGTGTTCAGTCCCACTTCATCTCTCAGACATGAAGCAGGAGGAGCCTGATGCAAACCGTCTCCCTCCTACCAATCCTCTGTTCCCTCCACAACCTTTCCCCAACTCAGGCACAGAGAGCTGGCAGAACTCTGAGGTTCCACAATCCTCCACACCAGCCCCTACCACTGCCTGACGGGGTTTCCTTCACCGAACCTGCATAGATGGTCTTTGCTCCCTCCCCTTCTCCTTCCCTCCCCCTCCCCCTCCCCGCCCCCTCTGTACAGCTTCCTTTTCACACACATATCATCTAACACCTATGCTGTCACAGCCTCACCCCTCCATCTACCTCCATCTCCCCCCCCCCTCCCCCATCATCTGCATGGTTCTGATTCTCATCGTACTGAAATAAGGTGGGGGGGATTTATTAATGTTAAGACCTTAAGAAGCATATGCATTGGTGAAAAGATTAATTACATCTTAAAGCAAGTAGACTTACTGCATACTAGTAAAACTGAAACTAAATAACATACAGCAGATTTGACTGTAAGGTGATGTAACTAAGCTGTGGATGGTTTTATATGCTCCAAGCCTGACACCTGGTGGGGGGTTGTAGTACAGCAGCTATACACTTCCGTATTCTTCTCTCTTTCCTCCATCTTTCCTCACACTGCTTTTTTCTGTGTTTGCCATTCTCTCATTGCTTCTATACCAACACATACTTTCTCGCTCGGTCTCCCTCCCTCTTTGTCTCTCTCTCTCTCTCTCTCTCTCTCTGTCTCTCATCTCTTCCTTCTTCTCCTTTGTCCATGTCCATGTTTCTCTCTCAGAGAGGAGGACGAGGATGACATCGCCCATCAGTTCTGTTGCCCTGCCTCTGAGTGCAGTAGCCCCTCCTCTAGGTAACCTGCACACCGTGTGCCCCGCCCCTATCTGCCCCATCGGTACCGACCGCCTGCGAGCTTACCCGATCCCCAGAAGAAGACACAGAGGGGCAAAAGTGAATCTCTGTCCTTCAGGAGAGACTGGACCCTAGAGTGGTGAACCAGAGACCTGGAGCCCACACCACCACACCATGCTAGAGCCTCCTGCCACCCCCATCCCCTAGCATGATGAACCCTGCTGTCAAACCTTTCACCTCGTCTCACCTGCTATTACCTGGCCTGACTTACTTTGTTAACCCATCCCCTGCTGCCTGTTGGCCTCCATATCTCTCTGGACCCTAGCCCTGCAGCCCCTTGGCCCCCCAGCCCCTTGGCCTCCCAGCCCCTTGGGCCCTCAACCCCAGCCCTCTGGTATTGTAGGAAAAAGCAGACTCTCTGAGAAGGACGTACAATAGGAAGGGGAAGAGATATGACAGCGTTGGGCCAGCGATGGGACTGCGTTGTGACTGCATCTCCTCCTGAGAGCACCATGATGATGTGGTTGAGGAGGATGATGATGATGATGATGATGGTGAAGTTGGTGATAGCGTGAAGAACAGCAAATGGAAAAACCAAACCCAGCATCCCTCTTTTTCTCTTGATCATCAAGCTCTATACCTTTCCAGATACTCTGTCCTTTACTGTGTGTGTATGCTGTGTTTCCTAATTCTCTCTCTTGCTCTCTCTCACGCTCTCTTTGTCGAGCTACGGAACAGATGGTGTATGTCCACCAAGACAGTTCATCACAACATCTTAAAAAAATGAAACACCAGAAAGCTTCCTATCTCGGTGCCAAGAAACTATTGTTTGAAACTCTTAAACTTCTAGATATCGTAATGTTTTGTAAACATAAGGGTTTATGCTTTATGAGAAAACATGAATAAAGAAAGAATAGCTAAAAACCCTTTAGCTGAAAAATAAGTTAGATATTTTAGTTTGTAGAAATTACCTGTTTAATGTAGTTTTGTTATTTGGTTTTGCAGCGTAGTACATAAAAGTGTTATGTTGGTACTAGCCCTGGCAGGAATCATTCAAAGAGCATTTATCATGAAGGCTGTCATTATCCCGTATGTTATGATTCCAGCAGGAGAACTGCAGGCTCCAACTGAGCGTCCCAGAATCAAACATCTATCAGGCCAACCAATGACACTATGGTTATTACTCAAGCCATACCCCCCTAAAAAACTCAATATCAAGCCAACCAGCATCCTTCCTGGCTTTGCTACCTCCCCTTCCTGTTTTGGAACCTTGGAATCTATTTCCTGCACAGTCATTAGGACAAACACCCTTGCTCTCTCTCTCTCTCTCTCTCTCTCATCGTCTCTCTCGATCTCTCTCTCTCTCTCTCTCTCTACTCTCTCTCTCTCTCTCTCGATCTCTCTCTCTCTCTCTCTATCTCTCTCTCGCTCTCTCTCTCTCTCTCTCTCTCTCTCTGTATCTCTGTCTCTCTGTCTCTCCCTCTCACACTATCTCACTCTTTCTCTCTCTGACGTGGGTGACGTTTGTGCAGTATGGAACGTTAAAATGATATTCTAATGCCACTTGCACTAAAGTCAAATAACGGCACCCCAAGCAAACCTTGGAAGTGGACCTTTGTTAGAGATGTTAGCATCATTAGCATCATAGGCTAGTTACGTGAAGCGGCTTGGTTAGAACTCTATAATACAGTATATCAGTAGCTTCCTCTCATCTTAACCTTATGTTGTGTAGTGTACTAGAGTTTAGTGTTCTATTTGGTAGTGTTCACTTTGTAGTGCGCTGCCCTGTTTGCTGAGATGTGATAAGTTCCTTGTGGAGGACTTGCTGGTGCTAACTGTTTGCCATGTAGTGTCACAGCCTGCTGTTAGGGAAAGACTATTGGAGCAGTGTTCCTTTCTCACCAGACTGTGTCACCTACGTCACCTGACTCTGTCAACTGACGTTGGTTGTTATAACTGTTTGTTAAGACAGCGCCATGTGGTGCATAATGAAGTACAGGCTATCTCTGGTAGTAACACACACACACACACAGGCACACACGCACTAGATTCTATTGTGGCCACTTGGCTAAATAACAGGGACTCTTATTTTGAGTTTTGATGATAATACACGATGATCGCCTTGGGATGCTAATATCGGGTGGAAATCCAAATTCACATCTGACAAAGATGAAGGTGATGATAAAGCTAATAACCCATCCAGTGTGTGTGAGATGTGGAGGAGTGTGCCTGTGTTGGGGTAGTCCTTGCTGCATCCCTACCCGGGCATGACAGATATCCTCACGCAGAAAACACATTCTGAAGAACAGTACACTGGTCTCTCTACCTTTGTAATAGTATTTATTTATTTATTTTACAAATGTAAATGTAAACAACAATAACAATAAGATCTCCACTCCTATCTGCTGCATGTTTCCAGAATCGTTTGATGAACTCTTAGTGTATTTCTTCTGGAATACCTCACCTACCATTCTGTGGTCCCATCCTGGTAAGGTTTGACTGTTTCTATCCTCACATGTTGGATTTCATGGCAATGGCGACAACAAAGATGTTGCCTAGACTGTAACAGAATGTAATGATTGTATGGCACTTTAAACAGTACCGTTAAAGTACAAAGTATGGTGTAGCAAATGTTTGTATGTATTGAAAGTGCATTTTTCAAGTCCATGAAGTTCATGTGAATCTCCTGTCTGATCAACCCGTCTGGATGCACACCACTGTACGGACCACACCCTAGGTCTGTCTGTCTGTCTGTCTGTCTGTCTGTCTGTCTGTTTGTCTGGAGGGAGGGAGGAGGGAGGGAGGGAGGGAGGGAGGGAGGAGGTGATCCTGGGTCAGGAACCGAGGTCCTTTCTGTCTGTCTCTCTCAAAGGAGGTGGAGAGGGTCAAGGGGTCAGTATACAGGATCAAGCATGACTGTCAGTAGTAGATTGTGTGTACAAGTTTGTCTTTGTGTGTGTTTATTCAAGCAGGGCTGAACACTCTTTTGACAGGCTGCCCCTGCTGGTGTGTGTGTGGTGTGTGTGTGTGTGAGAGAGAGAAAGAGAGAGAGAGAGAGAGAGGAGGGGGAGAGAGAGAAAGGAGAGAGAGAGAGAGAGAGAGAGGGAAAGAGAGATAGGAGCAGCAGACAGCCATCGGCCTGATCCGTTCTGCTCCACTAACTCAGGCCGCCTCCTCTCCTCCTCTCCTCCCTCTCCGCCGTCTCCGCCTCTCCTCCTCTCCTCCTCTACTCCTCTCCTCTCCTCCTCTCCTCCTCTCTGCCTCTCTGCCTCTCCTCATCTCCTCCTCCCCTCCTTTCCTCTCCTCTGCTCTCCTCTACTCTCCTCTCTTCTCCCAGTGTTTCTGTTGGAAACCTCCAGACTAGATCCTACTGCCACATCCAACATGTGAGATTAGGAAACAGAGATAGATAATCTGAGATTAATATAAAATTACAAGGTACAGATCATCTAAAGTGCAGAGGTGTTGAGATACCTCATAATGTCCTGGCGACTCATTACTACATTCAGAACATCCAGTCTCTCTCTCTCTCCTCTCTCTCTCTCTCTCTCTCTTTCTAACTCTCTCTCTCTCTTTCTAACTCTCTCACTCTCTCTCACTCTCTCCTTTTCTCTTGTGAATTTTCTTCAGTCTGTCCCTCATGGTGTAAATACGTTGTCTTCTCTCTTCAATCTGATGACTTTATTCTTATGTGAAAACGATTGACAATGGATTTTACATATATTAATGAAAATAAGATACTATACAAGAATATAACCAACTGAAACACTGAGAATGTAACTGAAGGTGAAAAAACTGATGATGATAATAATAATAATGATGGTTATAATTAACAATATGATGATAATAATCATAATGATGACAAAGATAATAAACATGGTGACAGCGATGACGGTGGGTATGTGGATGATGATGTGATGATGAAGATTAAAACTTGATGATTCTAATCAAACAATATCTTTGTCATGACTGCATGGAACAGTACACAAATACATGTCTTATTAGTGAGTCTTCTACTGGGTCTTGTGTTAAATGTGTGCGTTTGTGTTTGTGTGTGTTTGTGTGAACGCTTGTGCACATTGGGTTTGTTTTGTCAGGTGGTGTCAGCATGGCTGTGTGTTTGTGCATGTGACACGTGCACAAACCCAAGCTGCTGAATAAGCCAAGGTCAAGGGGAAGAGATAATTAGATTAAACTCTTAGCCAATGAGAGCCAGTGAAGAGGGAGGTAGTGGGATGAAGGAAGCAACAGCTCTGTAGAGGTATGGAAAGACGAGGAAAATGAAGACACAGAAAGGATTATTGTTGATCTTTGGAGCCAGTTACCTAGCTGTACACGAAAGACAGACTGACGAACGGGCAAACAAAACTGACTGACAGAAAGAGGGTGACATCTTTTCCAGCTAGATAATCTAGCTAAACAATTAGCTGTTTATAACAGAGAGCAGCTAGCTGTCTATATGCAGATGTAACTCTGAAGCTAGCTGAACTAGTTAGCTTGTTTCTGTTTGGAAAAGGCTTGAGCTGTAGACTCAGGGAGATTTATGGCTCTCTTTAATTGTTCTTACTCTTACAGCATTAGAGTATCAGAGTGATCAAACTGTTAGATAGTGCTCATATTTGCAGCCAGGCACGACAGCCTGCTGGAGTCAGATAGACGGCACAGTTACACATTATGAGGTAACGTTCTGTTTGAAGCTGTTTACCTCATGCATTTTAATTGAGGCATTGAGAGTGTAGAATAAAATCCACTCCTTTCTTTCATCCTGCCAGTCTGTCGTTCTGTCTGTCAACATGGCTTCTGCATGGTGACCCTTTACTCTAAGATCAGCCAGCCTAGCCGTGAACCGTTGTAGCAGACCAGTCCAGGGATTTTAACTATGTGATTTGGTAGATAGAGAGAGACAGATTGTGTACGTGCGAGAGAGAGAGAGAGCTTATGACAGCTTGGACAGATATATACCAAGACAATTCCCAGAAAAGGCCACTGACTGACAGGTAGGGAGACAGGGAGGTGTGGCAGGCAGAGAGACAGGCAGTCTGACAGAGAGACAGATCTATTTATGTACACTCATGCAGACAGGTAAGCAGGCAGGCATGCTCAAGCAGACCAGGGGGGCATTTGGTTGGGGGCTGGGGCAACAGGGAGGGACTGGCAGGAGTGAGGGCAGGAAAGGGGGCTTGTGAGACAGGAAGAGGGATGTACCTGGTGCCATGTCTCTGTCCAGACTACTGGCCTCTGTTCTGCTTCCGCTCCACTGGGAGCTGGTATCTCAGGTAGGCCAATCACAACTCCTTACCTCTCCCCCCTCCCCCAATCACAACTCCTAACCTCTCCTCCCCCCCTCAGGTAGGCCAATCACAACTCCTAACCTCTCCTCCCCCCCAATCACAACTCCTAACCTCTCCCCCCCCTCAGGTAGGCCAATTACAACTCCCAACTTCCCCCCTCCCGTGACCCAGCTATTGTGTGTTATGAAGTATAATTATTGTATTTACTTCTAAAGCTGATTAATGTAATCTCGGAGGTGTTATACTGTCATTGTCAGCATTCATGACAGTAGATGCTATTTGTTAATAACAAAGAAAAAGAGATCAAGAAGAAACCCAGAGAGACAGAGGTAGTGAGAGAGAATGTGGGGTCTTTAAGAAAGAAGAAAGATGGGATCTTCAAGACAAATAGCTAGAATTCAGTTTGGCAATCTCTGTCGATATTGCTCGACTGTGCCTTTAACATTTTTCTGAATGTGGCTTAAGGCATCTGTTTGAGTGTTTTTGAATTGATGACTGTGTGTGGTTGTGTGTGTTTGTGTGTGTGTTTGTGTGTGTGTGTGTGTGTGTGCGCATGCATCTGGAGCACCTGCTTTTCAAAAGAGCTGCGATGCGTGCGGCTGTTATCTAGTCAGCAAATGCATGCGTGTGTGTGGCGTGCACTGGGTGAAAAAGCACACACACAGACACACACACACACACGTGGAGAAGAGTTGTCAAGAATGCAGTCATGCAGCTCAACAGAGAATTCGCTCAGAGAGAGAGAGAGAGAGAGAGGGAGAGAGGGAGAGAGAGAGAGAGAGAGAGAAAGAGGGTGAAGTGGGGGAAAGGAGGAAGGGAGGGGGAAGAGGGAGGTAGAGAGTGAGTGTGACAGAGACAGAGAGTGCGTCTTAGAGAGAGGTAGAGGAGAGAGGAGGGTGTTTTGTGGAGCCATTTCCAGTTTGAATGGGACTACTTGTCTTCACGGTAAGATTCTCCTTATCTCGTCTTTGTGAGAGACACATGAGAGGGCTGAGAGATGGCACCTTCCTTCTGCTGTAGACTAGATGGGTGTGAGCGTGCATGTGTGTGCCAGGGGGAGCCGTCTTTAGGGCTACCGCTAACATACGATTATCACCTAGCTCAGCGCATCCCCCCCTGAGAGGGATCCACCTGCATGTGTGTGTGCATGAGGGACTTAGTGTTTGTGTGCACGGGAGAGAAAACGTTGTGATTGTGTGCACGCGAGAGAAAGTGCGTGAGTGATTTTTTGCAGGGGGGGTTAGCGATTTTTCCAGACTGAACTAGGATGCTGTGCATGAGAGAGAAAAAGTGTGTGAGTGTGTCATTTGTGTGTGTGTGTTGGCAGATTCAGCCAGGCTAGTGTTTGTACTGTGGGGCAGTAGCAGAAGTCTGTGGCGGGATAGCTGCTGCCTGGTTTGGGACAGATAACGGATTAAAAGTCTGTGTCTGCTGTCTCTCTCTTCCTGGACTATCCCCTGTTTCACCTCCTTAACCCCATCCTTCCTTCCCACAACATTTTCACTAGTCACCCAAAACGATCGTCCCTCCCCGTCCCCCACCGTGATTTCGCTTTTTCTTCTGGACGCTTGCCACGAAGGCTGCCTTTGTGTGTGTGTGTGTGTGTGTGTGTGTGTGTGTGTGTGTGAGCCTGGCTTTATGTAGATGCAGCTTAAAATAAACGTGGACTTGTGCTCCTCTGGGGCCTGAATGAAGTGGAGTGTGAGACGCTCAAGTGAACCCGCCCTGAATTATTTACCATGCTGGGATGCTGGGCACAGCCGCGCTCTGGCCCGTAGAAACAGTAGAGACACAGTAGAAACGGGGGTAGAAACTACCTACGGTGTCTAATGTTCAACTGAACGCTGCCCCTTACACACCAGAAACACAGTAGAAACCATAGGTGCACCATTTTTTTCTCCATTACATTAGAAACAGTAGAAGAACAAAAGACCTTCATGTCTACAGGAGTTCACTAATGACATTCTGTACAGGACTGCCAGGGAGGAACAGAGAGAGAGCCGAGGAGAGGGAGAGAAAGAGAAAAGGATATTCATGAAAAAAAGAGAAAGAAAAGGTCTGTGTGGGGGCGTCGGCGAGTTTCTTTTTTCTTTTTCTAAATCCTCAAGGTTTAAGCGGAGGAACAGGAAAAGCAATTACGGAGCGTTGACGTACGGTGAGAGGTGGGAGAGAGAGACATAGTGGGGATGGGGCAGGAAGGAGAGAGGGAGGTGGGAGGGTGGTAGATTGGGGTTTTGTGAGGGCTATCCCTCATAGAAGAAGAAGAAATGAAAGGAGTAACAAGAGACAGATGGAGAACACGTGTAGGGATGTGCATAAGAGAGCGGGCGGGGTGCATATGTGAGAGAGGAGAGCATTAGAGGCATGTAGACTGACAGGCACTCATATCTCATGTAAAGTGAAGGTGGAGGGAGGAAGAAGGGGGGGGGGTACAGGATGAGGTCAGCAGAGAGAGGATTTCAATTGTTAATAAGGGGGATAAACAGCTGGATGCACAAATGTATTCTTAAAAGGATGCGTTGGTTGTATGTGTGTGTGAGAGAGAATGAGTGCAAGCCTACATGCATTTGCGGATAGTTGCATCTGTTGTCCTTAGTGTTTGCTTGTACAGTATGTGTGTGTTCCTCCTCAAGAAATGGTGGCGTTGTGTATGCCTCAATGAAAGCAATCCAATAAGCCGACCATAGTAGGTATGATAAACATACAGAAGATATCAACACAGGATTGAACTTCACCCTGTAAAAGTAATATGAAATGATGTGGAAACATAATGACAACATTACTAGAAGTAATATAATGAAGGTATGTAGATGATATGCAGCTGGAGGGCGGGACTAGGTCAGGACCATTGACAAGCTTCAGCTACGGCAGAGAGGGAGATGAGGGGGTGATGCCATTTTCAAAGTAAGATCCCTTTTCCATCTGGCATATCGTTAGATGGTGTTACTTGGTGAGCATGTGACCCAGGTTTGAACCCTGCTACAGTTGAGGTGTAAAGACAGGTGGAACGCCTGTCATTCCAGACAGGAGGTAGGGCCTGTCAGCTGGTAGATTTATACTGGATACAAAATAAGATTGGGTTTCCAGAAGACAGAACAACACGTGCACATGTGTGTCTCACAGGTGTCCTTGCGGTGCTAAGCAGTGCCTCCCAAACCTGCCCTTTCCCGAGATCCATCTTTAGTCTTCTGGCTGACGCACACAGTTGACCTCCACTCGTAAACATTGTTTTAGTCAGCTACGCCAGCAAAAGGCTAGCAATTCAATAACGCTGGTAGGAGGTTTGATCTGATCTTTAGCCTACGAGGCTCACAGCAGTTTAGCGGCTCCCTCACCCTCTCTTACAGTCTCCACCTCCTCCTCCTCCTCCTCCAAACCCCTGCTTTCTTCTCTCTGGTCCTCAGCCAGGCAGTGAACGTAGGAGAGGAGAGAGGAGAGAAAGAGAGAAAGAGAAGAGGGGATGGGAGAAGAAAGGAGTACCACAGTTTTTGCAACACATCCTAATATGAACTGTCTATGAGATGAACACAGACTACACATACATTAATGAACACAATTACAGTAAAACAGCTAAATAACCACATATGACCTACATTAGAGAGGAGAATCAACTGGAGAAATAGAACTGCCCTGTCTGGGGATATGGGACAATCCTTCCCAGAAATCCTACAACACCCTGATTACCAAGATGCATCTACAGTGTATATAAGGTACTTGCAGTATCTTCACTCGGGTGAATTGCTGAGCGAGGCAGGAAGTTGTGTAGGGTCAGGATTAGGGTCACCTTGCTTAACCCACGGCTGCTGGCGCTGCACACGACACAAAGGGAAATGATTGAGTGGTTTGGCAGCAGATGGTGCTGTTCTGGTGGTGTGTCCTGGGTTCACATGCTGCTGTCTGACCCAGCACTACTGCAGCACGGCAGCAGCTGCAGCACAGGGACACTGCAGACAGGATAAACAAGACATGGTAAACAACAACAACATGTGTGCCTTCCTTCCCGTTTTAAGCAAATGTTATACGAACGTCATTATTTTTTTTTCTCAAAGAGGTTTTCGATTTAGGGTCAATGTGGAGTGGTCGTGGTGACGAGAATGAAAACATGTGATGAAGGCGTGTGGTGCTGATAACATGCAGCATCCTCATGTGGTGTGCATGTACTGCTCTAAGAGCATACAGTAGCTTGTGGGTGTGTGTATCTGTGTGGGTTATCCTCTAGGCACTACAGGAGGACGACAGTTTTCAGTCTCTGTGCAGTGTGTATGTGATAGTATGTGTGACTGTGCGTACATGTTGAGAGAGAATGTGTGTGCGTGTGTGTGTGTCTGTGTGTGTGGTATTGTGTTTGTGTGTGTGCTAGGCTCCATATGTTTGATCCAGGCCCTCCCATCTTGCGCTAAATCCAGCAAGACAGTGTGAAACCCCGGTCGCCACGGCAACGCCGCTCCTGACTTCAGCTTCCAGCACCCCTCCCCTTTTTGGTTTCACAGCAACCGTCTCTAGGCAACCTTCTCCTCCCACTGCCTCTCTCCCCCTTTCTTTCTCTCTTTCTCTCTCTCTCCCTCTCTCTCTCTCTCTCTCTCTCTCTCTCTAACTCTCACTCTCTCTTCGTTCTCTGTTCCCTCAGCCAAATGTGATTATTATAAACACAGTGGAGAAAGGGAGGGTAAAAGAAAGAGAAAAAAGAGTGTGGAAAAGAAAACAGCAGGACAAGAAGGACAGGGGAACCACGGAAGAGGAGTGCATCGTGATAGATATGATGGAGGAGAATGAGAAGGAGGTGTAGAGAAGTAGTGAAGGACTAAATAATGGATGTTTTGGAATGGTGGAATAAATAAGAGGAAGAGAAAGAAAAGATTCACTTCATTATTTATCAGTCACAACTCAGCCCCCCTCCTCCCTATGTTACTGTTGGGAGGGAGTGTTGATAGTACAGGTCAGCAGTCTTGCCTCAGTTGAGGTTACTCTGGTGCCATGACCCAGTGGCTCACTGTTTGGCAGAGAGAGGCTGTGCTGAGGAGATCAGAATGGGATCTAATTATAGTCCTTGTAATCCAACAGTTGATTCTGAACAAAGCAATGGAGATTCTTTTTAGTTTTTTAGGACGGGCCTCATTAACATTTGGCACTATTATCAAAAAACATAAATCTGTTAAGTGTGCTCCAGAAAGAAGTAGGGGTACTCTATACTGTAAAACACAATGTACGGTTGTCTTTCAAAATGTATGAACCCACTGCTTACAGCTTGAAATGATCTGTTTGCAGAGGAAAGAGAAAGCACAGGTTGGTAGTACAGGTGGGCTGTTTAGAGAGAGGGAAACTGAGAGACAAGGGGAATGAGAGAGAGGTGGTGGTGGGAGAGAGGTGGTGGTGGGAGAGAGGTGAGGTGGGAGAGAGGTGGTTGTGGGAGAGAGGTGGTGGTGGGAGAGAGGTGGTCGTGGGAGAGGTTTAGCATGAGGATGGCAGAAAAGACAGGACAGATGACAGATAGTGGGAGGAGGGATGGAGCGAGACAGAGGGCTACTTATTAGAAGTGGTGATGAATTATAGAATGTTGTCTCTGAGGCACTAGTTAGTGTGTGTGTGTGTGAGGGGGGGTAGAGAGGGTAGAGAGGAACTCGCTCTGGTTTTGTCTCTTACACACATACACATATACACAGGGGTATGAGTGGGTGTGTGTTGGCCAGAGTCAAGGAGAGGGAAACACAGAAGGGATGGATGGACTAGGCTACTAGGTCCCTGTGGTGTTGTCACTGAAACCAGCGAGAAGAGAAGGCATTTCATGCTCCAGTGGTCTCCCAAAGTGTCTTGGAAAGAGAGACCGAAGCGATTGATTTTAGTCTCACCACGAACGCATATCTATTCAATCTAACTTCAGAAGCAAAAACGACTCCGTTTTAAACTTGTTTGGATTTCTACTTTCATGAGAAGCGCACAGGGACTCTGTTCCTGTTCGGTTGGCATCGGACTATAAGGAGATGGGAGCTTTACTGTAGCCTAGTCTACGGTTTTACTTTAAGTTACTGAAATCACGAAGGTCGAAATGCTTAACCAATTCAGGATTCCAGTTGTGTTGTTGCCGTGGCTGCTGTGTCACGCTGTTGGCTAGCGCAGCTGGGAAAAAATTGCCGCGTTGGAGGTTCAAGCGAACGAGAAACAGAGAAATGAGGGGATGGAGGGAAAACACAAGGGATAGGGAAGATTAAGGGACTGAACCGCATGTGACGCTCGACGTTTCCCAGCCCATCAGTGAGTTAATGATGATGTAGCTTTACCTGAAATAACAAATCATGCGCGTGACGACAAACCCTCGGCACGCGCTTCTTTCGGAGAGGCTGTCAAAGCTTCAGCCAAATTAATGAGGAAAAGGGAAAACGGTTACGCACCCGTACGTGGGCCAGCAACAATGTGGTGCATAAATTGTGCTTCGGACAAGACGCCTGCAATTCTTCACAACAAGCTCGTATACTGGTAAGACATAAGATTGAGATTACATTCAGAAATGATGCGGCAAATACAATGGTTGTTGACAGTATATTCCTTCAGCACATTCCATTACACGCAAATATCATTGAAATCCCTACACTCGTGTGTGGAGGCTGACGGGTACATAATGTCAAACATTTCTCTAGTCACAAAATCGAATTAGTCTTTAGGCTACTCATATCTAGCTCGATCAATTGTCTGTCGTGTTTCTTGGCAATAGTCAACAGTGCTGTTATTGAACTCTCTTTGATAACCCTCGAACGAGAAGTGTGAGGTACAGTAGAGTATGCTACTGTGCTACTGTCAGGAGCATTAAGTGTTTTGCCTGGATCTCTCATCCTCTCTCTGACCCTCTCTATCTCAATGACATGTATGATCATTAGTAATAGACAGCGGGACCTCTAAACACATGTTGAACTTGAGTAATTTCAGTCTGAATGCTAGGGTAAGTTGTGTATTAGTGGGTCTTGATTCCAAGGCCAGTTGTTAGTGAGCCTGTGCCTTAGGTCCAGCCCTGAGTAGATGGACCAAGGCTAAGGCAATTCACCTATCAGGTCATGTGGATCCTGGAATGTCCAGCAGTAGGCTACATAGCTGTTGAATGTTGTACGTTTATCTTTGGTTTAATACATGTATTGTACACGGAGCTCACTGCACTGCACTGTACTCTCTTTCTCTCTCTCTCTCTGCATCAATCTAGACAGATGTGTGCAGTAGTGTCTGAATATCTGCACATTTCTTAGCATTTATGCTATCCTGCTTGCTCGCCTCTATTTCCGCCTCCATATCTCTTTGCGACCTGTCTCTCTCCCTCCTTCAATGCCTCCCAACTTGCCTCCCTCCTGTGGGTATGAGAGAATTGCCAGTGAGAGAGAAAGCAAGTGAGAGAGAGCGACTGTATGGTCATGTCTTATCTGTCTGGTCTGTATGAGCCCATTGAGAGAGGAGGGAGGGGGAGTACAGTACAGACTGCAATCCTGTACGGCTCACATCCTCCACAGCACTGCAGGCTGTCCAACTCCACACAGCGTCCTGGAAGCGTGTTGAATATTTATGCACGATCAAACTTAAATATTGAAATGGTACAGAGCATTTGCATCGTCTGGGGTGTGTGTGTGTGTTCAAACTTTATGTTGACACGCAAATAGAAACAGCTGAAGGAATCCCTGCTGTCAGCTTCCGCTTCCACCTCCATCCTTGGCAGGCCTCACCTGCTCTCTCTCCTCGCCTCTGCTCCCATCCCTCTCTCCTCTTGTTCACCTCTGCTGCCACTCCTACGCTTCTCTGTCCACACAGTATCCCTCTTCCCACCCTCTCTCCCCCCCCCCTCTCGCTCGCTCTCTCTCTGCTCCACCTCATTTCTCGTCGCTTTTTCCCTTCTCACCTCTCCTTGATATCCGTCTCCGCTCATCCCCATGGCCTCTCCTCTCTCCTGCCCTCTCCCCCATCTCACTGCTCGGCTCTTCTCATCCTTCAAAGCCACTCGTCCTCTTTGCCTTTCTCCCTCTTGACTCTGTGTGGCGCCTACACTCAGGCCTGTTGACTCCCCCAGCTGAGGACGATGCTGAGGTCTGTTACACTGTAGGGAGGATGCACACAGCCGTCTACAGCCTGCAAATATACTGGAAATCCAACTACGACTTTATTGATCAACTTGATAGAGCTAGGCTGTGGTTGTTGAATTTTTAATCGCAGTTAATTGAATGTTGTCGGGGAATCTATTAGAGACCCTTAAAATCAGATGCCCTGGCTTGGCTCTTCACTTCTAGTCAGAGAGGCTGCTCATTATCGCCAAGCGATCGTACACCGCAACACCTCTGACTGAATTGTGCTCCATTTT
Organism: Mallotus villosus; assembly: GCA_903064625.1. NCBI lineage: Eukaryota > Metazoa > Chordata > Actinopteri > Osmeriformes > Salangidae > Mallotus > Mallotus villosus. Next base: position 241,734 of record CAEFZP010002021.1, on the reverse strand, counting down.
GTTCCAATTCTAAATTTACAGCTGTGACTTTGATAAAAGCATCGTCATTCTCACCTCAGTGTAGATGAGCCACATCACAGGTCTAGAATACGTCAGTGTGACTTGTTCTGTCTGGCTCCCTCTCACCGCTGCCTCTCTCTATGGGGGTACAGACCCAGGGACCAGGCCCAGGGACCGGCTGACATGCGGGAGGAGCTGACTGACTTACCGACAGTACTGGATGTTTGTGTGTGTGTAGAGGAAGCCTATCCTGACAATTGTACGTGTAGCAGAGGCAGTTTGAAAGAACTCTGTGGTGATGATGGATGTTAGATGTTTGGTAGAGGGCAGGCTTGAGTTTCGTGAGTGGAGGCCTGCTGTTGGGTCCCCTGCTTAGAAGAACACTGTGGTTAAGAGTGATTGTCCAACTTTGCTTTTGGCCCATGGGCATCTGACACACGATGGTAGCACTCCCCTCTGCAGTGAATTGGCTAAATGTGTTTAGGGGCAGTAACCGAGAACAAAGGCCAGCTTTTCAATTGACTGTGATGATATTTAAGACTTTATAACTTAGACCTTGAGGTGACTGCAACATTATCAATCCTACTTTATCGTTTGGCCTCTTCTACTGTGTTCTCACAACATCAGCTACAGTATGACCCTTCAGTGGCCTCTCACTGCATGGACGGAAAAACACGGTGCTATTGTTGACAAGTAATACTACCCAGGGGCACTTTGGTGAGTAACCAGAGTTTGTTTTTACACAAATAGGTCACAAATTGTTTTTCTTTTTCATTACCCTGTGCTAATAAAGTGCCTAGTACTGTAAGTGGTTAATTCATCGAGGGAGTAGGGAGCTGGTCTGCAGCAGGGAGAGGGAGGCTGCACTGCTCTAAGTGGGGTCAGGAGAATGTTAGTACGCCTCATGTGATCAGATAAGTGGGCAATGTTCACCAGGCCTTAAAAACCACTGACCTCCTCTGCCTCATCCCTCTGTCTCTGGGTGACTACAGACACAGCCTCATCCCTCTGTCTCTGGGTGACTACAGACACAGCCTCATCCCTCTGTCTCTGGGTGACTACAGACACAGCCTCATCCCTCTGTCTCTGGGTGACTACAGACACAGCCTCATCCCTCTGTCTCTGGGTGACTACAGACACAGCCTCATCCCTCTGTCTCTGGGTGACTACAGACACAGCCTCATCCCTCTGTCTCTGGGTGACTACAGACACAGCCTCATCCCTCTGTCTCTGGGTGACTACAGACACAGCATCATCCCTCTGTCTCAGGGTGACTACAGACACAGCCTCATCCCTCTGTCTCTGGGTGACGACAGACACCGCCTCGTCCCTCTGTCTCTGGGTGACTACAGACACAGCCTCATCCCTCTGTCTCTGGGTGACTACAGACACAGCATCATCCCTCTGTCTCAGGGTGACTACAGACACAGCCTCATCCCTCTGTCTCTGGGTGACGACAGACACCGCCTCATCCCTCTGTCTCTGGGTGACTACAGACACAGCCTCATCCCTCTGTCTCTGGGTGACGACAGACACAGCCTCATCCCTCTGTCTCTGGGTGACTACAGACACAGCCTCATTCCTCTGTCTCTGGGTGACTACAGACACAGCCTCATCCCTCTGTCTCTGGGTGACTACAGACACAGCCTCATCCCTCTGTCTCTGGGTGACTACAGACACAACATGGCAGATTATTTAATAATAGAAACACAGAAGGCTTTCATATTTGATTGAAACAGTTTGAGAATGTGCTCACCCGTAGTTTTCTCTCAACATGACACAGGTGGCCAAACATACGGCCTCCTTGCCAGACAGCATCTAATCAGCCAATCATGATCCTAAACGGAACTGCCAAAGCATCTAATTCAGCCAATCAGGATGCTGTCTGGATAGCTAAAAAGTCCGATTCAGCCAATCAGGGTGCTGTCTCAGCTGGTTACTCCTGGGTTGCTCCAATGGCAGCCAATGACGAGGTGAGAAATGAGAGATGATGAGCTTGATGCAGAGGCCAAATGATAACAACAGCGCCTGTGTCACAGCCCAGAGACTGGGCCAAATCTCTGCTTAGACATATAGGAGGGAAGAGGGAGAGAAGGACGCGGGAGAAACCAGGACAGAGGACATCGAAAGAGAAACGAGAAGGATTGAGGAGAAAGCAAAAGAGCACATGAAAGACGTGTGTGTGTGTGTGTATCATCCACTAGACCCTCAGCCATACATAGCTTGTGCCAACCCACCGCCTGAGGACTGCTCTCCATTTGGTGGAGGGGCTCTGGGCTCCGTCTCTACCCCCTACACACACACACACACACACACACACATCCCCCCTCTCATCTCAGAAGTAGGTCTTCAAAGTCCCCTTCTCTCTAGCACACGTCTCTATGGTTGCTTGATTTCAGGCCAGGCTGTGGTCTTCTGTAGATGTACAGTATGGGGATACTAGTTTGTTAATCCAGGCTGTGTTGTGTGTGTGTGTATGTGTGTGTGTGTGTGTGTGTGTGTGACTACAGTAAGTTATTGAACATATGTATGCCTATGTATGTGTGTGTGTGTGTGTGTGAGAGTGTGCTGTGTGTGTGTGTGTGTGTGTGTTAGTCAGTGGTATGTAAGCCACCCTGCCTGTGGGGAGAAGCGTTTCACCAGAGGGAGCAACCTACAGCTGTACTACTGTAGCTCTGTTTAGTGAGAGTTCCCTTTGCCCAAGTTATGATTGTCAGCAGTATGTGGGTGTATGTGTGTGTGTGTTGTGTACCGGTAATTGTGTGCACGTGATTGTGTATGTTCTGGGTGTGAGATGTCTGTTCTGCTGCAATTGGTAATTGATTTACACTGAGCAGTCACAAGAGAGAATCAAATTACCACCACAGAATCAATGACTGCGTACTATTTTCAATACCATTGTCTTTCTCAGTTTGTGTCTGGCCTATTGTGTTACAGTCCTAGCTGTGAGCACCTGGGACTTGTAGTTCATGAATGGGTGTTCCTTACACACATGAGATGTGTGTGTCAAGTGAAGGACAGACCATAGAGGCAGGCCTTTTGTTTAGCTTTCTCATTCAACTGACTGGCACACACAGTGTATAGACACCTCCCTCCACACGCACACACCCTGCCTGCCAGACTGTGTTTACAGAACAGGCCAGAGCCCGAGTGTTAATTAAACCTCCCACTCCATTAATAAGCCTGAGTGATTAATGACATGACAAGCCTCTATTGATGACCCCCTCAGAGGCTGACGTGGCGTTCTGGGTGGACATGACCTCCGACCCCTGCTTGTGGATCCCTGTTCTACTTGTTGTTGACTCCCTTCGCCGTTCATGTCATGCGCTTTGGCGGCGCACGACTCTCCAGTCCAAATAACTCTGTGCACACACACACACACACATGTATCTCACAGGTGCATATAGCATTTGAACCATGAAAAGGCTTTTCGGACAGTGGGGTCAGAGTTGCCATCTGGTTGGGTGGTGTTTTGCACGGTGCAGTGATAGGCTGCAGTATACGGCCCTGTGTTGTGTTTACTGGAGCTCAGCACCTGACTTCTCTCTCATGACATCATCACTCCCTGTGGCATCGTGGCAGTCTGCTGTCACACACACACGCACACACAGGCACGCACACGCACACACAGGCACGCACGCTTGCACATGCTTCTATCTGCAGCAGTTTGGAACTTTCACCTCCCTGAGCAAACCTGAGTGCTCTGTAATGATTGGCTCTCACTCCTCTCGTGGGTGTGTCTCTTCCATAGCAACTAGTGCAGGGCTAGAACTAACTTCCCCCTCCAATAACAAAGACTTACTGTAGACTGGCACAATGACCGGTGATTTGGATTTGTGATTCACTGGTAGACAGGCTGGTTGAAAGATAACTGCTTCCTGGATTACCGTTTTTTCTCCTGCTGTTTGGATTTGGGATAGATTAGGGGCCCTATTTTGACGATCTGAAACGCAAGTATCAAAGCGCAAAGCGCAAAGCGCAAGTGGGCGGGACTCCGGTGCGGTTGCTATTTTAGCAGCGGGATAAATGACTTTGCGCCTGACGCAAATGTAAAAGAGGTAGCTACATTACTAATGGGTGTGGTTTGGGCGTAACGTGCAATAAGCCAATCAGAGCGTCATCTCACATTCCCTTTAAGAGCAGCGCTTGTTCCATGGCGGATTGCTATTATAACGGCGGATTTGCCAGGCGCACGCCAGCGGTTCACAGGAGACGGACGTTCTTGTCAGGACCGTAAACGATAGAGAAGTGACATTGTATGGGAAAGGCAGAGCAGTTTCATTGCACTAAGTTGCCCACTCATGCTGCTCATTCAAATGTAGCCTATTTTGACATATATATATATATTTTTAATTGCTTAGTTCTTAGAATTAGTGTAACTGTTTTTTAACTTAATTTAAGACCCGTAGGGCCTATATATGTTTATTGTTTGCACCTTCCTGCCACAGTAAATTGAAAACCGAATTCTGATTCTGATTCTGATGTGCATGGGAGAAGAAACCTACCCAAATTAGCTTCGGTTAAACAGGCGTAGGGGTAAATTGCCACAGTTGTTACAATTCAAGTTCACATACATACAGATTTCTCATGAACATCTTATTAATCATTGACATGAACGAAATGTAACACAGCTAGCCATACAATAAATCAAAACAATACGTAGTTTTGCAGGAAGAATACCCTGGCTTCGCCAGCAGTGCGCACGGACCAAGCTTGCGCCCTTAAAATAGCATCTGAATAATGCGCCATTGTCTTTAAACCACCTTTTTCCTGGTCAGTGGCGGAATGGTTTTTCGGAAACCGCAAGATAGCACCAAGAACGTTTGCGCCGGAGCACGCCTCCTTTTTCGCTGAACCGCCCCCGGGAGCGCAAGGTCATTTCGACGTGCGCCCGTGGAGGGAAAAATCCGCTTTGCGCCGAGTGCAAGATAGGAATGATACTTGCGTCACTGACAAAGTCAATTGCGCTGGGTGCAAGATAGGGCCCTAGGTGTCTTTCTGTGGGATTATGACAACAGTCCTAACTGCTTCTGTGATGGGAGGAGGGAGAGGCGAGTCGTAGGTTGTAGGTGCCTCGTTGTCATTAAGGGAACCAGAATACAGGAAAGAGAAGAGAGGGCAGCTCAGGTGTTTTATTCTCTTTCATATGTTTGTTTATCTCTGCATGTCAAGCTAAATCAGGTCCACTCAGCTGTGTTTCCCACTTTAGCGAGGACAGCACCGTGTTGTTATAGCGACTGTGTTTAGCTAGCGCTTCAGCACACAAGCCAATTGTAGTGATAGATCTTTCACTAGTTTTTTGCCTGCGGCTTAAACAGTGGTTGCCACCAGAGTGTTGCTGGTTACAGACCACATGGTGAGAATAGATTAGCTCCACTATCCAACTGTGTGTGAGTGACCTGTTTGTGTGTGTAGGCTTATATTTTCTATAGATGGAGAGTGTGTAGGGATCGTGTTCAGGCCTGTGTTTACGATAATGAGAAAGAATAGAGAGACCAACCAGAGTGTTGCAGTAAATAGTTATTGTGTGAATGCCTCATTAATTGTGCTTTTGTGGGTGTGTATGTGTGTGCATGTGTGTGCATGTGTGTGTGTATGTGTGTGAAATCTCCAGTGTGTGAGTGAATGGCTCTTCTCTCTCCTTGTCACTGGGTCCTTGTGAACCATGTGGTTCCATAGGAAGAACAAGCTGCCTCGGAGGGCCCGGGCCTACATGTGAGTGTGTCTGTCTGTCTCTCCTGTAGATGTAGACAGTCTGTCTGTCTCTCCTGTAGACGTAGACAGTCTGTCTGTCTGTCTCTCCTGTAGACCTAGACAATGTGTCTATCTGTCTGTCTGTCCTGTAGACAGACAGTGTGTCTGTTTGTCTCCTGTAAACGTAGACAGTGTGTCTGTCTGTTTGTCTGTCTGTCTGTCTGTCTGTCTGTCTGTCTGTCTGTCTGTCTGTCTGTCTGTCTCTCCTGTAGACGTAGACAGTGTGTCTGTCTGTCTCCTGTAAACGTAGACAGTGTGTCTGTCTGTCTGTCTGTCTGTCTGTCTGTCTGTCTGTCTGTCTGTCTGTCTGTCTGTCTGTCTGTCTGTCTGTATGTCTGTCTCCTGTAGACCTAGACAGTGTGTCTGTCTCTGCTGTAGACCTAGAGAGTGTGTTTGATATAGACTACCTTGCCCAACAGAGACACCTGTCTGTCAGACAAGTGAACCCAGATTGTTTGGTTTGAACTACCTGGCCCTGTTAGAATTGAGCCAGTTCGTAGCACAGGGGATGTTTTAGTTCTTGTTTCCAGGCTCATCACCTGAGCAGGACTGTCATGATTCCACAGTTTACACAGCAAGTTAAACTTGGTGCAACTCAGGTGGGAGAATGGTGAAAAGAGGGAGAGATGTAAGATAGAGAGAGGTAGGGGAGAGTGGGGAAGTTGACAGTTGTGAGAGAGGAAGTGAGATGAGTGAGAGAGATAGGTAGAGGGAGAGCGAGGTGTGAGAGAGAGAGGTAAGGAGAAGGAGAAGTGGGATATATGACTGGAGACTTGCCAGATTGTATAATTAGTGAGAGTACCATCCTGAGATTTACTGCAGCGCCTACACAATTTATTAGTGCAGATACTTCCTTGGCTTCTTTGGAGGAGTGTGTTTGTGCATGAATGTGTGTACAGTGTGTGTGTGTGTGTGTGTGTTTTTGTTCATTTGAAGTTAACTTTTTGGTTTGAATTCCTGCAGTGCAGGAGTGCAGCATCTATCTTTAGTGCCAAGCATCAGACGTAGAGAAAGAACCCCCTTGTGGACTTGGGGTTTCTCACAGTATCAGAGTTATCTGATTAGAAATGATGAGCCACCTCCGCTACCGTACAGCATTACACCAAGAACACATACTGTATTCAAAGTCAGTTTAGATTTCAGTCAGTCGGTGTAACTTTCATTTCTTTGAAGTCTTACTGATGATGAGTGGAGTGCATTCCCTGCTGTTTTCCCTGTTATCTGTTCTGGTATCTCAGCACAGATGGATACTCCAGATGTGACCTCTGAACCCACATGTCTCAGAAAGGACTAGAGATCTTGGTTCCCAACAACCTCCACTAGGCATTAGTAGGTTACTCCCCTGTTTCCTCTCTCCTCCTCTCTCTCTCTCTCTCTCTCTCTCTCTCTCTCTCTCTCGTCTCTCTCTCTCTCGTCTCTCTCTCTCATCTCTCTCTCTCTTTTCTCTCTCCCCTCTCTTTCCCTTCTCTCTCTATCCTCTCTCTCTCTCTCTCTCTGTCTCTCTCTCCCTCTCTCTCTCCACCTCAGCTGCTGCTGTTCACACTGATGACTCATGGTCATGTGACGAGCTGCTGAGAAGCTGTCACTGCCCACCCGCAGTACCCTGCCTTCTGTGCCAGTCTAACAGCCTGGCAGCAAAATGTGTATTTGTGTCTGTACAGTGTGTGTGAGTGTGTGTGTTCTGTATGTGTGTATGTGTGCGTGCATTCTCTGCATGACTGTGTGTTTGTGTTAGGAGCACTGTGATATCACCAGGCTGTAGCTATGGCTGTAGATCAGGGGTGGGCAATTCCGGTCCTCGAGGGCCGCTGTCCTGCATGTTTTAGATGTTTCCCTGCTCCAGCACTCCTGTTTCAAATGAATGGGTTGTTCGCAAGCTCTGTGGAAGCCGGGTAATGACCATTCATTTGAATCAGGTGTGCTGGAGCAGGGAAACATCTAAAACATGCAGGACAGCGGCCCTCGAGGACCGGAATTGCCCACCCCTGCTGTAGATCGTACAGAAGACAGTGGGACTCTCAGGTTCAGGATAATGACGTCATGGATGTGGGCAGGTTAGCATGATGGATGTTGGGTGAAGATGATAAAGTAGGATGGCTTAGCCTCCACTTGGCTCCTGTGTGGAGATGTTCTGGTCTTCCACCTTCTTCTTCTCTGATCCTCTTCCACCTCCTCTTTCTCAAGGTCTCATTATGCCCTGAGTCATTTAGATCAACTGTGTTCTTCTCTCCTCTCTCTCTCTGTCTCTCTCGTTGTCTCTCTCTCTCTCTACCACCCCCACCCCCCCTCCCCTCCAGTGTGGAAGAAGAGCCTCCATGTCCAGAGACGTTCACTTTCACAGACTCCTCCCCCTCCTCCTATTGCCCCGCCTCCTACCTGGGGGGCCACACTGACCTACGCTACACCTGCCCCGCCGTCCCCCCCGGCCACCAGGGACCCCCCTTCTACGCCCAGGGCCCCCCCTTGGCAGCCCCTCCTAGCCCAGCCAGCTTGGCCTGGGCCCAACTAACACGCCATCAGCCTGCAAGCCTGGCGCTCCGCAAGCAGGAGGAGGAGGAGCGCTGCAAAGCCCTCTCAGACAGCTATGAGCTCTCCACAGACCTCCAGGATAAGAAGGTAGGATTCAACACATCATCCCTAACGGAAGGTACCTTTTTCACAGCTCCGTGACCACATGCTCCTCATCCTAACATACTGTACTGTATCAGCACAGACCTCTACAATAAGACGACAGACTCATGTATAGTGTTAGTAATAGCACATGATCCTATGCAGTTCAAGGGCATTATAACAGCTGCATTATCAAATGGCAGAAGGTGATGAGCTCTCCATATCTCTGCTGTCTCTCTCTCTCTGTGTCTCTCTCTCTCTCTCTCTCTCTCTCTCTCTCTCTCTCTCTCTCGCTGTCTCTCTCTCTCGTCTCTCTCTCTCTCTCTCTCTCCTCTCTCTCTCTCTCTCTCTCTCTCTCTGATTGGCCAGGTGGAGATGCTGGAGAGGAAGTACGGGGGATACTTCCTGAGTCGACGCGCGGCGCGGACCATCCAGACGGCGTTCAGGCAGTATCGCATGAACAAGAACTTCCAGGTCCTGCGGAGTTCTGCCTCGGAGAGCCGCATGACACGCCGCATCATCCTCAACAACATGAGGCTGCAGTACTCGTTCGACGACAGGCTGAACCCAGACCAGGACCAGGGCCAGGACCAGGGCCAAGACCAGGGCCAAGACCAGGACCAGGACCAGGCGATGACTAGGTAGCTGTGATGTGTTGAATGTGATACTATCTGTTATCGAGATGTATTTAGCACAGTGAGATACTGTGCAGAAGGTATCATGACAATGGTGTGTGTAGCATTGTGGTTGTTCGTCATGCCTCTACACCCCCTCCTCTCAGGTACTCCCACACCGGAGGGCAGCCTGGTGCCACCGAGGGGGGAGACAGGGAGGAATACTCCCACATGGATGAATCCTTCTCTAAGCAGGTGAGAGGGAGGGAGGAGGGTTGTGGGGAAGAGGGGGGACAACTAGACGGGACGGAGGGGTACATGGATGAATAAGGAGTAAGGGAGAGAGATGGGGAGGGAGGGGATAGAACAAGAGGAAGGAAGGGAGGGAAAGTGTGGATGTACATGTGTGTTTAGGTGAGGAACCCTGTGTGTGTGTGTGTGTGTTCCCAGGTCAAGTCCCTGGCCGACTCCATGGACGACTCCCTCACCTGCCAGTCTGGACGAGAGGACTCCCAGGAGGGGGATCCTGAGGAGACAGGCGGGGAGGAGACGGAGGAAGAGTTCAGGGAGCGCGCGTGGGGAACCAACAGCAACACCCCCACCCCCCGTCGGGGCCTGGCAGGGGGCAGGGGCAGGGGAGGGGGCGTGCACGAGGACAGCACGGCGACCACTTACAGCGACGTCACACTCTACATGGACGATGGGATCCCTACCTCCCCCATGTCCATGGACCGCCCCCCCAGCAGCACGGACACAGAGTACTGGGGCCTGGGGGTGGGCAGGGAGGACAGCCGGGAGACGGAGGGAGGGGGCAGCAGCACCAGCCGCCGCAGTACCCCCTGTACGGAGTGTCGGGACCAGCGGCACCGAGGGGGGGGCCACCTGCCCGTGCTGACCATCGAGCCCCCCAGCGACAGCTCCGTGGACATGAGTGACCGGTCTGACCGAGGGTCTCTGAGCAGGCAGCTGCTGTACGAGCAGGAACCCGGGGGAGACGGGGGAGGAGGGGGAGAAGGAGGATGTGGAGGAGGAGGAGGGGGGATGGGGGCGGGAGGGTCACCTCAAGGCACCATCAAGGCCAATCCCAATGGACGCTCGGTTGCCATGGCGCAGGGTCAGACGCGCACGCCGTTGGTCCGCCCTCACCCGTCGCCCATCCCCCCGCACCTCCCCCCACCACACCATCCTCCACCACCACCCTCACCCGCCGATCACCCACCCCCACCATCAGCCTCACCCCCACCTCCCCCCCATGCACCCCATGCACCCCCTCCACATGCACCACTACCCTTACCCCGACTCCCCCTCCCCGCAGACCCCTCAGCAGCAGCCCCTCACCCCCATCCTCTCCTCCTCCTCCTCGCCCTCCATGTGTGCGATGGCCCCGGGCCTGGAGCAGCACCTCATCTCAGACGGAGACAACGAGAGTCTCAACTCCACCACCAACTCCAACGAGACCATCAACTACTCCTCAGGCTCGTCCTCTCGGGACAGTCTGCGGGAGCCCCTCCCCCCTCTGGGGAAACAGACCTATCAGAGGGAGTCTCGTCACAGCTGGGACTCGCCCGCCTTCAATGATGACATCGTCCAAAGACGACAGTACCGTATCGGACTCAACCTGTTCAACAAGTAAGGAGGGACCGGGGTGGAAGGGACGGGGTTTGTTTTCATGAAACCAAGTGCATGTGTGTGTACTGCATTGCAAGTGTATGTCTAAGTGTGTATGTGTGTGTGTGTTTCCTTGGAAGGAAGCCAGAGAAGGGGATCCAGTACCTGATAGAGAGAGGCTTCGTGTCAGACACGCCTGTGGGCGTCGCCAGGTTCATCCTGGAGCGGAAGGGGCTGAGCAGACAGATGATCGGAGAGTTCCTTGGCTGCCGACAGAAACAGTTCAACAAGGATGTGCTGGAGTAAGTCCCTGATTGGTTGGTGGACTGATTAAGCATCTGTTATTGGCTCAACATTAGGCAGAGGGGACCAACATGACAGTGTTCTGGGTAAAAAGTCTTATTATAACAGATGAAATGTTATCGTTAAAACATGTTTTTTAGATGTAGTTCCACCTCTAATCCTGCCCTCCCTCTGCCTCCACCCTGCCCTCCCCCCACTCCTCCCTCCAGCTGTGTTCTGGATGAGATGGACTTCTCAGGAATGGACGTGGACGATGCTCTCCGGAAGTTCCAGGCCCAGATCAAGGTCCAAGGAGAGGCCCAGAAGGTGGAGAGACTCGTGGAGGCCTTCAGGTACTTCCTTTAGGCATACTGAGGGGATTCATTCAATTCACTGAGGCATGACGTCTTGATAAGTGGTCCATCCATCTCATGAAGTGACCTCTGTCTCACTGGCTCCTTCTGGATCCTTCTCTTCCGCCCCTCCCTCACCTTCCTCCAGTCAGCGGTACTGTGTGTGTAACCCGGTCCTGATCCGACAGTTCCAGAACCCAGACACTATCTTTATCCTGGCCTTCGCCATCATCCTCCTCAACACAGACATGTACAGCCCCAACGTCAAGCCAGAGAGGAAGATGAAGTTGGAGGACTTCATCAAGAACCTCCGAGGTGGGTTTCCATCTGCCGTAACCTACAACGTACTCTACAAGTGGAGAGCTAGTGCTAGTCATATCCAAGCATTTCCTAAATCAGCATATGTAAAGCCCACTCACGCTTTCACAGTGCTTGTGCGTGTCGCTCACGCTTCACTCGTTTTGCCACCGAAACAACCGCTGCCGCTCGTTCACTCTCTCCCTCTGTCTGCCTCCCGTCTCTCTCGACCGCCCGCAGGGGTGGACAACGGCCAGGACATCCCCAGGGACCTGCTGATCGGGATCTACCAGAGGATCCAGAAGTGGGAGCTCCGCACCAACGATGACCACGTGTCCCAAGTCCAGGCTGTGGAGAGGGTGGTGGTGGGCAAGAAGCCGGTGAGACTGCTGCTCTCATGGGGCTTCTGTGGTACACTTAGAAAAGCAACACTGTGTTAGTTAGCAGACAGATAGACAACACTGTGTTAGTTAGCAGACAGATAGACAACACTGTGTTAGTTAGCAGACTGATAGACAACACTATGTTAGTTAGCAGACAGATAGACAACACTATGTTAGTTAGCAGACAGATAGACAACACAGTGTTAGTTAGCAGACAGATAGACAACACTGTGTTAGTTAGCAGACAGATAGACAACACAGTGTTAGTTAGCAGACAGATAGACAACACAGTGTTAGTTAGCAGACAGATAGACAACACAGTGTTAGTTAGCAGACAGTTATAACACTGTGTTAGTTAGCAGACATGAAGACATGGCCAGCTGGGAACAGCACAGCTTCAGGTAAAAGGACTCTTGGATGGGCATTGACACTGCGGTGTGTGTCGGTGTGTCTGTGTGTGTGTCGCTGTGTGTGTTTGTGTGTCGTTGTGTGTTTGTATGGGCAGCACGGTGGCTCAGTGGTTAGCACTGTCGCCTCACAGCAAGAAGGTCCCTGGTTCGAACCCCGGTCGTTCCAGGTCCTTTCTGTGTGGAGTTTACATGTTCTCCCCGTGCCTGCGTGGGTTTCCTCCGGGTACTCCGGTTTCCCCCACCATCATAAAGACATGCAGCGTATGAATGTTGAATGAATGTCCAGGTCGCAGTTGTAAATGAGAACTTGTTCTCAACTAGCCTACCTGGCTAAATAAAGGTAAAATAAAAATAAATAAATAAATTGTGTCGCTGTGTGTGTTTGTGTGTCGTTGTGTGTGTGTTTGTGCGTCGGCGTGTGTGTGTCGGTGTGTGTGCTTGCTGCAGGTGCTGTCCTTGCCTCATCGGAGACTGGTGTGTTGCTGTCAGCTGTATGAGGTGCCCGACGCTAACAGACCCCAGAGAAGTGGGGTCCACCAACGAGAGGTGTTCCTCTTCAACGACCTGCTCATGGTACACACCGGACTCCCCTCGCACCCATCATGCGTACTAGTGTACTATTCAACTGTTCAACATAGTGACAACATGGCAGGCCAGTTCCTTCACGTTTAGCTGAGATTCTTTTCTTAGGATTTGTTTTAACGATTAGATACAAAAACACCACCGACATAACTATGTTCTGCATTCTGATATACATTTCATTTTGTATACTCGTGAATATACAAGACTATATCTTCTTTCAGGTCGATCAGGTTTGTGTATGTTTCTTGCAGCTGGGGTTGTCCGTGTTTACTCGAACTTAGTGTGTGTGTTTTCACAATTACATGTTTGGAATAAAAACATCTGCTGAATCAGCATGTATTTCTTCTGTCGAACAGCCGAAGGCCTTCGTTTCAAAAGCTAAAGCTAACAATGCTATAATGAAGGTTGTTCTGCTGGTAAATGCAACTCTGAGTGGTTATGTGGCCTGTGTTGTGTCCTAGTTCTAAGGTTCTGCGTTTCCCCTTCCTCCTCCCAGGTCACTAAGATCTTCCAGAAGAAGAAGACTTCGGTCACGTACAGTTTCAGACAGTCCTTTCCTCTGGTCGACATGCAAGTTCACATGTTCCAGAACTCCTGTAAGTGTTCGTCCCTCCATCTGTCCCTCCATCTGCCTCTGTTTCTCTCCCTCTTTCTTTCTCCTTCTTTCACTCTCATCCTTTCTCCTCTGCTCATTTTCTACCCTCCTCATGATCCCTTTCTCTGTCTCCCCTTCTGTCCTCCCTCTATCTCTCTGCTCCATCTGCACTCCCCCCCCCCACCCCTGTACCACTATCTCTTCATCTCCCTTTTTTGTCTTTCCATCGCCTCTTCCCACCACCTTCCTCCCTCTCTCTATCTCTCTCTCACTCTCTCTATCTCTCTCTATTTATAGCCTCACAGTGGGGTTCTACAGCCTTCCAAGCAGACCAGTGAGGACAGTGAAACGTGTTATTGTTGTTACCCCTCACACTGTAAACCCCACTCTCCGTGCGGAGAGATTCCCTCATCGAAACATGAGCAGTGTTGCAGATGTTATGTACCTATAAGAGGATGTACGCTTGCCATGCTGTTGTGTGTTGTTATTGTCTCGGAGATACAAATGATATCATGTTATTATTATCAATGTTTCCCCCTCGAACTCCATGATGACAGATTGTAACGAGTGAATCATCAGTGTGCTGTATGCCAGGTCGCCTGATGGTCGTGTGTGTGTGTGTGTGTGTGTGTGCTCAAGCATATCTGTGTGATTTGCAAGAGAGTATCTCCCTACTAGATCACTGAATTACAACCCTGAATCTATGTTTTCACATGATACACTGCAATGTAATGATTTATTCATGTAGTGGTCCTACCTTGGCCATTTTGATTGTTTCTTTGTAAATGTTGTTGTCTGCATACTTACACTTCTACCTGCTTACTGTATCTGTTTACTTGTTTTTAATGAACGGATGTGTATTTAATGAGTTTTCCCATCACCGGTTGTCCCCCTAGACTACCCCCACGGTATCCGCCTGACGTGTGCGAGCCCGGGCAGCGAGAGGCAGCTGCTGATGGCGTTCACGGCCCCCAGCCAGCAGGACCGAGGGCGCTTCACCTCAGACCTGCGGGAGAGCGTCGCCGAGGTGCAGGAGATGGAGAAGTACCGCGTGGAGTGTGAGCATACTAAACTACGCTGCTACGCTAGGAGGCTACGCTACTGCATACTAGAATGCAGTCAGAATTATACACTGCGCCAGCGAGTTGTAAGATGTCACTCTGAATCCAACACTGACCGACATACAAAGTTCTATACTGTATGTGTAAATCTTGTTTTAGATAATAATTTTGAAAAAAATCTTCCTCACACCAATACTCCTCCCCCTTATCGTTCCCCATCTCTCTCTTTCATTTTCCCTCCCCCTCTCCTCTCTTGTTCCCTCCCCCTCTCCCCTCTGGTTCCCTTCTTCCAGCTGAGCTGGAGAAGCAGAAAGGTGTGGTGCGTCCCAGCGTCCTCAGCGGCGGAGGAGGGGCGGGGCCTGGCGGCCCAGGAAATGAAGGGGGCGGATTGAAGACGGTGGGGGTGAACGGTACCCTGGGAAGGCCCAGTCTGGACGACACCTACGCTGGAGTGGACGGCCTCAAACGCTCCGCCCTCAGCTCCTCCCTCCGAGACCTGTCTGACACAGGTAGGATTGAGACTGAGATTAGGATTGTGATTAGGGTCCCTCTGAGGACTTGTTTGACACAGGTAGGATTGAGACTGAGATTAGGATTAGGTTTAGGATTGTGATTAGGGGTCCCTCCAAGGATTTATCTGACACAGTTAGGATTGAGACTGAGATTAGATTTAGGATTGTGATTAGGGTCCCTCTGAGGACTTGTCTGTGACAGGTAGGATTGAGACTGAGATTAGGATAAGATTGTGATTAGGGAGCGGGATGAGAATTCTCTTTATTCTCATAATCCTGTTTTAGTAGAAAACCCCATCTTCACCCTCAGCGTGTCTACTGGAGTTTTGAAGGACAATTTATCATCCTTCCAGAATCCAGAATCCAGAATGTGTAGGTTTGTGCTTTCTGTCTTTACACCCCCAAGGGAGCTCATGTGTGGGTCTTCTTCTAGCGACTGGGTGTCTATGATCTCTGCCCAGCTCAGTGTGTTTTCCACACACGAGGGCATCCACGAGACATGTTCATTTCCATCATCTATTGTCCTTGAAAACGTGCAGGCCACTGAGCAAAGTGGCTGTCATTCAGACAGAGTGATGGAGCCCTGTCTGTTGAACGTTAGTCCTCTGAATGTCAGTCCTCTGCAGACCAGCAGACTGAAGGCCAGCATCAAGGTTTCTGAGAAATATAGTTGATGATATAACAGGAAAGATAAAAGCTGCTCAGCCATTTCACACTGTGCAGTGCTCTGGTGCCATCTGGTGTCCGGAGGGAGATTTGCAGGAAGAAATATGAAGGAGGTTGTAACAGATCTCAGTCATTTTAGGGGGATCTACTGAAACAGCTGATCTATAAGTAATGCTGAACATTAAAGTATGTATGTGAGTGTGTGTTTGTATATCAATTGTTATCGTGGGGTGGGGGGGGTTTCAGAGCTAGGTGTTGCAGAAGTCTGCCTCACACAGGTTAAGGTAGTCTCGATCATGACCTGTTATGCGTTGGGTGCAGGGAAGCGTGGGAGGAGGAACAGTGTGGGCTCCCTGGACAGTGCCATGGAAGTAAGTCTGCGGGGGTGGAGCGTCGCCCTCCACTCCCCAAACACCCCTGCAACCGTGTGGATGGTGCATGCGTCCCCAGCACCAATCACGTGTCAGGTGTCTGTCTTCCTGTCCTGTGTCTGTGTACTAAACATGATGGTTGTTAGGGAGGGAGAGGTCCTGTGGGCCGGCCTGTTTGCTGTGACTCACATCCTGGTGGCTGACGTGCATGGGTCTGCCTCACCAGCTTGTACTGCATGTCTCACCACCAGTACTGCCCCCTGCCACCCTGCCTGGAGCATCCTGATACGAGGCGCCTGCATGAACACTGACATGTGAAGCATCTGCATGGTGTGTGTGTGTTGGTTTGCCGTGTTGTGTTTGAACTGGTTGCTTTGTGTGTCACTCACAGCTGTTTGCGGATATGAGCGTTATCACGACCGACCACTGTTGGACGGTTCATGTAGTGAATCTGACTCTAGTGGTTTCTTACTCTTTTCATCTCTTTCTCTCCTTATCCTCCCTGTCTGCCGTCCCTACTCCTACTTTCTGTATCACCTCTCCCTCCTCAAGGGGTCCATCATTAGCAGCCCTCGATCCCAACAGCGCCCCCTCATGGTGGGGGGCGTCCCCTACGGCCTTGAAGACTACCGGCCTCACCGCCCCATCCTGAGCCCCGGATCTGGGGTGGGGGGTGGGCCGGGGCAGCTTCACAACGCCACAGGGGGGCCGGTGTCCCATGGGGGCACCCTCTCCAGCAGTGGCAGCAGCGGGGGCCCGGGGGGGGGCAGCGCAGGGAGTGGCGGTTCCTTCCTGGGGAGCCTGTTTGGCAATCGTCGAGCCAAAGGCCCCCCCCAGCCCTCTCATCCCCCCCGGACCCCACTACCCTGCACCTGTGGCCCCTCCAACCGCAGGGGGGCCACCCCCACCCTCCCCATCCGCCCTCAGCCAATCCGACCCTGGCGGACCCTCCAAGATCCAAGCTTTGCACGCCCAGTATTGCCATGGCAACAGCAGCAGCGCTGGCACCAGAGTCGCGCAGCAGCCTCCGCCGCCCTACCACCATCATCACCGCTACCACCACCAGCCCGCGCCCCTGCCCATGCCCACCATGCCCACCTCCGCCCAGAACAGTGGCCACCACACCCTTCACAGGGTGACCGCGTCGGGCAAACGCCCTGGGCAGGGGCCCGCGGCCGCTCCCTCTCACGGCCAGCTGGGCCAGCAGCAGCACGGCCACAGCAGCCACGGCATGGGACAAGGACGCTACAACCTGCACCCCTCCTCCCCTCTCGCCTCACTCCCCTCACTCCCCCGTCCCCCCGCTGTCTCTCTATCACACACACTCGGTACGAGGGGGAGGGGGTGGGGTGGTCAAACTCCCCCTGACCCTGTCCCACTCTCAGCCCCACCCTCACGCACACTCCCACGCTGCGCTCAGCCACCCGCACAACCACGTCGGCCACGCTCACAGCCCCCACCCGTCGCCCCACCCGTCCCACCAGCCTCACTTCATCTTCTCCACGCCCCCTCCTCAGACCCCTATCGCCCGCCACGTGCCCCAGGCCGCCCAGTACGTGCCGCAGTACCCCCCTCTGTCCTCCATCCCGCCTCCTCCGCCGCACTCCCCTCTGCCTCCGCCTTCGCCCTCGCCCCTCGCCCCCCCGCTCTCCCCTCATCCGCACGGTGGCCAGGGGGGGGGGCGGGGCGGGAGGGGCGGGCAGCTCCAAGTCCAAGCCTGTCAGTCGTATCAGCACGGTGGTGTGAGGGGGGCCCGGGCAGCAGGGTACCCTGACTGGCAGCAGGGGGCGCTAGTGAGAGCGGAGAGGGCCAGGAGGAGGAGGAGGGGGAGGGGTCAGATTCAGCTCTACCGACACGGCCGTCTGGCTAGGAGGAGGGGCAGGGGCGGTGGGCAGAGAAACCTGCTGAGCCTCTGTTATTTTCACCTCCACTGCCCGAAGTAGCCTGACAGGCGGCCGGCCAATCACCTTGACAACACGGCCTGGCAGGCTGGGACCTGACGCAGCACTCTGGACGATGACCAGCTGGCCTGACAAACAGCACATGTACAGACACACAGACACACATGTGAGACAGACACGTGGATGCACGAGGGAACGTCTTCTTCAAATGCTGTCTTATCAACTGTCTGAATCCTGAAGTGGAGGAGGAGGATCCAATCCCGGCCTCGCAGCTGGATTGGACGACGTGGTCGGTCGTGCTGTGTTTAGTGTTAGCCAATAGGAGAGATGTAAAGAAGTGTCTGTGTTTTAGCCAGGCGTAATTAACCTGCTAGTTTGCCAGAGAGAAGATTACAAAGGAAGGGTGCCAAACATATGAAGCCTATATGCCTGTTGTACAGTGGTACACAGAGTAAGCACAGGCCATAAAATGGTGGCTCATAAAGGTCTAGTGCATTATGGGATGTGTAGTTGATTTAGAGTTATTTTTCTGCAATGTGTTGTCCATATGTGTCCTTTGATAAAGCATGAAACATAGAGGAGACCAGTGGGATTGGATGAGTGTACACTACTCCTGTACCACAGAAAGACAATGGTACACACACACACACACACACACACAGACACACGTACACACACACACATGTACACACACACGTACACACACTGACCCCTGCAGGGTCGGAGGTTAGCTAGCACGTCCTGTGTGCTCAGTATTCTAGAGAGGCCTACGTCCTCAGTATAGGCTGTCCAAACTAGATCTACGCGTCAGGAAACATCTTAATGGTATCAATCACTTAGAGTGCACATGAATATTGTGGGAAAGAGGTAAGCAAGTGAAAGGAATACCCTCCTAAATGTGTCACTCTTGTTATTAAGCCCCGTGATATTGAAGGAACCATTCCAAATGGACTATCTGCTGTATAACATGGAGGTACATGTGGCTGAGATGTTCACCACAGCGATTGCTACTGATACAGTATATTACTATGGATATTATTGGTGTAACAGCTACTACTAATATTAATATTAATAATTATTGTTTGGGCTGTTTTGTACCGTTCTGCGTTAATATTTTTATCGTGCTTGAAAATGAAATGGTGTTTTGGGGGTAAGGGTTACTACTATAATACTAACATCTCTTCTGATCTTGACAGTAGAACAATATCCTAGAGAAAAACATTTGACTGCTGAAATTGTTACTAACACAAGCTTGTGAAGATACAAGATACAGCTATATCCACTCACTACTGGGCAAACAGCAGGCAATACACACAGGGACACACACACAAGCTGATCAAACATAGTCCCTCCCCTTCACCACCACCCCTAAATTACAGCTCTCTGATTGGTCCAGACACAGCCCAAATGCAACTTGTTGTAATACCCCACACAACCAGCAGAGGGGGATGGAGAAACGCTAAGACAGGTGCTTGGTTTAAATGAATCCTCCTCACTTTTTCTCTACTGACTTATTTTCACTTTTTGTCCCCTCTTCACTCCTTTCCTCCCTTCTCCTTTCCTTTCCTTAACGCTCCTCCCCTCCTCTCCCCCATCCTCTCGCCTCCTCTCCGCCTCCTCTCGCCTCCTCTCCTCTCGCCTCCCCTCCTCTCGCCTCCTCCTCCTCTCGCCTCCTCTCCCCTCCGCCTCCCTCTCCCCTCCTCTCCCCTCCTCTCACCTCCTCTCCCCTCCTCTCGCTCCTCTCCCCTCCTCTCCCCCTCTCTCTCCCCCCTCTCCCCTCCCTCTCCTCTCCCCTCCTCTCCATCCTCCTCTCCCCCTCCTCTCCTCTCCCCTCCCTCTCCCCTCCTCTCCCCTCCCTCCTCTCCCCTCCTCTCCTCTCCCCTCCCCTCCTCTCCCCTTCTCTCCATTCCTCTCCCCTCCCCTCCCCTCCTCTCCCCTCCCCTCCCCTCTCTCCCCTCCTCCCCTCCTCTCCCCTCCCCTCCCCTCCCCTCCTCTCCTCTCTCCTGTTCCTCTTCTTTTCTCTCTGGTCAGAAGGTCCTCTCCGGTGTCTTGCTTCTGCTGTGATCCCAGTTGCATGTCGTACTCTGCACTTAACTGAATGAAGTTGTATTATAACCATGAATGTACATACTATTATAGATGACCTATCTATATGTCCTCTGGAATGGACGGTGTGCCAGCTCTATGTTCCGTCACAGGCATGGACAACGTTGGTTTCAATCTTCTCTTTCTATTAAGGAGAGCAGGGTCGACACTGAAATAGTCATATTGTTCAATTGTACCAGTACAGTAAATTGTGTCTAAACAGAGATGATACACACATATGTATTGAACTTTAGCTGTATATATACATTTATGTATTTGTTTGAAATGAAACATACAGAGATATGAATACGTGAATATTTATTGCTATTATGATATAAAACATGTTCTTGCCGTCGGGAAGTGTGGATGTTGATTTATTGATTCATTTATAAGATGACACCACAATGAAGAACTCACTGGCACAGAGATGGAAGGATAGAAAACGTCTTTATTCTAGAACGTCAACACGTCTACATAGTGTATGCTCTCATCCAAGAAAGACATATACTGTATTAACAATGTAACTGCAACTTGGATAAATAAATATGATCAGAGACACACACGCTTACCGTACATAACACTTCTATAACTATGCACAAGAACAGACACACACACTCACACACACTCTCTCACACACCCACACAGGGTACACATAGACATTCAGTTATAATTATTATAGAGTATGTTAGCATCACATCTGTACAGTTCTATTTGTCAAACCATGCAAACACTCCATTATGTCAGACTGCTCCTGCTGTGTTAGCAGCTTTGACAAATGGAGGCTGGGCCCATCAGCCTAGATATAGGAGCTATAGAGCCCTCTGAGGGAGGGCCTGCCAGAGCAGGGCCAAAGTGGCTTCTACTAATGACAGATCTACAGTGTGTCTGATGTGGTGTGATGTCATCACTGCTCGCCGGGAGAACGAATAGCCAGTCAGCCTGCTACTGGGCTTTGCTAACTGGAACAGAGTTAGAAAGTTGTGCTTTCCTTCTCTCTCTCTCTCTCTCTCTCTCTCTCTCTCCACCCTTTCAGATGATCCATCCTTCCTACGTGTCAGGTCATCTCCCCTGTGCTTTCAGACGTGCGCTACGATGGAGAAATGATCGTTTGTGCTCTCTTCCTGGCCCCTCCTCTCCCCTCATTCTGCTCCTCTCCCCTCGTGCTCAATCCTCTAAGTCCCTCTGCTTGTTAGTGACTCGAGCGTGGCGTTTTCTCCGGCCTCCTGCCTTTCCTACTTTGCTCTCCTTTCTTATCAATGCCTATCGCATTCGACTCATCGCACTCGTCCTATCTAAAATATCTTATCCCTGTTTCTCCTTTTGGAAAGGGTCAATCAATAACTATGGATTAGCCATACTCTGATGGATGTCTTGTGTCGGTCTCTGATTTACCATTGTGCTCTTGTCTCCTCTCATCTCCTCTCCAGCCTTTCCACTCCCCTCCTCTTCCCCCCTCTCCTCTCCTCCTCAGACTGTGGTCACAGACAGTAGAGGGTTGTAGACCTTCTTCCCATCAGGAGATCTGCTGCCGTGTGCCAGGAGCTCCTGGATGGTGATCCAGTTATCCAGGATCCTCCTGTTCCTCCTCCTGTGGCTCTTCCTCTGACTCAGAGCCAGGATGCTGGCCTCCTCCTGTCCCGCTCCCTGCGTCCTCCCCTCCCCGCCGCCCACCGCCTCCCCCCTCTCCCCCCTCAGGTAGTCCAGGCGGCTCTGCATCATGAACTCCCTCCTCCGCCTCTGCTCCCTCGCCCTCGCCAGGTGCTGCTTGCGCTCCTCCTTGCTCCAGTAGCGGCCCATCTTCATCTCGCTGACGGCGTCGTCGTCCGTGGTCATGCCGCTGCGCTCCTCGCGGATCTTCATGGCGCGGGCCTTCAGGAGGCGGTCCCTGACGGGCCGCTTGGCCACGTAGCGCGTGCCGTCGCTGCGTATCTTCACCTTCCACTCCATCCTCGGGGACGTGGAGCCCAGAGGCAGCACCAGGCCCAGGCGGGAGTGCACGGGGCTGGGGTGGGCCTCCGGGCCAGCAGGGGCACTGCTCACGCTCCTGGGACTGGCCGGGGCACTACAGCCCGCCGCCGGGCCTCTCTCCTCACACACTGCCTTCTCCCTCCCCCTGTCCTTCCCGTGCTCCACGGGCTCCAGCAGGGCGGGGCAGTCGGAGGGCAGGGCCAAGCAGCTCTGGTAGCGCTCCAGGGGGCCGGTGCCCACCCCTACACCCAGGCCGGCCCCTAGCCCCTGGCTTCTGCGGGGAAAGTAAGGGCTTGACTCTGCACTGCGTCCTCCAGACTTGATATGGGCGCTGTTGCTACTCCGGTAACTCCTCCTAGGGGATCCCCCCTCCGCCATGCCCCGGTGAGACCCCACTTCTCGACTTAGAGAGCGGAACTTGGGGCTGGGCACGGGGCTGGTGGGGGCAGTAGGACTGTGATTGGAAGTCTGGAACTTCCTGTAGCTGTTGGGGGAAAAGGAGCAGTTCAAAGGGGATCGTCTGGGCTCCCGCTGGCGGCTGGAGCTGAGCGGGGAGAGGGGGGGAGAGGAGAGGGAGGAGCGAGGGAGGGGAGGTGCACGAGCCCCGGCCCTCTTCGTGAGCAGGAAGAGGCTGGAGCTGCTCGGTGCTGACCAGCGGCGTGCTCCGACAGCTCTCCCCTCCCGTGTTGTAGGCGCTGGTGCTCTCCCGGTCAGACCTCTCTCTCTCCGGCGCTTCGTTGATGTCGGACAGCTCGTGGTGGGCGGGGTCTTCCGCCTCGGGGGCGTGGCCTCGCCTGACCGCCTCCTCCTCCAGGAGCCAGGCCTTCAGGCAGCGCTCCCGCAGCTGCTGCATCTTCTGCGCCCTCAGGATGTTGCGGCACTTGAACTCCAGGTGGCGCAGCTCCTCCTCTAACAGGGCCATCTCGTGCTGCGTCAGCCCCTCCGGTGGGGACTCCCCCTCCGCCTCCTTCTCCTGACCGCCCTCCGCCCTCTCCTCCCCCTCTGCCTCCCCCATCAACGCCGGCGCTCTCCCCGCTCCCCTCCTTCCCCTGCCGCTCCTTCCGTCCGCTCCTCTCGTACTGACCCTTGACCTCCAGCAGCTCTCGGTACCTCTCACACTCCTCCTCGGTCAGGCCTGGCATCATCATCATCATCATCAGAGGGTGCCCACCTCCGCCGTCCAGCCCCAGGCCCGGCAGCGAATCCGAGCTGAGCTGGAGCTCGTGGCGGTGCAGGTGGGCGTGGCCGGGGCTGGGCAGTGGGCGGTGCTTGCGTGTGCTTCCGGGCGTGTTGGTGGCGTTGGTGTTGCAGGCGCTGGTCTGGTCGTCGGCCAGGAGGTCGTGCTCGGACGACTCCTCGTTGCGTGTGCTCTCATCCGTCCGGCCCACGCCACTGTCCAGCTCCGGGCTGTTTCCCAGACCCAGACCAGGGGGGGTCTCCCCTTCCTCTCCCCCGAGACCTCCTGCTCCCCCTGGGGAGCCCGGGCAGGACAGGGGCCCCCTCCGGAGGCGGTAGACGTTATGCAGGTTGGAGGAGTGGGGGTACACCTCCACCCTCATACCCAGAGGCAGCGAGGCCAACGCCACCTCTTCAGGCTCAGCAAGATTCTGGGGCCCAAGACGTATTTAGTTGAGGATGTTGTTTTTTTGTTGAGTATGTAATTTTTTTTCGATGTTTGATGTTGAAACAACCAGTGAAAAAGAAGATAGAAAAAGAAGGAGAAAATGGCAAGAGACGTAATAAGGCCGTGATTGAAAAACACTACAGTGGCATAAATTGTTATATATTATTATAGTCAAATTGTTTCCTGAAGAAGAGAGAAATAAATAACGAAGATGACAATGGAAAATCCATCACTGGGGGTTTTATTAACTGTGTCAGCCATTACATTCTAAATCTCTCATGGTGCCCTACATTCTCCCTAGGTAATGGTGTGTGTGTGTGTGTGTGTGTGTGTGTGTGTGTCAGGGTTTGGACAGATGTGACCTTGAGAAAACAGGACACAGAAAGCTCACTGTCTTCTTCTCCTCTCCTACATTCTACACATGTAGAACCACCCCTTCCTCTGCTCCCTCTACAGAGAAGAAACACCCCATCCCACATCCCTTCACTCTATCTTCTTTTATTCTCTCTCTCCTCTCTCCCCCTCTCTCTCTGTCTTTCTCTCTCTCCCCTCCCCTCTCTCTCTCTCTCTCCTCTCTCGCCTCCTCTCCCCATCTCTCTCTCTCATCTCATCTCTCCTCTCTCTCTCTCTCGTCCTCTCTCCTCTCTCCTCTCATCTCTCCTCTCTCTCTCTCTCTCTCCTCTCGCTCCTTGCTGTGATTGAGGATCTGTGTTCCCTGCTGTGTGTGGAGCTGTAATGACGGAGGTATCTCTCATGTCAGTCTCAGAGAGGGATAACTCACTCTCCATGGTGCTGGAAATATGTACACCCCACTGTTTTAGCCTGTAGTCAGCAAGTTAAGACACTGTTTCCGGGATATTGTGTCAATTGTGCGTGTGTGTGCGTGTATGTGTGTGTCCCTTAGGAAATATGTGTGTGTCAGATAGACAGATTTTTAAAAGCTTTGAAATTAATATCTGTACATTGAAACTGAAACAAATGAAAAAAGTGTGTGCGTATGTATGTGTGTGTGTGTGTGTGTGTGTGTGTACCTCAGGCCTGGCCAGCAGCAGTGAGATGTTCGTGGTGTCTTCCTGGGTGAGAATACCCACCGCCTCCTCTCTGTTCTGGATGTCTATACCATTAATCTGGAGAGCAGAGGGAGGAGGGGGGTCAGAGGGAAAGAGGACAGTGGAAGGGTGGAGAGGACAGGAGAGGGGAGGGGGTCAAAGGGAAGAGAAGAGGGGAAGGGGAGGGGGAGGACAGAGGAGAAACGATCAGGAGAGAGGAGGGGAGAGGAGGAGGGACAGAGGAGAGACGATCAGGAGAGAGGAGGAGAGAGGAGGGGAGAGGAGGAGGACAGAGGAGAGACGATCAGGAGAGAGGAGAGAGGAGGAGAGAGGGGAAGGACAGAGGAGAGACGATCAGGAGAGAGGAGAGAGGAGGGAGAGAGGGGGAGGACAGTGGAAGGGTGGAGAGGACAGGAGAGGGGAGGGGGTCAAAGGGAAGAGAAGAGGGGAGGGGGTGAGGGGGAGGACAGAGGAGAAACGATCAGGAGAGAGGAGGAGAGAGGAGAAGAGAGGAGGAGAACAGAGGAGAGACGATCAGGAGAGAGGAGGAGAGAGGGGGGAGGGGAGAGGAGAATAGAGGAGGGAGAGGACGTCATAAAGTCACATTGTGATCAAGTGGGTCCTGCTGTAGCCATAGATTCCAGTAGGTTGCCCTTGTCCACTATCTGCACCATCACCTGGCTGTGTCACAGTGGAACGATCGTGTCTTCCAACTGAACCTCGTGTTTCAGAGCAACTCAATTGAGCATCGCTGTCATGGGAACAAGAACCAACATCACTTTCTTCCCATGGCCCCTGTAACTATGGTGATAGAAAGCGGCAGCGATGGCTAGTTATGACGGGGGGGATGGACGGGGGGGGGACGGGGGGACGGGGGTGGGGGACTGGGACTGGGAACTGACACCTTTAACAAACTGGCGTCATTCTGTTTTGTCTATTAATAGGTCAGCTATCACTAGGGTATTCTCTCTCTCTCTCTCTCTCCCTCTCTCTCTCTCTCTCTCTCTCTCTCTACTTCAGGCTAGCCTCTCTGTAATGCATATCTGCATTGTGTGTTAATTTTCACCACACTAGGGCCTGTCTCATACAGCTATACGATTTAGCTACCGACCTGCAGTATTCTGTCTCCCTCTCGAATCCGCCCGTTCTTTGCTGCGATACTGTCGGGGTTGACCTGGAGAGAGGAGAGGTCAGAGGTTAGCAGTCAGTAGATCAGTCTACCAATACCAGTGTTATGACCCTTAACATGGTCTTTCACACTGCTGGTATATTGAGCTTGTACATATGCAAAAGCATCGCACAACGCTCGTGCAACGCGAGTGGTGTCCTCGCCCACCTCTCCCACATATATGCCCAGATCCTCTTCATCATCCGTCCTGTAGCACACCGTCAGCCCCAGCTTCTCCTGCTGGCTGCCCTTGTACAGCTCCACCTCCTGGAGGGAAGGAGACGAGGAAGGAAGGAGACAAGGAAGGAAGGAAGGAAAGGAATGGAACAAGAGAAAGAAAAGAGTGAGGGAAGGAGAGCCGCCGCACATTGGAGGTCCCACCCGGACTGCTGATGTGACACATCCTCGTCCCCTCAGACTGGAGAACCCAATGTTGCTGAACATCAGAAAACTAACTGCATATTCAGCTTCACCCCGGTTTAATTAAGCGTTCATAAATGAGAACAGAGCGTCCCCTTGTCATGGCTTGCTGCATGCCACCGCCGCCTCCAACGGTCCAACCCGTCATTCTAATGCCCCTCTCTGACAGGCTGGTATGGTCCAGTCATCTCATTTACATGTCCGACCCTGCAGAGCCGGGTTTCTGCACAGCCAGCAGGAACCTTGGAGCCGGTCCATGTTTCCCTCAGGTTTACAAGAGTGACGGACCGCCTGTCCCCTGACACTGCTGGGTAATGAGCTGCCAGTCTGCATAGAGGACATAACCCTGGATAACTAGAGGACATAATTCAACTAGTCCTGGATAACTAGATGAACTAAATAGTCTGGATAACTAGGTAATGTAACTAAACTGGTCCTGGATAGATGGGGGAGGAACAGATAAACTAGTCCACAATTAAACTAACTCCTAGTTAGTTGAGAGGACTTAGCCCTGGTTAAGTAAAGGCTGTATCTAAACTAACCCTGGATGACTAGATAAAGTAACTACCGGTAAACTGAATAATAGTGGATAGGAACTACACCAAAAGGAATGCACAGGTGAACATTAATGTGAGAGAAGAGTTGCCAGGTAACCAAACTACTTTGGGGTGAGGACCTGGTTACAGAATTATCATCGTCTTCATCATCTTGATCACCATCATTACTGTGATCATGATCAGCATCCTCATCTTCATCATCACAGTCAGAGTGGTGAAGGAGGGAGATGTGTATGGTAAAGGACCATCACAGAGGGACTTGGTGCATACCTCATACTCCAGCTCTTCCTGCCTATCCACCTCGTGGTGAGCGATGTCAAAGTAGTCATTGGGGTCGTAGTCCTGGTCAAACGTTCCACTGAGAGCGGAAAAGGAAGAGGGGAGGGGAAGGAACAATCTCATCACACTGTCACAAAGACGTTTTAGTGAAAACCGGGATTGGATAGCTGTGCTACACATGACTACCCTTCTCACAGTCTAACAGTGACTGTCAGCTATGGCCTGTTCTTGGTAATCTTATGGCTTTGAGACGATGGGAATCACAACCTGGATCATGGGGAACTGTCAGGGCCCTCTAGGCCCTCAAAGAGGGACTAATATATTCTAATATATATATATTATATACAGTACTCTGTTCTCATTTTATTTTATCAATTTCTAATTTGACAATCTAAAGACAATGTTTCTGAAATAAACCCTTCAATCCTGCCTTATTCAGTTTGTGTTGGAATGGGAAGAGTTAAATCCCCTTTTGTCACCCTATCAGAATTTGCCTTATTGCACAACACTAATGCCTTAGTGTTGTGCAGAATGACCAGTCAATCTGTAGGCTAAATGTACCAACGCAACGTCATTATGCACAATTACCGTAAATACTCCCGCAAGGGCTGACTCAAATAGTACATAATGACCAACACAATTTCATGTAGGTCTAATGCTGTGTGCGCGCTGTATTGTGTTTTTTTTCCGACAAGTAATTGCGGTCAGAGGGCCAAGGTTTAAGAGTCACGGTGCGCTACTTGAGTGTGTTCTGGCTGTGGCCACTTACAACTGGTTGAGTGTGTACTGCTCCATGAGGTGCGGCAGGGGTGGGGAGGGTGGCGGGGGAGGAGGGGGAGGGTGGGAGCCCCGTCCTAGGGTGAGAATGTTCTGGAAGCTGATGTCCGTCTGCGTGGCGTTGTCCACACAGTCTGGGATGGCGACCAGAGCACAGGAGCTCACCCCCCCTGTGACTGCTTTCCTCCTGTGACCTTCAGCAATGAGCATCATAGTCAATTACAGTCACTCTCAATTAACGAGTAAAAATTGGACCAGTACAAATGGTCGTCAAGCCCAACCCCCCCCCAAAAAGGATTTAATTAAACATGTACCTTTACGCCCCCCTTGCAGAAGCAAAGGTTCTTGGGAGTTTGGAGGTCTGTCCTGAGGCAGCAAAGATGGCCTCCTTCCCCGGCCCTGCAGAGGAGGGGTGGGGGGGGAGAGGGAGAAAGGGAGAGAGGGAGAGAGGGAGAGAGGGAGAGGGAGGGAGGAGAGGGAGAGAGGGAGAGAGGGAGAGAGGGAGGAGAGGGAGGAGAGGGAGAGAGGGAGAGGGATGAGAGGGATGGGCAAAGCTTATCAAGTCAGTGTCTCTTGTCAGTGACCTAATAAAGTATATGAGGCAGCAGTGAAGGACAGATAGATACATGGAGTTCTCAGGGGAGGAGGAGGCAGGGTAGCTGTGATCCAGTGCTGTACAGAGCTGGCTCATCAGGAGGCAGGGTAGCTGTGATCCAGTGCTGTACAGAGCTGGCTCATCAGGAGGCAGGGTAGCTGTGATCCAGTTGTTGCTCTGCCCAGCAGAAATGGGCTCTGTGGTAACCAGCTATTACATGATGGTGTGTGTGTGTGTTTGCAGGGTGGCTAGAGTGATGACGCACTGGTTTGCCTTCTGTGTGCTCCTACCTTGGTGTGTCCATCCATAGGTCTCAGGGGGTTGCTCAGGTAGCCTTTCTGTTGGAGCAAAAGAGCACAATGGTTAGGGAACGCCCTTCAGTTTTACAAGTCTTACAGAGCACATTGTTTATATGAGCAACTAACAGCCATGTTACAGACAGACTTGTCCATCAATTGTTGAAATGGGCTGAAAATGGAGAGGGGGTATTTAAATCAAGGATAGACAGATCCCATTTTACCAGACACTTCATTAGTATGTGAATGAAATAGCTGTTCAATGCCTTCTGTAGCATCAATATCTTATGGACTACATGCAGCCAGAGGCGACATTCTGCTCAGTGTCTCCTCTGAGAGACGCTGATTAAAAACACCTGGAAGGAACTGCACATGGTGGTGTTATCTTTCAAATCTCAACCTTTATTCTTCCCGTTTACGAGGTAATCTCTCATATCGAACACAGCCGTCTTAATCCAGTTGTGTCAGACCTGCTTTTTCTCCAAGGAGGGGAAAGCAGCTTTTTCAGAGAGGGTGGGTAGGGCTGCTGTCTGGTCCTCATCGATTGGCTTATTATGCTGACAATGACTGGTGATTGGTCCTGATTGGCCTGATGATGGAGGCAGTAGTTATCTCTGTTCCTGCTTTCTGCAGACAGTACCAGCAGCCACAACCTTGACTCTCTGACTCAGTAAACAATGACATTCTAAATATATGTTTCACTGTGAGCAACCAACCACAAACATTATCTCTCTCTCTCTTCTCTCTCTCTCTCTCTCTCTCTCTCTCTCTCTCTCTCTCTCGTCTCTCTCTCTCTCTCTCTCTCTCTCCACTGTGAGCCTCCAACCACAAACATGATCATTTCTCCCCCCCCCTCTCTCTCCATCAGCCCCCTCCTCCCTCCCCCTCTATCCTGCTTTTGTTTCAGCAGTTTAATTGTAATGCATGACACATTCTAACACCTGCCGTATCAGGGAATACACAGTCTCAATTCCTGCCTGCTCAATAAAATAAACAATGAACATGTCTCTCCTTTCCACTCCACTCACCCCTCTGCTATTCCAATTCCAGTAGTCATACACGCTGATTTCCATTTCTCATTAAGTATTAACTATCCCGTCAACACCCATTTCCCCCAGTTCTAATGGTGCTCTCCCCTCCTTCCCACCCCTATCCCCCAATCGTCCTCCCCTCCCTCTCCTCCCACCCCTATCCCCCAATCGTCCCCCTCACCCTCCTTCCCACCCCTATCCCCCAATCGTCCTCCCCTCCCTCTCCTTCCCACCCCTATCCCCCAATCGTCCTCCCCTCCCTCTCCTTCCCACCCCTATCCCCCAATCGTCCTCCCCTCCCTCCCTCTCCTTCCCCGTCCTCTCACTGTCCCCTACCTTCTCCCCTTCCCCAGGATCAAGGCTGCAGAGATGAGAGCTCAGTTTAAGCCTCCTGGTGTCGTCCACGTCCTGACCTTTACCCCTCCCTCTATCCCTCTCTCCCCCTCTCCCTTGCTCTCAGTAGCTCCCTCCTTCAACCTCTCCTCTCTCAATCCCTCTCATTATCTCTTGCTGCCACTCGGTCTCATCCGCATCCTCAGCTCTCTGGTCCTATCCCTCAATTTCCAGCTACATCCCTCCATATTTCTTCCCATCCCACGTCCTCTCCTCTTCCACCGGCGCCTGCGTTGACCTCTGACCCCTGTCATTCCCAGAGACAACCAGGTGAAGTTGCAGTGAGACGGGGCTAAATCCTTGATCCCTGCTCCTAGGTAGTGTGTGTGTATGTGTGGGTGGGTGTATGTGTATGTGTATCGTATCATGGTGTATGATAGAAAGCCAATTCCCTGATCTAAGCCCGCACCATAGAGGTCAAGTGTTCAGGTCTTTCATGTGAGTGTCCAGAGACTGCCTTGAGAATCTGGTGTGTGCGCGTGACTTTACAACTTGGTGTGTGGATAGGTTTACTTACTTTAACTATGCCACCGTGCCATATGTTGAATCTACATTCATAATGCATGAATGGAACACACGAGTACCTTGGGTATTTGCTTTGTTGTTGTCATGCTGTTCACGGCCTATAATCATCTGCATGCAAACAGTAGTGATGACTCCGTGCTGAGAGAACGCACACAGCCCCCCCGGAGACTCTGCTAGGCCTCACGTTTGACACCTACTGATGTAAACACACGCCACAATTCATGCCAATGTATGTCTCCACACATAAATATGGGGGAATGTTTTACCTCACGTTTGTCATGTACTTATTTTGTTCCCCGCTCGTGCGTAATGACGGTTGTCTCATTGTTCGCTGGAGTATGAATGCATCTGCATCATCTCAAACACGTACTTTGTGTGTCCCGTGTTTGTGAGATTGTGTGTGTGCGTGCATCCCGGAGTGACAAAAGCATATATGTCTTGCTTAATGACCCCAGTTGCCTTGGCAACGACATCCCATTGAGACAAATCTGACAGCTTGGCAGGAGAGGGGGAGAGAGAAAGCGGGAGAGAGAGACTGAATCGCAGGAACTCAGCCAAACACACACACACACACACACACCCACACACACACACACACACACACACACACACACACTAAGATGGTGTGGAGGTGTGGAGCGGAACAGATTAGGGATCTAATGGTATATTCCTTGGCTTTTTTGATACACCTCAGTAGTCTGGTGGCTTACCCTGAGGATTCCCCACGTTTGATCGCTCATATCAAAGATTCTTTACAGCAGTTTCACCAAAGCTTCTCTCTTTTCAAAGACAGATCAGTGTGTGTGTGTGTGTGTGTGTGTGTGTGTGTTGAAAGCCCCCTCAACCGAGCAGCTCTGTAATATTCCCCCCGTGCTCTGACAGTGAGAGCATGCATTAATAAAGCATTTGATACAGCTTATATCAACGTGTTGGTTAGATCTGAGGCCCAGTCTGTGTGGCTGACTGCATTGCAGAGACTTGCTAATAGCAACCAAGTGTACAAGAACAAGATGGAACATGACCGTACCAAGACAATAACAGACTAGAATAGAACACTATGGTTGTGTGTATAGTGTATGTGTGTATAGTGTGTGTGTGTGTGTATGTGTGTGTGTGTGTGTCCACACCCACTGCAGCACATCTTCATCCCTCTCAGACAGTGTACCAGGTCGTGAGGACACACTGTTGGATCATAATAAATCACACACAGGGATACTGACATACTTTCCCTGCCAAGGTGGGGCACTGAGACCATGTGATGGGGGGGTGTTGATGGGGAGGTGAGAGAGAGTGATGATGGGGGCGGATATGAGTACCTGGAGGGCAGGGAAACATCTGTCTGTGTGCATCTGTGTGTGTGTTTTATATGGAATGGAAGTGACCATGTGCGGTTCTGTGGCGTCCTTTCTGAGCTGCTCTGACTGGCTGGCCTGTCCTTCCTGATGTTGTGCTCGTCAGATCTGATGTTTAAAGCAGACCTGGTCTGAACCTTGAGCCTGACGCCAGAGTGCAGAGGCTCCAACAGGCACGGCAGCTGCCTGGTGATGCAGGAGAGGCAGGATCACAGACCAGACCTGCAGTGACCTGAGCACCTGCAGTGACCTGAGCACCTGCAGTGACCTGAGCACCTGCAGTGATCTAAGCGCCTGCAGTGACCTAAGCGCCTGCAGTGACCTGAGTGCCTGCAGTGACCTGAGCACCTGCAGTGATCACAGACCAGACCTGCAGTGACCTGAGCGCCTGCAGTGACCTGAGCACCTGCAGTGACCTATGCACCTGCAGTGACCTGAGCGCCTGCAGTGACCTGAGTGCCTGCAGTGACCTGAGCGCCTGCAGTGATCACAGACCAGACCTGCAGTGACCTGAGCACCTGCAGTGACCTGAGAGCCTGCAGTGATCACAGACCAGACCTGCAGTGACCTAAGCACCTGCAGTGACCTGAGCGCCTGCAGTGACCACAGACCAGACCTGCAGTGACCTGAGCGCCTGCAGTGACCTAAGCACCTGCAGTGACCTGAGCGCCTGCAGTGACCTGAGCGCCTGCAGTGACCTGAGCGCCTGCAGTGACCTGAGCGCCTGCAGTGACCTGAGCGCCTGCAGTGACCTGAGATCCTGCAGTGACCTAAGCACCTGCAGTGACCTAAGCGCCTGCAGTGATCACAGACCAGACCTGCAGTGACCTGCACGCCTGAATAATTGAAAGAGCTCGGTGTGTCTCACACATTTTGCATGTATATCTGAGCTGGTGTGAAGACGTGGGTGGGTGTGTGGGTGTGCACGTGTGGGTGTGCACGTGTGGGTGGGTTGGAGAGTGTGCATGCAGTATGAGTCACGACCGCGTTCTAAATGAGCAGGTGCTGTTCAAAAACAGACTGTTCCCTCATTTGCATGTCTCTTGACACCTTCACAGAATGACGCAAGCTTATGTCTGAAAACACTGAATATTCATTTTCAGTCACATCAGGTCACGGGGGCGGAGCTTACCTGGAACATGACCCGGTACTGCTCCTCCGGTCGGTTGACCACACACATGTTGCACCCCATGATGGACTCGAAATGTCAAAAGTTCACAAGTTCAAAGATGATCTGATCTTCTTAAAGGTCCTTCCTGGTAGTCCTGGAGGTCTTCAGTCTGGGAGAGAGCTACAACTTGTGACAACTTGTCTCTTGCACAGGGAGGTTGAAATTATGCTACACGAAGATTCCAGTCAGCTTAGGTTTTCTTAAAGGTCAAGCTCATCTAACCAGATAAAGTCAAACTTGTTTCTCTTTAGCAAGGAAAGGTTGGTAGCCGAATGTTCTTTATCCTGGCTCTGCTGGAGGTTTCAGTCAGAGATAGTGATGGGTGAGTTCACAGAGAAAAGTCTCGATAGTCTTTTGAAAACACCGAATCTGTTCTACGATATCAACAAGAAACCTCACACCGAGTTCTGAGGTCAATGACAGAGCCTAAACAGAAATGTGTTCATCTGTTTCAGGTTCAGTTGCAGGTTCACTCCAGTTGTTGTGCTTTTGAATCCAGATTATCAGTATGCTTTTGTATCTCTAAATCTTTGTGCTCATTTCAACATCAAACAGCATTATCAGCGTATATGGACCGAAAGACTGTATGTTTAAATATTAAATCTAACACAATACTAATAAACCTATACGAATTAAATTACTGCTCTGAAGACAAACAATATTTATCTCACTTCCCTCCTGTGGGAATTATCTTCATCACAGCCCTCCTCATAAACTCAGCCTTTTTCCTTCAGGGAACAACATAGTGGTTCTTTCAGCAAACTCTAGAGACCGAGATGTGTACAGATAAACAATTCAGTCCACACATTTGCATATGCTATTCCAAATGATTCCTGGAGAATTCCCTGGGTGTCTGAGGGTTCGGGATGAAAGCAGAGAGGGTTCCTCAGGAAGGGGCAGAGGAGAGGGGGGATGAGGCTGAGGAGAGGGGGGATGAGGCTGAGGAGAGGGGGGATGAGGCTGAGGAGAGGGGGGATGAGGCTGAGATTTACCCTTAGCAGGGCCACTTATTTCCCCAGGGGTATTATTCATTAGGCATCCCACTCACTGATCTCTGCTCCCTTCAGATCATCATTGAGGAAATAGGGAGAGACAACGACCGAATCCAATCAATGAGACTCCCTCCTGACATTCTGTCTAGAGCGTATCTACATGTTTTTCTATGTAGTCTGTCCGTGGAGAGTCAGAGAAAGAAAGGTGTCAGACGTCAAATGAACTAATTGGCCCAGTGGATTGGTTGACCTGTTGACTGGAGTCAAAGTGTGGTGTGGTCCATGGATTCTGATGCAGCCTGGAGCTTCTTCCAAATGCCTAACCCTCCACAAGTGACTAATCACCACAGAGGCATCTTTGATACAGTTAACCACCCAAACATTTACATGACAATAAACGAACAATGAATTGAAATGACAGGGCCACCCTGTGACATGGATAGGTAATCCTGGAGCCTAAACCAGACAGTCTCTGTGGTCCATCTCCTCTTCCCTCAAAGCTTTTTTCTGTGCAACGATGATCCACAAAAATGTCCAGTTTAAAAAGAATCGTGCTTGTTTCGTTTTTTTCCAGAATCCTGTTTTTAGGAGACTCGCTCTCCTCCTTCTCCCTATCGCCTTCTCTTGTAATCCAGTTTAATTGCACGCAGGGAAACAGTAGGAATCAGAGGCATGGGCAGGCACGCGGAGGGCTGGCAGCAGGCAGGCTTGGAAACAAGCAAAACATGCCAGGTGTCTAGTAGCATCCCTCATAGAAAGAGC
Organism: Mallotus villosus; assembly: GCA_903064625.1. Lineage (NCBI taxonomy): Eukaryota > Metazoa > Chordata > Actinopteri > Osmeriformes > Salangidae > Mallotus > Mallotus villosus. The sequence goes on along the minus strand of CAEFZP010002021.1, from coordinate 206,691 downwards.
CACTAGGCTGGGCTGTCTCTGGCTCCTTCCCAGGCAGCGGTGTGGCTCTTTGGGCTGGGCTGCAGACGAGTGTTCCCTTCCTCCTCCTTCTCCCCCTCCTCTCTGAAAAGCTAGGTAGCTTCTGGTTCTGTTTTTCTCAGCTTGGCAGCCTCCACAACACAACAGCAGCTTAGCTAGCTGTATTAACCAGCATTAGTTAGCAGTAATTGCCTGCGGCAGAAGGCGGTGGTTGCTAGCAGCAGCTTCAGCTAAAAGTGCTCTCCTTGTTCAGCACCACCGGGTAGCATCCCTCTGCAGCCCCTCGGCAGTGAATGCAGAGATTCACACAGCAGCAGCATCAGCAGCAAACCAATTGCCACTATTCATCCTCTCTCTCTCTCTCCCTCTCTCTCTCTCTCTCTCTCTCTCTCTCTCTCTCTCTCTCTCTTTCTCTCTCTCTTTACTGTGGGCAACAGATCTCCCCTCCTACTCAGCCCCCTCCTCCCACCTTTTCTCCATTTGTCGCTACCCCTCCCACTCCTCCTCCTCCTCTTTCAAAGGTTCTCTCTTTCTCTCTGTCTCTCTCTCTCTCTCTCTCCTTCTCTCTTTCCTCTCTCCCCCTCCCCCTCTTGCTCACCTGGGCAGTGTTAGATGAGATTGTCTGAATGGAAGAGATCATGAAACTGTTTGGACAGGGGGAGAGAAAAAGCATGAGACTGAGTGTGTGTCTCTGAGTGTGTGTCTGTGAGTGTGTGTCTGTGAGTGTGTGTCTGCGAGTGTGTGTCTGTGAGCATGTGTCTGTGAGTGTGAAAAAGAAAAGATAAATAGGAAAATAGAGTAATTATCAATCGCTTTAGTACAGTATCTGCTGTGATGGTCTAAGATGAGAAAAGCATTTCTATTTTCTGATGAGAATGAATTACTGCAGCTTATCCCTGAGAAGCAGAGCACTTGATGGTTAGTGTGGGTGTGTGGGTGTGGGTGTGTGGGTGCATGCACCTGTCTATATGCATAACTCATACGGCACATTAGATCGGAGGGAAATGGAATATTACAGACGAGGAGCTCCATTTTCTCCCTCGATCCACACTGTATGTGGAGGCTTATCTCAGAGTGTTCAGATCTGGCAACATGGAGGTAAATGATGTTCCTCAGGTCAAGACACAGAAACCATCCATCCTGCACATGTGACATTCTCTCTGCTTATTCCCCTTCCCCCCTGGTGTGTGTGTGTGTGTGTGTGTGTGAGTGTGTGAGTGTGTGTGTGTGGTGTGTGTGTGCGCTCGTGTGTGTGTGTGTGCCGTGCTATGGTCCATAGTGAGCAGTTAATCACCAACAGAGCAATTATAGTGTCTGTAAGCCAGGAGGAATGTCCCTGCACTGTCACCTTTCTGTCACGCTCTGTACACTGTTGACACACATACACATGCACACGCATCCTGACACAAGTGTGCTCACACATAGGCAAGCATGAAAGACATTACCTAGAGTATTTCACAGAACACCCACCACTCAGATTTCAGTTCCATGTTGTATGTGTGTCCAGAAGCTGTTTGGCTGATTGGCAGGGAGAATGTTTGGGCAGATTTCTCCCAGTCTGCCTTGGGACAGTCTGCGAAGTAACATGAACAGTTTAATAGCCCTGCAGAGCCCCTTCATCTCACACTGCTTCTTAAAACCCCAGGGAACCAATCAGAGGTTAGAGCTCCCAGAGAGTGTTCACTCAGACACACTCACACACTTACACACACACACCACACATGAGAGGTCAGGTGGCCGGGGGTGACCGGCAGTGATGCTGTGTCAGAGAGGCAGACAGATGACAGGCTTGAAAGCTGCAGAGAGAGATCTGACAAGCAATTACAGACGGAACCAGGGTTCTCCCTACAGGGGGGGAAGGGGGTGGAGAGAGGGGGGGCACAGGGGGGGGGGAGAGAAGGGGACTAGGTGGAGGAGCAGAAAGGTAAAGCTAAATCCATTATGAGATGAAATATTAAAATAATTGTATTTATTTTAATTAAAAAGAGGAGGAAATTCAGATCCACTGGGCTAGTTTAGTCATGTGGTCTAACATGAGAGTCTAACCCTAACCCTGGGCTAGTTTAGTCATGTGGTCCTTCCTTCTGTAGTTCCTCTCCCAGTTGTTCTAGTTCTTTCTCTACTTCCCTCTCTCCCTGTGGTCCCTTTAGTACAGCTGCTGTGGGGAGCTGAATGGATGTCGGACTAAATCTTCCTAATTGTGGTCTTAGGGAAAGACAAATGCCCTGATGAGATCAAAGCTCAGAGAAACATTTTATCTGGAGGGAAAGAGAGAGAGGGAGGGAGAGAGGGAGAGAGAGAGAGAGAGGGAGAGGGAGAGAGAGGGAGAGAGAGGGAGAGAGAGTCTCTCCCCTGAATGAAAGACAACGAGAACGGAAGCAGAAACGGAACAGGAACGAGGAGGAGGAGGAGGAACAGGAGCAAAGAAAATAATGAGGGGAAGAAAGTGAGTAGAATGAGAATGAAAGGGGGAGAAGGAGGAGAGGAGATGTGATTAGAGGAGGAGCCGCAGGAGGAGACGACACCTGGACTGAGTGTTTGAGCAGCAGCAGTGTTTATGAGCTGAGCCACTGTCCCCACAATGTGCTCTGATCAATAACATCATGGCCTCAGGAGCTCGTCTGATCAATATCATCACCATCAGGCCCATCCCCTCCTCTACACCCGTATGTCAACTCCAGGGACCTCGGCACAAGGGGACATCAACACAGGAATCAATGCAAGGTTGAATCTATTCAAATTCAATAAACTCAACCCAATAAAACGGTGCATTGTCTCATGTGGGTGCAGACTGGTTCTATTCTCTAATAGGAATTCAGTTGGTCTGTTGGATGCAACGAGGGAATACAAATTCCAGTAGACCCGATCCCTGGCTTTAAATTCCTATTTATAATACTGGGTTAAACTTCTGTAATTGTATAGGACAGTGTTAACCTTGCATCAGCTGCAGGTCCGTGCAACCTCCGCACACGTCTACACATCAGACTGGGGCTGGGGGAGGGGCCTGGGGACTGAAGGAATGAAAGACATAGGGGAGCTACAGGAGAAAGGATGGGGGAAGGAGAGAGGGATGGGGGAGGGAGAATAGAGGTATGGCGCGTATGAAGCCTCACTGAAAGAGAGGACAGAAAGCGAGGCGGGAGAGTGGAGGGGGATGGGGGAAGAATAGGTGGTAAGAGGAAACTAGGAGAGATGAATGTGGGAAGGACATAGGTGAATAAAATAGGCATTGTGATACAACAGACTGATACATATGGTGAAATGAAATGGGAGACGAAGGGAGGGGAAAAACAGAGAGTAGAGCTGGAGGGAGAGAGGGGGGAAATGGAGAGGAGGGTGACATTGTGGTTAGTGATAAGGTGGACGCCTAGCTGGGGAGCGCTAGCTCATGTCCAGAGGTGGTCACTCACTGCATCATCATGTTCACTGGCCTTCCTCCTGCAAGGGTTCTATATAGCTAGCTAGCTAGCCAGCGCTGGTAACCCAAAACAAGTGTACTGGATCAAAGCCAGGAGAGTTGTCACTGAGTTAGCTGGAGGCTGAGGTGACACCAACCCCTCATCCTCACTCAAGCGTATAGATGAATTGACGCCTTGTCTTTCTGGGAGCGGTCTTGGCTGACGTGCTCTGTATGAGTCTCCAAGTTACAGTCAAGGGCTTCTTAATGGACTAGCTACTGGAAGATTAGTGCCAAGCTCATCATTTCTTGCTTTGACAAGAGCTCACTGTAATGAGGGGAATGAATGGAGGAGAAAGTCCATCACTTGTATGCAGGTTGGGTTACCAAGGCTGGAAGGAGTCAAGACCCCTCACCCTGTCAGAGACTCACCCCTCACCCTGTCAGAGACTCACCCCTCACCCTGTCAGAGACTCACCCCTCACCCTGTCAGAGACTCACCCCACACCCCTCACCCTGTCAGAGACTCACCCCTCACCCTGTCAGAGACTCACCCCACACCCCTCACCCTGTCAGAGACTCACCCCTCACCCTGTCAGAGACTCACCCCACACCCCTCACCCTGTCAGAGACTCACCCCACACCCTGTCAGAGACTCACCCCACACCCCTCACCCTGTCAGAGACTGACCCCTCACCCTGTCAGAGACTCACCCCACACCCCTCACCCTGTCAGAGACTCACCCCTCACCCTGTCAGAGACTCACCCCACACCCCTCACCCTGTCAGAGACTCACCCCTCACCCTGTCAGAGACTCACCCCTCACCCTGTCAGAGACTCACCCCTCACCCTGTCAGAGACTCACCCCACACCCCTCACCCTGTCAGAGCGTCACCCCACACCCTGTCAGAGACTCACCCCACACCCCTCACCCTGTCAGAGACTCACCCCTCACCCTGTCAGAGACTCACCCCACACCCCTCACCCTGTCAGAGACTCACCCCACACCCCTCACCCTGTCAGAGACGTCACCCCACACCCTGTCAGAGACTCACCCCCACACCCCCCTCACCCTGTCAGAGACTCACCCGCTCACCCTGTCAGAGACTCACCCCACACCCCTCACCCTGTCAGAGACTCACCCCACACCCCTCACCCTGTCAGAGACTCACCCCACACCCCTCACCCTGTCAGAGACTCACCCCACACCCCACACCCTGTCAGAGAGAGTAACATGAGATCTGGGCTCCTTACTACCAGGAGTCACAGCACCTCTAAGATCATGTGCTTTATGTAGAACCTGGGATCTCATTAAACTTGGATTTAGTTTCAATTTAATGTTCATGTTGTTTTCAAACTACTAGTACTCTCGTGTGTCTCAGTTTGCAGCTGCTTGTGGACTCTGACTGTTCCTCTGGGTGAGAACGACAAGTTTGTCAGGGTTTTCCCCCTTCATTTGATGTGCCTTTTCTCCAATTCCATATTTTCTATTTCAACAGATGAAAACAAACCACAAAAAAGTTCAAATATAAACTTCTTGAAACCATTTTATTTTACTGTCAAGCGTGATTACGCACCATAACACTTTTCACAGAATGACCGCAAAAAATACATCATTTCCTGCTTCATGTTCATTTTACAGAAAACAAAGAACATAGGACATAGAAAGACCTTCAGCTTTTCTTTTTCACATGAAAAAAGACGTACATTTCATCGTAACCAACCAAATCACACCGCCAAAACGCACAAAAAATAATCACAATGACCTCAGTTCTCCCCCCCTAGTTTTCCCATGGTCACTAGCAGTACCACACAGTCGTCCACTGACCAGAGAGAGAGAGCTAAGAGGATTAGCACACCTCTGCTGGCACCCGCTGATATCTGATGGTTAAAGGATCAACTCCAAACAACTCAGCTGTTTGTGCAGGGACAGATGGATGTCATCTGGTCTCTGGGACATGGGACCTGACTCCTGACACACTGCTCCCTACCTTTACATACACAAGAAGGAATGTTCACACATTGATGGCATCTTGCCTTAAGGTTTGATGTTGACTGGACTTCCATCCTGTTTTGAGATTTTTTGTTTTTATAAGAAATCTTAGAAAAGTGTGACAGACATGGTCCTACCCTGTACTGTCAGATTATGGGGTCGAGAAAAACCTCGAATCAAACTACCACGGGTCCTTTCTGCAAGCCTCTTTTACGGCTTGAGACCAAACGTATCAACAGTCCACAATTCCAGTCATTTTACTCCTACTTCTTCCTTCTTACTGACCACAAAAATAAATAAATACAAATGAAATCCCCATAGGAATGCAGAGGTGAAGTCTGGCTGAAAACAGAAGACGTGGTTGTGACTGCCCCCTAGTGGCGGAGTGTCTCTACAGCGCTGGATAGTTGCCGTTATGCCACTCGCTGACATGTAATGCCAGAACAAGACTCGTATCATCCATAATGCTACTGATTAGCTTATCCAAACACCTGCATACACACTGTAACAAAGATGTTGAGCACCTGATGTAGCTGCCTTGTATGGTGCAGTAGTGTACTGTAGCTAGAAGTTATTTCAAATGTGTATCCCGGTGTACAGTGATCAGCTACCATGCTAGTACAAAATGTGGAATGTTTGACTGAATATACGTCACAATCTTGATCTGGCACAGATCAAATTATTTGAAATAATACTTTCAATCCAAATATTTCAACTATGATAAGTCAATATGTAAAATGTGCTGATAATGTGTAACCCCTGCCCCTGCCCCCATTGAAGTTATAATCCACCTTCTTACCAGTTCCATTTGGTTATTTAGCAGAAGCCGCCGGATACAGTTTTGCCCTGTCTAATAATGCTGCCTGGCTGTGGTAGAAACAGTATTAGACCTGAGGACAGAGGTCCCTCTGAGGACAGGTAGAAACAGTATTAGACCTGAGGACAGAGGTCCCTCTGAGGACAGGTAGAAACAGTATTAGACCTGAGGACAGAGGTCCGTCTGAGGACAGGTAGAAACAGTATTAGACCTGAGGACAGAGGTCCGTCTGAGGACAGGTAGAAACAGTATTAGACCTGAGGACAGAGGTCCGTCTGAGGACAGGTAGAAACAGTATTAGACCTGAGGACAGAGGTCCCTCTGAGGACAGGTAGAAACAGTATTAGACCTGAGGACAGAGGTCCGTCTGAGGACAGGTAGAAACAGTATTAGACCTGAGGACAGAGGTCCCGTCTGAGGACAGGTAGGCCTGCTCATGTGGTACTGTTAACTACCTCTACATCTCTTCAAAGTTCTCCAACTAGATTCATTTCATGACTAGAACTAGAACTAGATTCCCGGCGATCCAAAAAATAAAAATACATTAATAAATCTATTTTTTGATGGATTTTGAGGCAATATTGTTTTGAACTCTGTGTAGGAATGAGGAAAACCCAGTATCTTCTGTCCCCTGATCATGTGGGTCTTCCGTGGAGTCAGTTCAGTGTAGACTCAATCAAGATATCCTGGGTGGTCTCCAACTTCACTAGGTCTTCTGGATAAAAATGGAGAGAGAAAAGAGAGAGAGAATCATAACGGCCCTTCTGGCAAACAGGAGCAGAGTCATCACAACACTGTCACAAGTCACAATGTCATAAAGAGGTCATATCAATACATGTCATGGCCTTTATATGACATGTGAGTACGCTCGCCCCTCGACCCCGGACTGACCTCTGCGCTCTGTCGTTGGATCTTGAGGAGAGAGCAGGAGTCATGGTCCTTCTCCCTCAGTGTGTCACACAGCGACTCACGTCCCCGCTTTCCTGTGACGCTGCCTCCCGTGTGCAGCAAGCGCCCTGAACACACACATACACACACACGTCAGAACACCCATGGTTTAGCGGATCTAGGCTGAGATGATAAGTGTGTTTGTGTGAGGGTGTGTGTGTGTGTGTGTGTGGGCGTGTCTCAGCTACCTGGGTGGTGAGGCACAGCAAACTCGTGGTAGAGTGGGCTGCTGGGCACAGCCGAGCTAGGGTCTGGCGCTGACTGGTAACCTGGAGACAAAGTCAGGTTATCACCAGCTGAACAACATGAAAGTACAGATTCCTGAGCCTTGTAAAGCTGAGACAGTCGCAGTTCATGACCTACCATGCTGCTGTTGTTGTTGCTGTTGTTGTTGTTGTTGTTGTTGTTGTTGTTGTTGTTGTTGTTGTTGTTGTTGTTGTTGTTGTTGTTGTTGTTGTTGTTGTTGTTGTTGTTGTTGTTGTTGTTGTTGTTGTTGTTGTTGTTGTTGTTGTTGTACACCACGTGGTCCTGGCTGGTCCTCACTGTGAAAGTTTAGCAGGGTGCTCCCGCTGCCGTTACCGGTGACAACTGGGCTCCCGGATACAAGGTGCACTGGAGAGAGAGATCACCCCACCTTTAGATCACATGAACCTGTGTGTTTAACCCAGGTACCCCACCTTTAGATCACATGAACCTGTGTGTTTAACCCAGGTACCGCACCTTTAGATCACATGAACCCGTGTGTTTAACCCAGGTACCGCACCTTTAGATCACATGAACCTGTGTGTTTAACCCAGGTACCGCACCTTTAGATCACATGAACCTGTGTGTTTAACCCAGGTACCCCACCTTTAGATCACATAAACCTGTGTGTTTAACCCAGGTACCCAACCTTTAGATCACATGAACCTGTGTGTTTAACCCAGGTACCGCACCTTTAGATCACATGAACCTGTGTGTTTAACCCAGGTACCGCACCTTTAGATCACATGAACCTGTGTGTTTAACCCAGGTTAGGTAGGTAGGTTGTGGCTAACTCACCGTGTGGCGTGTTGGAAGCAGACGGCTGTTCTCCAGGGGAGTAGGCCATCATGCCTCCGTTTCCATTGGAGGGCAAAGATGCCAGCAGGCCTGACGGGGAGGAGAGAGGTTGCCGTTAGTAACATCATATCATCCATTCCAATACCCTGTTAACCCATAACATGTACCAGTCCTTGTAAACTAGTCCTAACACAGTATTTTGAAGTAACGTAACTAGTCCTTAACCAGCCCTTATATCAAATGATCTGTTTCTATAGTCCCTATAAAGTCATTTTGATTAATTCTTATCAGTTTCATAACTTACTTTGTACAGGACCATCTGAAGTAGGCCTTTCTACTCCCAGCACATGTTAACTAGCCCGTACCTAGCCTTGTAACTATCCATAACCAGTCCTCTCCCATGTTGACTAGCCCGTACCTAGTCTTGTAACTATCCATAACCAGTCCTCTCCCATGTTAACTAGCCCGTACCTAGTCTTGTACCTATCCATAACCAGTCCTCTACCATATTGACTAGCCCGTACCTAGTCTTGTACCTATCCATAACCAGTCCTCTACCATGTTAACTAGCCCGTACCTAGTCTTGTAACTATCCATAACCAGTCCTCTCCCATGTTAACTAGCCCGTACCTAGTCTTGTACCTATCCATAACCAGTCCTCTCCCATGTTAACTAGCTCGTACCTAGTCTTGTAACTATCCATAACCAGTCCTCTCCCATGTTAACTAGCTCGTACTTAGTCCCCGGTAGCGTGACAGCTGCTGGTAGATCTGCTTCATCCTCTCGATGTTGAGGCGGCTGGCCTCTGCATGGTTGACCATGGGTTTGGGGTAATCCACACCGATGATGCACTTGGCAGCCGTCTGCACGGAGTCTGGAGCGTTCCAGGGGTCGTAGATGTACTTGGCAGGGAACCCTCGGAGGACGGGGAGGTAGCGTCTGGAAGGGAGAGATTAGAGCGGCAGAGTTCTTTCATTAGTATGCAGGAGGTTCCAGACTCTGTGGTAGTGCATGGGAGTGGATTTGGGACAATTTTGTGAAGTAATTTATTTGTATTTTGTGTGTCCTTGCTTAATCCTCTTCAAATATCTAAGATGTTTGTGTATGTGCAGGGATATAGATCCATATAAATCCCATGTTAGATCCACCTAAACGTCTGTATCAGATTTATGAGGGGGCATGAAATAGGGAGCATAAGAAGGTAGAACTTTCTAGAATGGAAAGCAGCCCTGGAGGAAGGGGAACAGTCATCCACACACCAGGTACATGCTGCTGGTACATGCTGCTGGTACATGCTGCTGGTACATGCTGCTGGTACGCGTTAGAAAATCGGAGGCAGTGAACCTACAAGTGACACGCCCCCGCCCCGATCCCTCCCACCCTCTCAGGACCCTCCCACGCCCCTCCCTCCCTCCTGGCCCCTGGTCAGACCAAAGCAACACTTTGGGATGAGTAAGAGGTTCAGGTCCCTCCCTGCCCCTCCGACTGCCATCGCTCGCTTTTGAGACGACAGTGATCCCAAGCCAAGGCAGAGAAACGTGCAGAAACGTGCTAGCTGCAGAATGATCAGCACAGCCCTTCTGGTCTCTGTCTGCCTGGTGGGCCCCTCGTTACCCACAGGGGGCCACAACCCTTCCACCAGGAGGGATCGGGGACCAGTCTCCTCATAGAAGCTTTTCAAACCGGTTTCACAGTTAACAGGCTTCCAAGTGCCTTGGCTGAGAATGGCTTTCTCACTACAACTACAATATACAAAGGGGAGAGGGACGGCTGAACCTTTCACCCAATCCCAAGGAACGGCAAACAGAAGAATCTCATGGTTTTATGAGATCTTATGTATATTGCTATAAAGTATACTGGGAGACCTCTTCATCCTCTCAGTCAAAGTATCCTACCCTGACAATGTGGTCTCACTGACTATGGAGAAGAGAGCTGCTGCTCCCTCCATGCTGCTGCTCCCTCTCTGTGCTGGGCCTGGAGGGAGCATCATCTCTCTTCTCCATAGTTAGACAGCGATGTGGAGGGGGACCAAGTCAGGCCTGCCAGGACATGGACCCACCTGATGAAGTCTCCGTTGGGGTCAGTACGCCGGCCGAAGCCCACAGGACAGTAGCAGTGGAAGAACTGCTGGAAGAAGGAGCTGCAGGAGAGCCACATCCAGCTGCCTGCGTTCACGCTCCAGTCTGCGTCCAGCAGCAGCTCCTCAAACACCTGCAGCGTCAGACAGGACAGCTCCATGGTCAGCGACCCAACTGGACGCTTCCGTAGAGGACTGCACCAGCTCCCATCTTTGGTGACCCTCTAACACCCTTTACACTCCAAACCCCCCCCTTCCGTTTCCAATACACTCCTCTCTCTCACTCACTCTCTCACTCTCTCTCTCGCTCTCTCCTCTACCTTCATGCCCTCCTCCCAGCTCAGCCACAGGTCTCCGCGGGTCAGGAAGCAGGCGACGGCGTGCCGGGCCAGGTGGTGGATCCAGCCCTCCTGCCTCAGCTGGGTCATGACGGCGTCGATCCAGGGGAAGCCCGTCTTGGCCTCCGCCCACTTGGCCAGCGCCTCGGGGTTGCGCTCCCAGGGGATGCGGACGCAGACGGGGTTGCCCTCCATCTTGTCGAAGCGGGGGTTGTTGGTGGCGGTCGTGTAGAAGAACTCCCGCCATAGCAGCTGGCCGTACAGGGAGAGGGGCGGGGAACTGTTCTTCTTCACCTGGGGAGGTATCAGCAAAGCACTTTAGCACGTTACAAGTCTCTGGCGGAACCAACTAGACTCCTTCTGTTACAGTTCAAATGCAATTAGCAATTTCCCATTCGTGTAGGAAAAATGAACTTAGGTCCATGGACTGAGGTCTGAGTCTGACCTTGCGATAGAGGTCGGTGAGTTTGAAGTAGAAGAGTCGACAGGAGAGGCAGCCGAAGCGCAGGTAGGGGCTGAGGCCTGTGGGGCTGGCCAGCAGGGAGTTGGCATTCATCCTGGGGCGCTCAAAGTTGGCCACCCACGCCTAGGGGGAGAGAGGGGGGAGTCAGGGGGAGACCCGGTGGGAGAAGAGGGCTTAGACATGTCAACAAACCCTGGTCACACTGGTTGAGAGAGAGTGAGTAGTAGTATATGCATTTCCCTTCATGGTGATTCCGGTGTCTCAGGGACAGTTCTTACCTTTCTCTCCAGGTGGCGCTCTATTCTGGTCAGAGCCTCTGTCTCACCTCCCGGCCACACGGCTGTAGGCAAGCCTTCAGTATCAAAGCCTGGGGAGGACAGTTCAGTTCAGCTTAATGCCACATCCATGTTCAACTAAGATAAAGTTTCTCATTTAGATGTTCTCTAAGAATCCGAGTGTCTCCGCATGAGCTTCTCTGCGTCTGTCACTATCATCAGTTTGTGTGCCAGACACTGTGCTGATCTGGGGTCAGCCATGGCTATGGCCCAGGTCTCCAGACTTCAGCAGACAGAAATAGCCTGATCTTTGGCTCCAGTTGAACCATGACTGGACCTGCTGTCAGTCAGTCTACTCAGTGAATGAACCTCCAGGTGTGTAGCTAAGAGGGTTATACAGGGCTGAACTGTTCTCAACCACCTCCAGCTCCTTGACACATGGCTGCCTGGTTGACATGTTTACTTGACTGTTTGACCAGAGCCAAAGCCCAGTTCCACCAGCCTGCCTGACTGACTGGTGCTCTGGCTGGCTAGGTAACTATTTAACCAGACATACTGGTGTGCTGACGAGGTTAATCTTTGACCAGACCCACCTAGTTCCTCCAGGGAAGGAACCCCGTACTTGTCCCCATGGTCCTCAGACACAGGCGTGATGCAGCGCCCCATCAGGCTGCTGGAGATGGTGTCCACCGGCATCTCAGGGGGGTCCAGCCGGCTGACCAGAGTCTGGAAACGCTTGTAGGTCAGAGGGGGTTGGCCACCATTCAGATCGATCACCCTAGGGGGCAGGAGAGATAGAGACAGGTGTAAGAATCTGTAGTGCTAAAGGGCATAACGTGTATTAAAAGGCGTGGAGACGTTTAGGTAGAAGAGTGAGAGGAACACACGTGTGAGGTGTGCGTGGAGGGTTTGACCTACTTGTCCAGATCGTAGAGGGTGTGAGAGGTCTTGACGATGACCTCCACCCCAGCCTCCATGGCCAGCTTCTTGATGGCAGCGTCCCGCTCCTTCCCAAAGGCTCGGAGTCGTACTCAAACGTCAGCCGTGAGATCTTCCACTCCTGGAGAGGAAGTGGGAGAGGATGTTAGGGAGTACTACTTTAGGGTAACCATTCGGAAAAAGGACACTCATTGATGATAAAAGACAATTATGTTCTATGGCAGGGGTGTTCAATCCTGGTCCTCACGGGTCCAGGAGAGTGGACCCCTCTGGTCCTCAGGGTCCAGGAGAGGTGACCCCGAGGACCAGGATTGAACTTCCCTGCTCTATGGAAAAGAGAGATTGGTTCTAAATCTGATGTACAGCAGGTGTTCCCCACTGTTCTGTCTTGTCACCTTGAAGAGGCGAGGAAACACATTGGCAGGCTGTCCTCGGATGACGAAGAGGCGGGAGTTAAGTTTCCTCAGGCTGGCATCCAGATCCTCCAGGCACTGCAGCAGGAACCTGATAGGATTGAGAGGAAGATGCAGTCAAACAGACGGATAGCGAAGCGGTGACAGACAGACAGGGGCAGTTCCACTTAACGGTAATGAGGCCATGAGTCTGAGGGTTGTCATCAGTATTTGTTCATCAGTATTTGCCGATCTGAAAGGTCACGTCTGACGCACACAGTTCCATTAGTCTTTTCTTCCAACCACCTCACTCACCAATACACATGGAATCTGTCCTGCATGTTCACCAGAGCCCTGTAGACTGTAGAGTTAGGAAGGCGATCCAGCAAGGCTACAATCACCAAGGTCATTTTGTGCTACTGTAGCAGGTTGTCACCAGTTATCATTCACAGAGACCTTCCTTTTTCTGGTTCACATTTTTACCCACTCTTGGAGATAAATGTTAGATACCCTAAACCATCCTTGACTTCAGATTGAATGAGCATGTTGTTTTTTTGTGCTATGGAGGGAACATTTCACACTATCAATGGGTTCTCATGAAACGCTGTTGTATTTTTCAGTCTCTGGAGTGGCGGGGGCACTGCAGTAGCTATGACGCACTACAGACTCTCTGACACAAAATCATTTCCCCTCCATCTATGGGGTGACACATCTTTGTATTTTCTGGTCAAATGGTAACTTCCGACAACAAAAGGAATGTCATTCAATCAACTTCCAAACGTCTTCCTGGGTTGCAGTTTGAGCCCTAGCAACTGGGAACTTGCGTCAGCTAAGGTCAGAGGAAGGAGGGGTGGGTGCTCTGGTTTCGCATGCCTGTCTGTCTGTCTGCCTGTCTGTCTGCCCCAACATCAAAGCCCAGATTAACAGCAGTCAAGTTGCCACTGCTCCAAATCTCTGGTTAGTCAACACATTCATAGATTTGCCAAACCACACAAGCACATGTGGATAACAGATTATGTGTAACGCTTATCAGTAACATTGTCTCATGCTCACATTGTAAAAAAAACAACATTAATGATCTTGATTTTGAATTACAGACTTGTTTTTCCATATTTTCATTGTACAGTTGCAAAAAGAAGTTGCATTGCTGGTGTGATACTCTGAGTGGGGTGTCTGTGTGAGAGTCTCGTGACATACAGTGTGTGAGAGTTTGAGTTCATTTGTGAGACAAAGTCAAGAAGTAGGCTATGTAATTTTTGGTTGTGTGCGTGTGCCTGAATGACGCAGTGCGCGTATGGTAACACATGAGTCAGTGCATCTGTGAGTGTGTTGTTGTGGGGGAAAAGACTCCCCATGGTGTTGCCCGTGTACTGCGGCCTGCTGCTTGACTACACGTCAGCCTTTATATAAGCAGTATGGCCTAGTTCTCAGAGCGCAGGCGCTAACAGCAAGGGAGAGGGCCAAGTTAGCCCAGTAACCTCATTCCTGCTCCCTCAGCCAACCCAGTGAGGAGGACATGCAGCTCCCCTCTCTGGACTGGGAGCAGACTGGGGCAGGAGCTTCATCACACAACTCTAACACACACACAACAAGAAGCCCTACCAGTACGTCTACAGACAACAGACAGAAACAGAGAAGATCATAGCAAGTCATAGCAAATCTCCTTATTGCCCCTGACGAATTTCACCAAACTTCCTGGTTCTACATGTCAGTCAGTGTAGGCCAAGCTGCATGAGCAAGCGTCCACAAAACTGGGTCATCACCATGACAACCAATGACTCAAATGTCATATGCCAGCATACTAACCTACATTCTTTCCATGTAGCAATTTCTTGTTAGTTTTTTTTTACCAGACGTCAAAGTTTTTTTCTCCTGATTTTCTCTTCGCTACTTTTTTGACAGTGGTCTGTGAAAACTGAATTGTGCTCTGACTCATTGACCAAATCAGTCTCCTACGATGACCCTGAATCCATCGGTAAACAGGGAATCCCAGGGTCAAAAGTTCCCCAGAACTGTATTGAAAAGGAAATGAAACTGAAATGCCAGTATTCCTCTATGGACAAGATTCCCTTAGGTCAAAGGAAACAGACCCCTTTTTCAAAAGTAAGATCCCTAGGATCCTCCAGATCCTCGGTTGCTCAGGCTATGCCTAAACACAACCACAGAATTGCATTGAAAGTCACCTTTGACTATTTCAAACTGGAACTTAACCTCAACTAATTTGAAAACAAATTTGCTCATGCAGTTTGGCCTTCTGGTTACAAAATGAGGGTTTAGGAAGTTTGGCAATTGAACTCTGGGTACACCTGAGGACAGCCATCAGAAGTTCCATCTCCAGGCTGCTGGCCATCTTAACACTAAGCTGATGTTCATTCAACAAGATCTCTAACCAACGATTAGTCAGCATGCCCAGGTGTCCCACCAGCTGACTAATGTCATGTTGGGCTATTTAAGAGTCAGACGTGTGTTAGAGGAACAGGAGCAGATGTGAAACCCGGGCTGGGGAAGGGTTAATAACAACAGGAGCTGTACGTGACCTCCTCCTCGTTGTTACTCAGCTCAGTTTATCACCAATCAATAACAACCTAGTTTGCAGCAATGCCACTTGGAAAACATCTTTGTCTGAAGAATCAGTGGAGAATAGAGATCACTTTACAGATCACACGTGCGCTGGCAGATTGATTGAAACGATGTGCCCTGAGCTCTCTGCACACATCTCCCTCTGCGACTGAAGACCCTTGAGGCTGCATTCATGCCAGGGATAAGGGGCGGCTGTGGCTCAGGGGGTAGAGAGGGTCGTCTGTTAATCGCAAGGTTGGCGGTTCGATCCCCGACTCCTCCCAGGCCATGTGCCGAAGTATCCTTGAGCAAGACTCTGAACCCCAAGTTGCTCCTGATGAGCAGAGCGGCACCTTGCATGGCAGCTCGCCGCCGTCGGCAAGTTTGAGTATGAATGGGTGAATGACCTTGAGTCGGACCCCACGTGTTCTGCACAGCATAATTCCAAATCACAACTGAACTATATGTAGATAAAGACAACCTCCGCTTCACTCACCTCCAGCGGTTGACCCCCAAGTTGGAGGATCCGGCGAACCAAGGATCCAGGAAGTAAACACAGCGCACCGTGCCTCCCCCCCGGATGGGCCTCCTGCAGTGCTGGGTTGTCATGCAGACGGAGGCCCTTCCGGAACCAGTGGATGGAATTAGGGGCCATCGAATGGCTGATGATGAGGGGGCAGAGGCAATTGGTTTCAAGACAAAAACAGAGAGAAAAAAATGAATCACAGTAATCATAAATTCTTCCAGTATTTATAACAGACGTTAATGGATAATTAATGGATATATTTCTATGTTTAATGACAGAGAACCAGTTTTTATAACATGTTATGGCTGGCTTCAGGGTATTGAAAGAAATCAGGTCAATGAGAAATTAGCATTTTATGACTGTTTTGACAAGTTGTGTAGAAAACTATTGATAGGCTATACAAATACAGTGGTCACATTTTTTTCAGCTAAATGAGACTTGAGAAGTTAGTGAAGAATGAGCATTCTGAAGACTGAAATGGGTTCACTGGATCATTGGTTATGCAACCTCAGTCAACTCAATGGCTCTTCTCTTTTCTAACCCACAAATTAGCTATATGTGAATACAACGCATATTACCTTACCGTTGAAGTGGTCCCCAGATGTGATTTCTATGTCGACTTCAAAGAAAAAAATATTTTATTTCCCTAGTTTCGCCTGGTGGATCTTGAGCAGCGGAGCTGGTTAACGCCGTTTTCACAGATCCCCGGTTTGGCAGTCTGGTTTAATATGAAAGGTAGTCTCCACTGCGCCTGCTCGGGAATCTGTATCCCACTTGCAGTGCCCAAGCATGAGAAGCGTTGTGCCTGCGACTGGCTCAGCAATTGGCTGGACAGAATCACGTGTAAAGTCCCGACTCACGTTGAGAGAGCATGGATGTTTCATTTTTTTTCCACTTCACACTCCTTCCTTGGACTGGATTTGAACAGGATGCAGGAGGGGTGATGTTTTCAACGGAAGTGCTATATTTGACCTAATTCCACATTAATTCCACTTTACCTGGTTCTTAATTGTCCTGATGGCAAACTTCATTTTGGCTGCAGATGTTAATATGTCCACTTCAGCCTACTTCAGCATAGGACACAGAGACATAGGACCCTTTTATTTTTAGCCAACTGCCTTGTACAATGGTACTGTTTAATCAGTGTGCAAGGCAACCCAACCCGCATAGTTTATCACTAGTAACTAATTTAACAAAGTTAAGTGACGTATTTCGAAGTAAGCTGTACTGAAGTTGTTGGCATGAGGGCTTCCAATATGCCAACCACACTCATACTCGAGGGCATAGCCAACTGCATTCATTCCTGTGCAAAAGGCCACCTGATTCATGTATAGGATGTGGTAGGCAGTTACGGACAAGGGCATTTGAACATATTTAAATGATCAGTATTTTGATATCCCACTGATACATCAGTCTGTGTGACGAAATAGAGATGATTAATAGGCTCTCAGAGGAAGTGAAGGGTGATTCTCTCTCACCCACTCTCTTTCTATATCCAATCCACCCACTCTGTCACTGTCACACACTCTTTCACCCATTCCATGCTCCCAATTTAGCTTCATCTTGCCCAATCACTACACTCCTTCCCCCTTTTCTTCCTGTGTCTCAGTGGACTGTAGAGCAACAGATGGGACTAAAGAGGCGTGTGGGAGGAACCGAGAGAGAAGCATTTCTAGTGCTTGATACTGTACATGGATTTGCACATTCATCTCAGGGACACCTACCTTCACACCCAGGCCTTGGTGCTGCCACTCACACAGCCATATCTTAAACACCTCAGAAGCTGTGAAAAAACACATTTTCGATTCACATGTAAGCAGGCCTGACTGGCAGCTCCATCAGGACCACATGAAGCACCGTGCGTCTCGCCGATTCATAGAAACCCAGGCAGACAGCCCACAAACACTCCCCCCCCCCAACACCCCTAAGCGGTTAACACTTCTCCTGCACTGCCAAGCTGTGCACGTAGGGAAGACACTCATCTAATGGTGGGCAGGGAGTAGATCTCCAGGGCTGGGAGGATTGCCCTCGGCTTGAAGGTGACTATAGAAAGCATTATTCATCAAGATTCATCATCCCAACATCATCTACGAGCCTGATTTAACATTCAATGTTGATCAGATTTGATGGTAAAATAAGAATATTGACGTATCAGTTTATTCACATTGGGTTTTTTAACCGTTTAGTTTCTCATCACAGTATATACAGTACAGGATATGGATAGGATAGATTACCTAATGAAACTGGGAGAGTTCTTTTTAACCTCAAACTGGCAATCACTAAAATAATATAAAACACAATACAATCATTATAATACAATACAATTCAAGACTTTACAATATCATATAACAGGAACACAAAACACAAAAAACAACTGATGTTAGCACTATGTGTTAGCAGCTAAGGCACTACACCTGCTACTTAAATCTAGATAGAAGACTGTGGCAACTGCCTTGATTACAGTTGCCTTGAGAACTACAAATAAGAATATGTTGATTATTATCAACACCATTATTTGTATAATTATTAGTGATTCACAACCATATTATTATTGGATATGGTCCTTATCCTGGGTTTGCTCATCACTTATCTCAACAACACTTTATCAAATCAAGTATGGATTCAAGCATGGATCAGCAGCATCCTTTGTCCCTGACTGGGGCAGAATCTTGTAGAAGGTTGACCACCTTTTGTGGAGGATTCACTGCATTCCCAGACCTCAACATATTCTCCACGAGAAACCTGGAAAAGAACATAACTTTATGTTAGTCTGTAACCTCTGTTACACTAACACTATGTTTCCTGCTACCCATCACCCCTGACACTGGCTGCTGTCGTTTTGCTGAAGGTAAAAAGCCATTTAGAGAAGTGCAGTCATTTGTTAATTCTCTACCACCTTTAGGAACAAAACAATTGAATGTATCCATATATTATATGATAGATGAATACAGTGGCAGTCAACTTTTAGCTGTGTGCTTGGTGGATGACCTGAGGGGCTCTTGGATGTTCCTGTTGTCCTTGACCGACGTCTCCATCCAGGTAATGAAGCCGTTCTCCTCACTGAACTCCTTTATTTTCTCAGATGACACGCATCCCATGCCCAGGTCACACTGAAACAACAAAGTACTTTTGTTAGTATGCGTGTGTATGGAGTGTGTGTTTGTGTGTGTGCCATCTATGCTGTGTTTACCTTGTTGACCAGCAATATGCAAGGAATGGGGTCTCCATTGGGCAACATGGCCTTAGTGTCGAGGTCCTGTTTCCACTGGCGGGCGTGGAGGAAGCTGGAAGGTTCCGTCATGTCAAACATCACCACACACCCTGAGGCTCCTTTGTAGTACACCCTGGTCATGGAGATGAAACTCTCCTGGCCTGAGTAACACGCACACCATATGCACCAAACATGTATCACACACACACACACATGAGCATGCACAACGTTATGCACACAAATGCATACTCTAAGAATGTTATTATTTATGAGTACTTTATGCGTGTGCTCTTGACAATGCATAACTGACTAACCACTGTCTGACTGAATGCAAAACAATGAACTACAACTCAGGCGCACTTCCCATTGATTAACTTTCTATGAATGTGATTCCGAGGTGACAGGTCACATTGCAGGTATCTTCCCTGTGGCGGATAGGCCTACTTCACTTGCGGACCTTGCTTTATGAGTCATTGTATAAGACAACAATATGTCTATTATTATTTTTCACTGGAATGTGGGTACTCTGCGCCGTGCCTAAACACGTGTTTTCCTTGACCACCGAAACTGTTTGAACCAGCCTATTGTATTCTCATTCTTGATCTACTGTAGCCTACTTTCTACATGTAGCCTACTATTTACATTTCGCTTTAGATAAAAGCTTTTTCTGGTAAATGAAAATGTAAGACATGCAAATGTGTATCTAGTGATTTATGTTGCAGATCCAACCATACTACCGGTATGCTAGTTTGAAGCCATGGTGAATCTGAGAGTGACATTGGAGAGGGAGAAACAGATTATCGACTTCAAAACTCGACTGAACAAGTCCAGGGCAGTGACTTTTTTCCTTGACGTTAACTAGGCCTATCACGTCATAAGAAATCCATACATCTGTGAATGTTGAATTGTTTCCTAGGTTCATGTCAACGAATGCGAATTCATATGTTGCTAATATAATGTCCAGATACAGTCTTTATTTTTTATTTTTACAGCAAAGCTGATTTCTCACTGTGTGGTTTATGACGTGAAAGTAGTATTTGCATAGCACAGGACGTAGAATCGCTGTACAATTCACACTGTCAAAAATGTCCCTACCAATTGCAGTAAAGTGCGAAAACCCACGCGAAAGTTATTTAAAAACATCGCAATCGTACCTTTTTGTCTAAAAGGTCGGGCCATTGTTTTGGAAAAGAGGCCGTGCTATCAAAGAGCGCTATAGACCACTTTCATGTTTACCAACATTCAGGATGCGCGCGCAGCTAGGTTTCAGACAACCGGGAAAGGATAGCATTTACAATGGCAAAAGGACCACACGGATCATACAAATAGTTAGATTTAAAAGACCAAAAAGTCAGAAGAGGACAGCCTTAGAGAGAGAAAAAGCGATTCCCCATTGATCTGGGATTTGGGACACGAAAGTCTTGAGATTTGAGTGAGAATGTCGCCCGGTACAGACCGCATAGTGGAGCGGCAGCCATGTCTTCGCGTCATGTCACAAAGTTCATAATTTTACAGTTTTACAGTCAATTCAACATCTAAAAGGTCGAGCAGGGCAGCTTTCAAGAGATATGGGAATTCAGATTTTAGCCAGCTGGTCCGATTATTTTTGTGATTTGTTTAAACTGGCAATTTGAGTGTGAGACTGCGTCCCCATTAGCCTCAGTCAGACTCGTCGCTCACTGGCAGTGTGCACAATTTTGTATTTCACTCCAGAAACGTCAGAGAGGACTGCCTAACGTAGATACGAGCCTGCTGAAGATAGCCAGCATATTGGATTTATTTAACCAAGCCTGTTTCATTACTCATTTTCCTGAGAAAGCGACCTCCGTTAGCCAGGCTAGTTTTGCCCGATCACTTGGTCAGGCTATTTAAAGCCATATGGGGGTCAAGTGACTTAACAAATACATCCTCATGTTCTCCCTTTCCTAGGAACACAGAAAAAAGAATGTCAGTGTAACTAAGTTTAGTGTCATTCATTCAGTCATGTACTATATCTTCTCATATTCCAGTTTTTCTATCTCCAGCCTTGTTTTTTTATTTTTATTAAAAGCCTCTTATACTCTATATTGAGCTCCAGGGTTCTTTTATACAGGGCCCTCACAATGTCTGCTCCAACCTGAAACAAATAAAGAACATTGTCCCTTTGCAAGGCACACTTGGAGAAAGTTGAAGGTGTTCATTTGACTACTGTGTTTCAAGGTTCATTGCTTATACCTTGTGTCTTTGTCTTGGCCTTGAAGTGGAGGCCCTAGGCTCAGGGGGAGGAAGAGGTTCCTCTTCCTGCTGAGTTTAACACCATAGCAATTTAAGCAATAGAGTATTTGTGTGTACCCCCAAAATGCTCTCTGGGCAGGCAGACACAGTTTCCTGATCATCTAGACCTCCACTTGAGAAAGTAAATGGCATATTTGATCAATATTCAGCAACCACATATGGCATACATACTGGCGTATGACTATTAGTTTCACCATTAACTCTGTATGGGACAGTGGGATGACAGTGGGTGGTGGCAGCAACACCACTATATTTCCTGTCACTGCAGAGGACAGTAATACATTTCACTCCTACAATATTTATAAATAATTGTTGAATGAACATGGTCACATAGATTACTTGAAACATACATTTGCCTGGGTTTCCGAGCTGCTGCCACCAGGGTCTGAAGAAGTTCCCCATTCCACTCCTTCCATCATGGGGTGAGCCTGATAGCTGGAGAGGGCCAGCTCCTCAGTAGGAGTGAAGTCCTGTGGAGGAGGGCCCCCCCCAGTTGTCTTTGACTAATTTTTCTTCCTGTTAGCTGTAAGCAATTTCATTGTTAGGCCCTTTAGCTATACCAATATCCTACAAAAGGGACTGACTCAGGCAATTAAGCCTTGCACTTGTTGGGCGTAAAATATGTGCAAGTATTGCCTACTGCTAATACCGTTTTGAATTATGTTTTATATGTATTTTTTTATTTGCTCCCACGATCATTTGCCACTTCCAGGGTTGCAACTAAAATAATACAGCAACAAAAGTTTAACGTTATGGAATGCACACGTGTAATTATGGTCACATCTTGTGCCTGGGACAGTGATATCAATAAGTCATGTATCTTACGCATTTACAGCGTCTGCTATTTTCTACCAGCTTAGCAGCAGCGCATCCGTAGATTTTTGCCTGTATTATATGTCTGTATTCCTGATATGTTTGTGTAACCATATTTCACGCAGGAGGAGTAGACAAAGTCTGTAAGATTATTGTCCGCTCCTCCTCCGTGAAATATGCGGCTCTTGTTTTGTCCATGTTTGCGATTGGATATACGGTGCAAACACCGCCCCTTCATGTGAACGCGCACATCTCTCGATTGGAAAGAGATCTGGGTTGAGTTAGAGAGTTGATAACTGCCGTCGTGATACCGCTTATCGTGATTGCGATTGTTACGCTTTGTGTAGCCGGGTACAGAGTATCCAGAGCATGTTGATCTTGATTCGTAGTACAGGCCCCAGGTGTGCTGGAGCAGGGAAACATCTAAAACATGCAGGACAGTGGCCCTCGAGGACCAGGATTGGACAACCCTTGCTTAAGGTGTTCAACCTTGTTCAGACACAACACATAAATGAGCACTGTGCATCCCTCATATAGATGTGTTCTAAAACGTCTGAATCGACAGGAAGGGGTATCAGTGCCTATAGGACTTGTACGCCAACTCACTATGCAGTGTGTGTGTGCACACGTTGCGCTTTGCCCCCTCCTCACCCCCTCCCCTCTTGACCCCCGCAGGGGAAGCACTTCTTCCACAAGGTGAACGAGCGCATCTTTTTATTGTACAGACTTATTTTACATTTCAAGATAAAAAAACAATTAAATCCTGGAACACATGCTTATAATTTTTTATTAACTTGTCAATCAAGCACTCTTAATTGAGTGCAACTCTACAAATATGAGTATTTTATAATGCTTTAGTAAAACATATATATAAAAGAAAATAGTGGTGGCACAATCCTCTTGATGGAATGCTAAAACGGAAACTTTCACCGCCTCAAAGAAGGAAAACTGACAACATTGCCTCAGCGCACCCTCCGTCGCGTAAGAGGACGATTCACTTTAACAATCATCTTCCTCTTCTTGGGGACGGGCTCGCCCTCTGCTAGGCCACAGCGGTCCAGTGGGGCCTCCCACACCCTCTTTCTGGTTTTGGCCTCAGAGTGGCTCTGGATGCCCCCCAGCTGGGGGTGGGCATGGGTCTGGATGGATCCACAAATACTGTTTCCAGTGCTGGAGCCAAAGCAATGGACCAGAGCCTGAACATTGAAGCTGTTGCTGGGCCTCTTCTTGGGGACGGGCTCGCCCTCTGCTAGGCCACAGCGGTCCAGTGGGGCCTCCCACACCCTCTTTCTGGCAAGAGATCCTTGGTAGAAGGGGTTCTGTGGATAGTCCACCTCCATGTCCTCCACTTCATCCAACATATTACTGACCCTTGGGCTGGCCGGAGCAGAGATCATCTCTACGTCATTGGGATAGAGAGAGCTGGAGTCTCGTGGAAGGGAGGTGGTCGTGTTGCTCCAAGAGCATGTTGAGGTGCTAGCCTGCTGTGGATTGTACACAGTCCTGCTAGAGTTAGCCTGCTGTGGTGGAGGGTATGTGAAGAAGCCAGAGTTAGGGTGGTAGTTGCTTGACCCATTGTAGTGGTTAGAGGTGCTTCCATTTGGATGACTCATGGGGCTGGGCCACATAATATCACCAGGGTGCTGTGGAGGCCAGGTATTGACAGGGCTGAGAGCTATGGCAGCCGGCTGTGGGGGGCAGATGTAAGTGCTCGTCCCAGGGTAAGCAGAGGCAGCTGGGTCTAGCTGTTGTGGAGGACAGCTAGAGGCCATGAAGTGGCTGCCCGACTCCGGATGGATCCCTGCAGACTCGCCACTAGCATAGGAGGCCGTCCCGTTAGCCAACAAATGCACGGACAAGGTCTTGTCTGGAGGCTCATCATCCGAGCTGTCTTCATCGGAAGAGTCGATGACGATGATTTTAGGATCCACTGTTTTCTTCAGGGGCACATATATGTATGCATCCCCTTGGTCTTTGTCGGAGCCCCATGTAGGGGCGGAGAACTGGTTGGAGGGTTGTGTGGAATCTGTAGCTGAGAGAGCAGAAGGAGACACAAACTGTGTGATGGGATTCATTTTCATCATGGTTGTATGGTTTGCATGAAAGTAGATCTGGTGTCTTTGAGAACTTGTTGTTTTCTTGTGTATATTTTGGAATGTTTAACAGTGTTCCAAAGTGCTTCCATTGTCTCCATTGGTTCAGAGCCAATTGTGCTGACATCATAATAGGACTACCCCAGTATCCATTAATCCATATAAAATGCATACATACAACATGTTTGTATTTCTAGAACCTTTATTCTGGTGGTTAACCTTTGGCTAATGGTAGTGCAAGTACAAAAAACGATGTACAACACAAATAAACAATTCTGTATATCAATATAAAGATTGTACATGTGTGCATCTCCTGAAGTTTCTATAAAGATTGCCCATAGAACAGCACAAACAGTCACACTCTTTTGTTTAGCCTGCCATCACATGAATAATCTGTATTATTCCAAGAGTGAAAACCATTCTAATATAGTATGCTACGCTTTGCAGGGTTGTCCAATCCTGGTCCTCGAGGGCCGCTGTACCGCATGTTTGAGATGTTTCCCAGCTCCAGCACACCTGATTCAATTGAATGGTTATTACCCGGCTTCCATAGAGCTTGATAACAACCCATTTATTTGAAACAGGGGCCTGTACTACGAATCGAGATTTGGCGTTGGCGAGGTAACTTCAGGTTTAACCCAGGGTTTTCTGTACTACGACGGTGGATCACTTGTTACCGGGGTAGATCGCCATGGTAACACATGCTGAACGGCTAACCTGGTCGGGAGCAGGTTATAGTTGGAGATCAGAGATCAACCGGTATAAAAGCCCCGCCCACTAACTCATTTTTGAGGATAATGGCGTCACCGTTCATAGAAGATGTGGAGCTTGGTGCGCGGATATTGAGAGGTGCGCTCAGAACAGCCAGAACATCAGAATCAGAAAGGGTTTTAATCGCCATGAAAGTTTGCACAGACAAGCAATTTGCTGTGGCAGGAAGGTGCATACATTAAACATATAGGAATCGTAAAAAAGGAGATCTAACTATACTAATAGTAGGCTATATAATGCTTGGAATTCAAATAATTTAGAGAAACATTTAGAGACCGACAAATCCATTTGGCATTCCCTGATGAGTATCTTTATGAAATATATAGATTCTCAGCTGAGGAAATGACGTATCTTTGCCAGCTTTTTGAGCCGTATGTTGCCAATGTGACACATCGAAGCCTTGCGCTCACAGTCCCACAGACTGTAGCATATGCATAGCGTTGCGTTATTTTGCTACGGGTACTTTTATGTAGTGTCATGTTGATATGTTATTCCTATTCACTGGGGTGTCTCACTGTCTCCCCTTAACCCCTCCCGCTGTCCTTGGGTTGCTTTGACCCATTTTCTAATTATTTCCATATCAGAATTTTGGGTTTCCTTCAACCAAAACATTTCTAACCAAAAAGAACAATGTGTATGCCGTACAATGCTCTTCTTCAAAAGTTAAATAAATGATCATTTCACTACTTTCATAGAATTTGGATGTATCATTCACTTATATAGCATTTAAAAAAAAGAATAAATGGGACATTGAAAGAAATAAATGGTGAAAAACCCCACAAAAGACTCAAAAGGCACACCAAAAAAGCCACAAAAAGGTAGGCCTATAAAAAGACCAAAACGTAGAAAAAAGTTTAACAAATACATCCTCATGTTCTCCCTTTCCTAGGAACACAGAAAAAAGAATGTCAGTGTAACTAAGTTTAGTGTCATTCATTCAGTCATGTACTATATCTTCTCATATTCCAGTTTTTCTATCTCCAGCCTTGTTTTTTTTATTAAAAGCCTCTTATACTCTATATTGAGCTCCAGGGTTCTTTTATACAGGGCCCTCACAATGTCTGCTCCAACCTGAAACAAATAAAGAACATTGTCCCTTTGCAAGGCACACTTGGAGAAAGTTGAAGGTGTTCATTTGACTACTGTGTTTCAAGGTTCATTGCTTATACCTTGTGTCTTTGTCTTGGCCTTGAAGTGGAGGCCCTAGGCTCAGGGGGAGGAAGAGGTTCCCTCTTCCTGCTGAGTTTAACACCATAGCAATTTAAGCAATAGAGTATTTGTGTGTACCCCCAAAATGCTCTCTGGGCAGGCAGACACAGTTTCCTGATCATCTAGACCTCCACTTGAGAAAGTAAATGGCATATTTGATCAATATTCAGCAACCACATATGGCATACATACTGGCGTATGACTATTAGTTTCACCATTAACTCTGTATGGGACAGTGGGATGACAGTGGGTGGTGGCAGCAACACCACTATATTTCCTGTCACTGCAGAGGACAGTAATACATTTCACTCCTACAATATTTATAAATAATTGTTGAATGAACATGGTCACATAGATGACTTGAAACATACATTTGCCTGGGTTTCCGAGCTGCTGCCACCAGGGTCTGAAGAAGTTCCCCATTCCACTCCTTCCATCATGGGGTGAGCCTGATAGCTGGAGAGGGCCAGCTCCTCAGTAGGAGTGAAGTCCTGTGGAGGAGGGCCCCCCCAGTTGTCTTTGACACATTTTTCTTCCTGTTAGCTGTAAGCAATTTCATTGTTAGGCCCTTTAGCTATACCAATATCCTACAAAAGGGACTGACTCAGGCAATTAAGCCTTGCACTTGTTGGGCGTAAAATATGTGCAAGTATTGCCTACTGCTAATACCGTTTTGAATTATGTTTTTATATGTATTTTTTTATTTGCTCCCACGATCGTTTGCCACTTCCAGGGTTGCAACTAAAATAATACAGCAACAAAAGTTTAACGTTATGGAATGCACACGTGTAATTATGGTCACATCTTGTGCCTGGGACAGTGATATCAATAAGTCATGTAGCTTACGCATTTACAGCGTCTGCTATTTTCTACCAGCTTAGCAGCAGCGCATTCGTAGATTTTTGCCTGTATTATATGTCTGTATTCCTGATATGTTTGTGTAACCATATTTCACGCAGGAGTAGACAAAGTCTGTAAGATTATTGTCCGCTCCTCCTCCGTGAAATATGCGGCTCTTGTTTTGTCCATGTTTGCGATTGGATATACGGTGCAAACACCGCCCCTTCATGTGAACGCGCACATCTCTCGAATATATATTTCACGCAGGAGGAGTCTGTAAGAATAATATAATGAATTTATTATCAGAATAAAATGAACGTATTTGAATAAAATGAACGTATTTATCGCTGAAATTAACATATACAAAAATAACACATATTTCGACATGTCAGTAACCATTTTTACAGCTTAAAAAGTTTTTATTTCGAAATGCCAGGAAATGTCAGTAACCGTAATTGTTTTGTTATGTCTAATAGAATCAAATTGTATTTTTTGTTAAGGATATCATCACAATTCGATATAAATATACATTGACGCAATGTATTTCTAAGTGTATTATACAGTTTACTCATTAAGTAAATGACCATCGGTTCACCTAGGGTTGGGGTTAGGAGAAAGTACCAGGGCTCGGTTCACCTAGGGTTGGGGTTAGGAGAAAGTACCAGGGCTCGGTTCACCTAGGGTTGGGGTTAGGAGAAAGTACCAGGGTTTGGTTCACCTAGGGTTGGGGTTACTTCCATGAACGAAGTGCAGCTGGATACTGTTGGCTATTTTTTTTTAAAAAAAGGCGCGGTATTATAATATTATTAGGCTATAGGCCTATCCGAATTTAGCGAAAAGTAAATAAACCACGGCACGGCTTTAACATGAATATTACTCAATACATTAAGTACATTGACATTCTCACTTACTTCCATGGTTGATCTTTGGTTTCTGATAGCGATGTGTAAAAAAATCCCTTCCGTCACACCACGGTTACTTCCGTCACGCCTGGGTGTTATGTCACGCCAGGGTGGTTGTTCTCCGGGGCTGCAGCTGGACCCTACTCGCAGCTGGACTCTATTGTCGAGTTGTCAAAAGTGGACAGATAGGCCTTCTGAACGCTAGATGGCAGCACACCTCTAGCTCGAACCATTCAGTATAACTGAGTTGAATTATTTGGATGCGTCTCTCATTCTGTGTTCCTTATAAATGAGAAAAATGTTGAAGAATTTTTGAGAAATGTACATTTTCCTATGTCCTTTGTTGAGGCTTTTTTATAATGTTGCTTTCCCTCAACGGTTTGTTGTGTACAGTAATGTTGATTATCAAAGAAAAAAACGAAAAACGGAAAAAACTAAATAAATACAAAATAATTATGACAGTCACAGTGTCATAGAAAGAAGTCATCACCTTCTGTATTCTAGAACTCTGAGGACCTTCCATCATAGAACATAATTCCAGATTACATTTCAGTACTCTGGACTAAATCAACAGGTTAGGGAAACCTTAGTATCACCCTTAGTTGGTGTAGACTAGGTTTTAACATCATTCATAGTAGGATTTCTGTTGGGTTCAGTCATCAGAATTGGTAGAAGACTAGGCTAAAGTCAAGACATTTTGTGAGTGTTTTCCGTCTACAGACAGGCATGCCCAATGTGCTTCTCTGGCTGGCCCTCCTCTTCCTGCTGCCACCAACCTGTCCCCAGACCCCACTACTGTCAGCAGGGGACCTGGAGGAGATGAACGCTGTGCCAGCCGAGGTCATAGTACACAGCACTGCCTGCAGCGCCACCTGTGGCTTAGGGGTTCGTCAGCAGGAGCTGTGCCCCATGCGGGAGGGTCAGGTCGAGAAGGGAGGGTGCCGGATGAGGTGGGTGCGCTGTCTGGATACATGGCAGTGCGGGATACAGACAATAACAGGGCCTGAGGGTGGCCACCTGGAGCTGGACTGTCTGGGAGAAGTGATGGAGGCCATGGGGAGGTACTCCTTCAGGTGGGGCACTAACATGCTGTCATGGCCTTATGCCATCCTCGGGGTGTGGCATATGACCATAAAAGAATCCTCTCCTCTTTACTTTCCTCTTCTCTTTCTCCCCCTCGTGTCCTCTACCCTCCATCTCCTCCCCTGTCCTCTACCCTCCATCTCCTCCTCGTGTCCTCTACCCTCCATCTCCTCCCCGTGTCCTCTCCAGGGTGTCGTGGCGCTACGCCAGAGGAATCATCACCTCAGACGACTCTCTCTTTGTGCTGTACGACTCTCCCCAGCTGGACCGGGTGGTGCTGGGTCTGCTCCAGGAGGACAATGCTGGTACATATCGTTGTGAAGTCCAGGACTCCACCTTCCATCTGGTCAAGAGAGTCTACAAAGGGGTCCGGGTGGTGCCTCCCCAGGTGCTGAGTCTGGACTACGATAGTGCTTTGATCAGGTGGGACAAAGTCGACCTGAGTCACTCGCCCTAACCTTACGGCGGTGACTGGGTCCCCGTACACAGGAAGGGTGGTCAGGAACATCGTTCTGACAAGCTTAGCGGCGTCGGCTGCCCTGGCTGGACTCATCCTGCTGGGTTTGAGCGTACTTATCCAGAGGAGGAGATGGTGGAAGAGCTGTATGAGAGGTGAGAGGGTCCTGCTGGCCAGACTGCTACCCCCTCCTGGAGGTGGAGGGCTGGAAGGAGAGGGCACACACACACACACCTTCACCTCTGACCTCTGACCCTAGGCCAAGCTCACCCCAACAACCATAGAACAGCCAGTAAATCTTAGTACAGGAGAATAAGTTGTCCCCTTCTTGATCATAACCCAGTTCCAACACTGTCCTACCTCATTTTACCTGTAGGTGATACTGTTGGTTCATATGTGTGCTGTGGTTACGGAGCTGCTTTGTAACATGTCTGTAGTTCAGCGGTGGATGTTGGGTTTGTGGCTTTTGCTGATGATCTATGGAGAGAAATTAACCAAGCTAAATGAGCCAATCCTCAGTGATAATAATATACGTGGGTGAAATGGTTATGAGTGTCAAGAAGCACATGATGTATAGGAGTCACGTTCAGTTACTCAGATACATCCATGTATAAGTACACACCCACACCCACGGACACAAACATACACACACACACATCAAAGGGACTGATGTTTGTCCCATCCCACAGCTTCCACTGCAGTCATTAATATCCAAGCTTCCTGGCCTTGTATCCTGGAGTTGTATTTTCTGGACAATGTTTAATGTTCAAAGTGTAGAAGGTGATTCCGTCTCTTTGTCATCCAGCCTCTCAATGCCTGCAAGGATGTACACTGCCACACACACAAACATACGCACACACACTTGCACAGACTGACACACACACACTCTCACACACACACACAAACAAATGCACAAACTGACACACAAGCTATAATGAAATGCAAGTTATTGGTTTGAACATAAAGGAACTAGAACACTACAGGCAAAGTCATTTGTGTAAGAAGCATCCTTGGAGAGGCTTTCAATGCGCTGCTCCCGTGTGTCTTCATTTACATGTAAATTGGTGCATTTGTTGTGTCATAAATAAGCCTATATGTGACCTCAAATAATTGCATTTTGTTTTTTGGCCTGGCAACGGATATTTGAAATCAGAATGATGTAACTCCAATCTCACCATTCATATCTCTTGTTTGAATGCTCATAATCATTTCCGTCCACCTTAGCTGCAGTGTGAATCCTGCTCCAGTACCCATTGCCATGCCAAAGTCTCCGTCGTGTGGTAGCTTATGACACATACTAAGTTAGAGAAGTACATAGAGGACAGGGCATTACTCACAACAACTCACACAAACAGCATCCCTGAGTCATACAGGATGCAACACAGGCCTTCCTCTTATAAGACAAATCATTCGAAAGATGTTGTTGTTGTTTGTGTATGCTTCGTAGCAGATAGTAATGGCCTGGGTGACTGTGGGGCGTTATTGAAGCCTGGTCTGTTTCTGCAGCCGAGACAGTGAGCAGGCAGGCATGCATGAGAGCTGCAGGGATGAAAACAGACAGTGTGTGTGTGTGTGTGACAGGATCAGGAGCTATTTTTGAGTGAACACAAGCAGCGCGTCATACAGTGTGCAGCGCTGGCTACTGCTGGGCAGTGGTTTGAGGGTCTGGTGAGGTTGAATTAGTGTATGCTGGTATGGTCTGGGCTAAACTAGGCTAGGCTAGGTATGGTCTGGGCTAAACTGGCCTCTGCCTGTTTCCCCACTTGCCTATTGGCTCTTTGGTAGTCGAGTCTCACATTAGCTAAATGGAAGGCAAAACAACTTTGTTTGGGTTTTTAAAAAAGTTTACAAAATGGGAAACTCGAACTCAGGTCTTTAAATCAAAAGGCAAACCCAAACCAAAACGTTGTTATGTACTCATGTTTAATAAGGTTGATGTGGTACACTACGCACTCTACATGGAACAATGGAGGTTTAACTATCAGCCTTTCTGGATTTTTTCCAGGAGCCTTTCAGCCTTTAATGGAAAAGCTCTATGGAACAGATGCTTTATAATGAGTTGCCAGCATCCAGCTCCTAAAATTAGTTTGACAGGAATTGAAATGGAAAAGTAAAGTGCAAAGCATGTCTGGCTGTCCCAGGCTGTCCCAGGCTGTGCTGTAGCTCACTAATATCCTTCACAAGGCAGAGAGCAATACGGAAGTGTCTGGGCTGGGCTGTGACCCTGCTCTCTGGGGACACACGGAGCAGATATCACTGTGGTGCACGCCTGTCAGCCTCGATGGCCATGACTCATGTGACAACCATTGAAACCCCCAGTCAGATTATCTCCTCGTCACCTCCACCACCCATGTCCTTGAACGATCACTGTTTAACCCTCCATTCAGAACAACGGATGGTTAAAACACCATAGAAAAGTCTACGTGTTTTTGATACCTGCTAATGATGGACATAGTACAGACTGCTAATGATGGACATAGTACAGACTGCTAATGATGGACATAGTACAGACTGCTAATGATGGACATAGTACAGACTGCTAATGATGGACATAGTACAGAACACAGCAGAAGGACCTTCTCAGGTCCTAAATATGAACACTAACACAACAATAGTTTGTAACAGTTTTAATGTTGAAAAAAAAACTAGTCTTAGGTTTCATTACCAAGGTAACCAATTCAAGCAGTTATTTTCCTTTACCTGCTCCCCCCAGCTCTACAAATCCTCTCATTCCAGCTGCCGGGAGAAATAATACACCCACATGTGACGAGGCCAGACTGGGCTTCCACTGCCTACTCACCTTTACACAGGCAGTGCAGAGGGAACTTGTCTGTTTCTGTGGAGACGTTTCTCTCTGATTAATATCTCTCTCACTCTTTCTCCCATTTCCCTGTCTAACACACAGACATTCATACACACACACCTGTCTGGGATACCATGGAGAGTTGTAGAGGCTGGTGCTAGACTGCCATCACTCCCTCTCGCTGTAGAAATGGACCACTGCAGTTTGAAGCTAGTGCAGAGTGAAAAACACCATACATTAAGACTGTTTTTGTCGATCTTTGTTTGTGTCAATGAGAGACAAAGAGTATGTGTGTGTGTGCTTGCATGTGTGTGTGTGTATGCTTGCAGGTGTGTGTGTGTGTGTGTGGTTTCTAGTCTGTCACAGGGGATCAACATCAGGCCGAACCCAGGTGCTATACACCGCACACACACACGTGTACACACACACACACTTACTACACTCGCACACTATACGCAAACTGTGTAGAAAATAGGTATGCCTTTGCCAAGCATGAGTTCAATAGTCAGCCATTGGAAAAGTGCTTAATTACTTTATTCCCATGCTTCCCTACTGTACACGATAGCAATTAATGATTGTATTTGGTTTGTTCACATGTGTGTTGGATGTGTGTGTCCGGCCGTCTGTGTGTGATCTTGTCTGTGTTAGTGTGTTCTCTGATATTTATCTCATTCTGCCTGGGGACTTAGCTACAACATCTTTGTCCCTCTGCCATCACCATGACAACAAAGTTACGGCAAAAGAGCCACAGAGACAAATCAACTCAATTTGGTGTTGATGCCCTCTTTTACGACCATCGACAGTCCGAGAACATTGACCACGCAAACCAATTGCTTTGCCTATTCTCATATTCTCTAATCTCATCTCTCACATTGAAGGAAAGTGATTTGTTAAATAATTTACCCTCCCCCTCCTCTGTCTCTGTGTGTGTGTGTGTATGTGTGTGTAATATTCTGAAATGTAATGAGTGTAAGTTAGGTCAGTCCACTTCCTTCAACCAGCCAGCCAGACATGGTCACATCACACCAGGAACCAAACTCTAAATGTCACACGACACAGAGGAGTGTGTGTGTGTGTGTGTGGCCCAGGTGTCCACACCAATTACAGAATGGAGTCCACAGGGTTCTAATGGAGGTTCAAACTAGCTTGGCCTCAATGCCATTACCCAGAACCCATTTCCTCTCTGACTTCTACAAACACATGCACGCACACGCATATACTTGAACCGACACAGTCGCACACACATACACACATACGCAGACCAACACACACACACACACTCACACCAGTCTTCCTCTACGTGTTAGCTCGACAACATTCCCAATCACTTACATTAAGTTCATCCCTTGAGAAACTAAGGGAGACAGCAACAGAGAGAAAGCAAGAAAGAGAGAGAAGGGAGTGAAAGTAAGAGAGAGGCTCTGTGAGTGACTGAGAGAGAGAGAGAGACACACAGAGAGAGACACAGAGATGACAGAGAGATAGAGAGAGAGAGAAGACAGGTCAATGCAAAGCAAGTCTGACTCGGTCCCATGACAGGTCAATGCATGGCTAAACTTGATTGAGGATCTGGATTTTCATGTGATCCACAGGCCTCCTGACCACATCTGCTTTCTCTCTATTTACATCTCAGTTGCTCTCTTGATGTCTTCTCTCTCCACCACTCTCTCTTCCTTTGGACTCTTCTCATCCTGCCATGATCAAAGGCAATCAGTCCTTCAAATGCCATTCAGACGGCTGAGCTCCTTAGAGGAATCCTTCTTGTCATAACTGAAGTCTTTGGCCTTTTCCAGAATCAGTACTTTGTGGAATTACTC
This sequence comes from Mallotus villosus, assembly GCA_903064625.1. Classification (NCBI taxonomy): domain Eukaryota; kingdom Metazoa; phylum Chordata; class Actinopteri; order Osmeriformes; family Salangidae; genus Mallotus; species Mallotus villosus. The sequence continues at coordinate 172,635 of CAEFZP010002021.1, read as the reverse complement.
TTTGATGAAGCCCTCTAAAGGGAATAGGTCAATCTCTTTGCGCAAGCTGCAGAAATGAAGAGAATGAATGTCAGCAAATGTTGTGTTTTCTCTCTGGGACTGACCCTCTCTGGCTTTAGGCTACGCAGGTGAACGGGTAGACCTCAGAGTCAGACGTAAAGGACCAAATCCTCAAAACAGACAAGAAATCTATGATAGGAACAGTGGGCTATAGCTTGTAAATCCTATTTTCATCACATCGAAACTAAGATGACCATCAAATACATCCATCTCTTTGCTGATCTGCTTTGTTGTTTCCAGCTCAAGTTTAACTACTGTCACGCACTGCTTGGCAGTCACAGCCGTGTATTGTTGTGTTATCCCTATACAAATATCTTGTAATCTCTCTTTCTCTCTGTCTTTTTCCACCCATGTACTCAGAGTCTGCAGTGTTCAGTCTGAGTCCCCCTGGACTGAGTGTGTGCAGTGGACCTAGTTGCTCCAGGATCATCTCTGTTTACCATGGCCCCTCCCCTCTGCCTTTTTACACCACAGCGACACATGAGAGCAAACAGGCTCTGGGAAAGGTCAGCCACACCCCCCCCCTCCCTCCCTGAGCAGCCAGGGAGACAGGGGGCCATTAGAAGAAACACAACTAGCCATTAATGGTTGACCACTGCAAGGCTGGATAAACAGGACCAGTCAGAGAGGGTCAGTATAGATGCTGGTGTCAGTTCTAGAATGAGAGCATCCAAGACATGGACTGTGTTGGCGTTGATTCTAGGCTGAGAATGGCTGAGGAAGAGAGACTAAAGAGATTGTCTCCCAGGGATAGAGAAGGTCATGACTTCCCACTGCCCATGTCACACCTCTGGTCAAATCTGACACACACCATCACACACAAACCCGGAGGTATGCACGCATGCAGACCAGACACACAACCATGACGATGATTTCTTTTTTTCTTCTTTCTTCTTCTTTCTCTTTAGCAATTTCTGCTGTCTTTGATAGTGGCAGGAAAGGCTGAGGAAGGGGATGACATGCAACAGAAAACACCTCTTCTGGAGGATTCTGTGTTGTCGATGTCAAAGTAGTTTAACGTGTGGGCTTGTGGTAGAAAATGTGTGTGCAGACATACACAGCCTTATCAACAGCTGAAGGGAGCTTTGTCCGTGTGACGTTTATCAAGCTGAGCAGTGTGGATAACGCTCTTATCTGTTTGGTTTGTCAAGTTCATTCATACCTTTAGGACTGTCCATATCCACACCAAACACATGTATGAATACGTAGACTGACTCAAGATGTCATCCCCTCACTCCCCCTCATCCCCCGCCCCCCCCACAAACCTATTCTTTCTGTTTCATTTTCATCTTCTCATCTGTCTCTCACCTTCCCTCCATATTATGCCTTTCTCCGTTTGACCTCTTCCTCATCTCATCCCTCAATCTCTCTTCCCTCTGTCCGTCTCATCCCCCATTACTTCCTAAGTAATGAGAATTGAGACTTAAACCCCCATTTCTTTCGGGTGTTCAGTATTCCTGAGGTTTCATTCATTGCTATACAATGTGGCCGGTAAATGTAATATCTTCATCTGAATCTCTCTTTAGGAATGATGAAAAACCTCAGTAAATTATTACCCTGCTATGAGATGCCATTACACTACACAAGCAGTGGCGGACTCAGACTGTTTGAAGGGCAGGGGCGAAAAAATTAAAAGGGCACATTCTTCCCAACACGGGCCCCCACCAGGGCTCTAGAGGGCACATCATCATAATTCATTGTATGAAGGGTTACCATAGAGGGCACTCAATAATTGTTTTCCTATGTAAAGAGCAGCCAATAAGGCACTTTCTCTCATATTCACCACTCTAGAGAGCAATTTTTCAACCATGTAGGCACTGTAAGGGCATTAGAAGGGCACTCATTGAGCACGTTATCGGATTTTCTCTCGTAATTCGCCACTCTTTACGGCACTTTAGCGCGCTTTTTCAACCAAGGAGGCACGAAGGGGGGCGGTCGCCCCCCCTGCCCCCCCCCTGAGTCCGCCACTGTACACAAGTACCAACGGAGGTTGTTGCTAAAGACACAGGATTACAGATTCTGTTTCTGAATAACATTGATTGAATGTGACTGATTGCATTTCAACCATGGAGACCCAGATACTTTGAGTGGAGGTAAAATGTCAGATGAAGGGAGTTAAAAGTAAAGGCATGATTAAGGAAATGAAAGGTGCTGACGTGGCATCAATTCAGAAATATACCGCACATACACACGCACACGCACACGCACACTATCTCTCACTCTCTCACCTTTAGAAGCATCTGTAGATACAGATATCCACCTGACAGATACATCGTAAGGTATACGTCAAATGACGTCTTCAAAGGGACAGACTGTCACAGGAGTCAGACTCATACATAAAGACCTCTTCAAGCCGTCAGTCAACATGACATTTGACAGACCATTGCCATTTTACTGTAATTTAAAGAAGCTTTTCAAACTAGAGTATTTCATTTTCTCTTTCTTGTTCTGTCACTTTTCCATTCTTTTCTGCTATTACCTATCTCACAATCAATTGTATTCAGTTTTCAGTCATCGATTGACAGAGGGGATCCACCGTGTTGTGCCACTCTGAGATGGATACATGGGTCCATATCCCGAATGAAAGATGATGAGGAACCATCATTCTGGAATGACGTGATGATAGAGCAATTATGTGTGTGTCGTGTGTGTGTGTGTGTCTGTGTGTGTCTGTGTGTGTCTGTGTGTGTATGTGTGTGTCTGTGTGTGTGTGATAGAGGTTACCTGGTAATCAGCTTTGGGAGAGAAAAACGACCTTCGATCTTTAGCTATGAGACACGAGCCACTTCTGACGTTGTTTCAGCTCTACAGCTATTGGCAGTATTACAGTACCATCATGTACTGTTAGGGTACTCAGCTCAAGTTCCTGAATGAGGCTATTATCGGGGATGGTGGTCAAACGCTGTGTGGAACTTGACACTTTGACATCTTCTAGCGGTGTCTGTATGACAGGTCTTTTTTCCTGTAAGAACATTCCTCCAACAGTGGAGCTGGTGATGATATGCAAAGACACTTTCAAAACATACAGGTGTGATTGGTGTGATCCCACATGGAGCTTGATCGGCTGTCTCCATGCACTTGTCATGCAGAGCAACGGAGAGCAACCGCCGTTAGGACAAAGAGGGACAGGAGACGTCTCTGACGAGAAGAAAACTCTGATCAATAGAAAACACAGAGTGGCCGTGAATAAAACAATTCAATGTAGCCGAACAAATGAACTGGCGATGAGTGAATGGCAAACCAGGGTTGATATACTGCAGGCTGATGACATGAATGAAAACAGGTGCATTGATTGCGGAGAAGTAGGTGTGTCGGTGCAGGAACCAGGGGAGAGAGGGAGAGAAGGAAACACGGGAGCCATGGCCACCAGCCACACACACACACACACACACAGGGAGACCAAGCGGGGAAAAACTGAGACTCAGAGGAAAACCCGAGGCACAGCCACAATTGTGACAAAAGTGAGAGTTTAATTCTTCTGGAAGACAGAGACAGCAGAAGCAAAGACTATCTTGTAAAGAATCTCAAATGCCTTTTGACCTGTCTGGCAAATACTCCTCCAGCAATGACCAAACAGTGCATATTAAAAGGTGACTCTGATCATTAGATAGGCAGGTAATATGACTCACTGGCCAGGTCGTTATGTGCGATGGTGGAGCACACTCATTAGTGGGGTCATTTTACCAGGACAAGCTGACAGACTAAAGAGGTGGGTGACATCACAGGCTTCTCTTTCTTTACTGTTAGACTGATTACTTGGAGCTCTTAGTATACCATAGCATATCACATTGAAATGCATCAAACTAATTTGTATTATAACTTTACTTGTATTTTACACAGTACTAGGTGTGCACTGTATGTGTGTATCAGTTTACCTGGCCAATTAGCTTCTTTACTTGGAACAAAGAAAGTGGAAAAAATATGTATGTACTGAAAGCAGCTTGAAGCCTAGTGGTGGGCTGGAGTTGTGAGAAAAACATGACAAAACCACTTTCAAATGACAGAAAATTAGCAATGCAACCATCAATTCCCCTTCCATTGTTGCCACTCGTCTGATAAAAAAGTGATTTCCATGACAACCAGATGCAGGAAATAGAACTGACCTCCCTGACATTCGTCACCACCCACTCATTCTGTGTTATGGCCTTGTGTTGGCCTGACACGTGTCCAATTATGGGCCCCAAATGAGAGAACATGGTGTGCAATCATTGTAGGTAGTGTGACACTAATTATCATAAGGTTTGCTTCACTCACCATGCTGATTGTTCGTTTGTTCTGTAGTAGTGCAGACAGACACAATGGCTGTGTCTACTACCGCGCACTTGTGCACTTCGAGCACTTACTTTCAGTGCTTAGGGCGCTTACGCTGGAATACCAAAATAATTCAGTGCACTGAAAGTACCCGGATGATGCACTGCAAACGGTCCAAAAATGAAGTGTCCGACGATGGACACTACTCGCCCTAAACGGGCGCCATCTTGGCTACGAAGTGGGAGAGGAGGAGTCCAGTGACAGAAATACAAGCGGGTTTGTTTCGCGGGTTTAGTTTCTCGGGTGTCGCGAGCAGATTTGCGTGCGTCACTTCCCGCTAAGTGGGTAAGTAAAGTGTTCCAGTTTAGACAGCGCTACTCAGCAACTGAGTGCACTGCAAATGTAAGTGCACTACATTGCAGTGCACTACATTGCAGTGTACTTCGTTGAGTGCGCGGTAGTAGACACAGCCAATGTTTTGTTTGTCTTTGTTCATTTTGACACTGCTTTGGGAATTGGAGCACTCTTGGTCTTTTGCTGGTTGGATAGTAGTTTATAGTTCTAGGCCCATTTCAGTAAAAAACTCCTCCAAACTCACTCCATTTCATGGACCCTAACACAAACATGTTGTATCTTGTATAACACAGGTCCCAACCCTAGCAGTATGAATGCTATTCAAACTGTAATGCAGTAGATAGGATGTTTTTGTTGTGATGTAACATGTATCATTAAAACATTGGGGTTTATTTAAACCTGACACAACATTGAAGTTTTAGAAATGTGTAAATACAGTATAATGGTCCACTGTGAGCTACAGTTTTCAGTTTGTAGCTTTCCATCATTGCTTATTGCAGTTACAGTTACCATGCATGGCCTTGGCTTCTTCATAAATGTGATTAGGTTTTCAATCAGATGAGAAGCAAACAGGCCATTTGAACAGACATTATCATTTCCAAGTGTTCCTTTGTTTGCCCAGACGCAGGTTGTGTCCCTGGTCTTATTCTGGGAGCAATGAGAAGCGGCAGTTTACTTATGAACACAGAGATAACTGCCTGTTTGTGTGAGAGCTGAAAGCTATATAATAGCAAATTACCAAACCTTTATTGCGTTGAAGAAAAGTTCACACTCAGTTTGATCACTGTGAAACTCTGCAATCTTGAAAATGTTTTATCTTTGACAGCAGCTTTGATCCAGGCCTTTGTCTAGATGCTAGGACCCCTGAACGATGAAAACAGTGCAGATAGATCCATAGTTCACAGTTAACTACCAACCATTTCAATGCCTAAATCAAATCCACCATTTCGAACCCAACACCCCAGGAGGTGCGGGAGCCAGGGGGGATCTGCAGGCACTCTCCTACTCCCTCTTCAGCGAAGCTCAACAGTCCATTTAAGTAGACACGAGTGTGTATTTAGGTTCAATCGATAATAGCAGGGGCTTCTCTCTGAATGAAACTGGAACTCAACGTTTTTACGCCGTTATTTAATTATTTCCTTCCTACTTCTACTTTTCTCTTTCGAGTCTCTTTTGTGTCCTTTTTCCAGCGCTCTCCCGTGCCCTCCACCACCCAGACAACGCTAAGGCATACTAACCAGGCACATGCTTCTGTAGGAAGATAGATACTGCTGTAACACCTCAGGTCACACATGGATAGGTGCCAGGGATCAAAGGACCAGGACCTGCTGAAATGCATTAAACATGAAGGGTGAACTATCTGTTGATGTGTGACCTGTCTCCTCCGGGGAGATGGAAAAGGTGTTTCTGGGCTGGATGAGAGGTTAGGGCAGGTGGAGAGGTTTTGAGATGGCGAGGAAGAGGAACTGAGAGAGATGTAGAGAAGAAGAGACAGAGCTGAAACACTGAAGGAGAGTGAGAGACATCCTGATCCAGATTTATTGATCCCGTTGTCACTGACTGCTTGTCAGACAGAGTTTGAACGAGCTCCACGCTCAGCCACGTGAGCCCCGCCCAGTCTCCTCAGCTCCCTCTGGACACAGCCAGGGGCTATTCTCTCCTATCCGCTCTTCTTCTCTTCTCCATCTCTTCTGGAAAAAGGAGAGAGAGAGACAGAGACAGAGAGAGAGACAGAGAGAGAGAGAGAGAGAGAGAGAGAGAGAGAGAGAGAGAGAGAGAGAGGGAGGGAGAGAGATCTCATTAGTACTTTGTACCACTATTAGCTGGGTGTTGGTGGAGCACTCATGCATTCAGGGAGAAAGAAATGAAGGCAACGTTAATTGAACTGACTGGACACAGGGTTAATGTCGAAACTTTTTAATTGCAGTAGTGGAACAGTGAAGACTGGAGCTGCGAGGACTCATTCTCTGATGAGTGGTAACCATGGTTGCTCCTTTATGCATACAAAATGTGTTTTGTCAGTCACCATGCAAAGCATACTGTTGCCAGCGCCATCAAGCTACAGAAGTGTATCTACCTAGATATGAAGTTGGGTTTTGTGCTGGTTTTGAAGAAGGCTCTTTAAAGCAGCAGGACCAGGATTAGATGTGGTTAATTGCAATAAATGGGTGTGTCCTAGGGCAGGACAAACTATAAAACAGATGTAGGGAGGGTGGAGATGAGAGACTCCTGCTTGATACTCCTGCTATAAACAGAATGTCTGAGCGTCATTTAAAGCTTGTTAACAAGGTTTAGGTACTTCAAGTGGTTTTGAACAGCGAGGCTAAGGAGCTCAGTTTCAACGAAGGCTGTGTTCATTTCAATCAGGAGAGACCTGGGAAGATTGAATATATTTATTACATAATAATAAATGTACTACAGTGTTTGGAGCTTGGACCCCACGGGGAATTATATAAATCAACGGGCGCCTGCCCAACGCCCGAAGAAGAATCCCCTCACGGAGTCCAGACACCGGTGGCAGTGGCGGCAGCCGACGACCAGACAAGCCGAAGACTCATACAGGAACCGGGTGGCGACGGGGAGGTGGAGGGTGGCGCACTTGATAGCATGGACAAACTACACAGGGAGAGAATCGTATTTAAAGGCATGGATCATATGATGCAATTGATTGTTTAGCGGGAGCGCTAATCACCCTGACCCCCAGAGATTGCTAATCGACCTGACCCCCAGTGACCGCCCTACCAGGGACGAAGGGGAAGAAAGGGCGATCTTAGCGGGGGGAAGTGGTAGTGTACACTACGATTAACCCGTGCGCAGGGATCGGTCTTGCCTGACTGAACTTGCGCTGGGCTTCATTAGTACAACAACGGTGAAACTGCAGGCACATGGGCACTGTGGTACATCTTAGGATTCCAGGCAGGGCCCAAACACTACAATGCATGGCCTTGTCAGCAGTGGTGGTGGAGGTGGATGGATGGGGGTGAGCTTTGTAAGGGGTGATGTAAAAGAGGGCAGGGGACAATGTCAGAGGGGTTTCTTATCCAACACACACACACACACGCATGAACACACACACGCATGAACACACACACACACGCATGAACACACACACACACACACACACTCTGGCATGGGAACACGCCACCAACACACACTCTGGCATGGGAACACGCCACCAACACACACCTATTTTATTAGTTTCCACCCTTCTGTCCTTGGTGTCACCCACCTCAAGAGCGTGCATGGAAAGCGAGACTCGGGTCATCGTAAAAGAACAAAGGGAAATGGTGGACAGAGATAATGGAAGAATGTACACACATGAGGGGTAATATATCTAAGGTTGTGTTGGGCTGTCAAGGGCTATGAAAGAGCAGAGAAGCATGATAGGTTAGTGTGTGCATACACAACAACAGCAGTAGGTGCACTACGTGGCTCAAATGAAAACAAGATGCCCAAATGTTTCTCGGGCCAGCATCATGGAATATACTCTGTGGGTCACAAAAATAGCTTTTTACTTTTCTTAAGATTTGCAATTATGACTAAAAATGTGTAGTGCAAGACTTAATAATAATGCCAAACCTTAACACAAAACAGTTTTCCAATGGCATAAATATATTAAATAAAGGAATGCCGAAGATATGAGGTAATGTACTGTTCTGTTTTTGTTTGTGTGCGTCATCTTAAAACAGGTGATGTCTCCACTAACACTTGAAGGTCAGAAGTTCAGGTTTGTATGGGAGCTTTCTCTCTCTGTTAAATTAATTATGCAATAATGCTTCATGTATTATGTATACACGAACATGCACATGTATACATATATTATATTTCGTATGAAAACTTGGCATTCAGAATGATGCTTAAAATCTTTTATCTGAGAGGTATCAAACCACTAGGAGTCTCTGTAAGTTTTTAGCCAGGATCAATCCCCAGTGTCATGCAAGAAAAAACCCTCCAATCCCTCGACTAACACAACATCTGCCATGGCAACATCAGCAGCCATTGAAGTGTGGGTCGGTCCTGCAGTTAGCAGCCTTACACAACAGGTGCTGATGACGATGGGTTCCAGTCCCAGAAGTGCCTTTGTCATTGGACAGGGCCGTTAACACAGAGGAATCAGTCTTCAAATCTGTTACTGCTACTTTTTGCTAAACCCTTCTGACAGGTGAGGCCAACTGGAAAGCACTATCTACGTATCTGCTAAATCATTCCAATCTCGCCAGCGCAGATTGCAAACGGCTAATCCAGCGTTCAAAGAGCCCATCGACTGTCGCAAATTCAAACACTGAAAATAAATCTTCGAGGGAATTTAATTAGAGTTGCTGTGTCACTGTCATCACTCGTTCTTCTGCCCCAGACTTCCTCTGCGCCATGACAAAAACATGATGGGACTGCAAATGCCAAAGCTTTTTAAGTGAAACAAGTCCCTGGGCTCAGGGATAAGACACCCGTCTCGGAGGAGCACCAGAGACATATAAAGTGTCTGTTTAAATGTAGCGGCGGACAGATATGGTGTGTTTGTTTGGGTGTGCGTCTGTGTGTTTGTTTGTTTCTGTATGTGCGTCTGTCTCTGTGTTACACTCTGTCTCGATGTCTGTTGGTCTGTCTGTGCTGGTTTGTCAGTCTGTCTAACTGTCTGTCTGTCTACCGGTCTGTCTGTCTGTCTGTCTGTCTGTCTGTCTGTCTGTCTGCTGGTTTGTCTGCCTGTCTGCCTGTCTCTCTGACTGACTAGGTAATGTATCTTCCTGCCTGTCTGTGAGTCTAAACATCCTCATATTTCCTGTGTGGACACACAGTCCTCAAACCAGATCACGTATTTCAGACTCATCTCTGGTTGCAAAGGCTTATACAGTATAGTACCTCTTCTCAATTCAAGGGCTTATACCTCTACTTTACAGAATGGTTTTCACCTCTACTCTATACAAAGGCTTATATCTCCACTTAGCAGAATGGATTCGATCTCCACTTTAATGCTCGAGCTTATACCTCTACTCAGAGAACCTCTCACAGATAGCTATTCTTGAGAGGGCATGTTTGTCCACCCCTGACACAATCTCTGCTTGCTTGTTTGCATGTTTATCCCCATCTTGTTTATAAAGGATTAAAATGAGGGATTTACAAGCTTTCTATTTATTAAACAAGTTATATTTCACATCTGCTTTCTCCTGCTCTTCTTATTGAACTCATTTAACATTCCACTATTTAATCAGAACTATGATGGACGTGTTATGATTAAAGTAGGAGACAGCCTTTCCTGGCTTTGCCTCTGACTCCAACCCCCTGGTTAAACCCTCTGTCTCTACAAGCCCCAGTCTAGCTCCAGTGGAACACTCTGGTATAATGTCTTCTTCGTCATTCATTCCCTTCTTCTTCTTCACTCTTCATTCACAGATCCCAAATTACTAAATGAGTGACAGTGTGTACCCATTTAGAGAGCTGTTCTCTATCCAGTCTTACTGGTGATTTCTCCAAGGAAATTCAAAAGCGGATTATTGTATCGTTCTGTTTAAACAGGCGGCTCACATTCCCTTCCCTGACAAACTGCACTTCCAGTTGTCTGGGGCCACAGGGCTCTCAGGGCTCTCAGGGCGCCTCATCAGGGGCAGACCTCAATCTGTGGATGAATGAGGGACAGGGAGGAGCAGAGCCCTCATCAGTGAGCCAGGGAGGAAGGTCAGGGAAGAGAGGCACCAGAGAGCAGAGAGGCACTAGGACACAGGGGATACCTCGTCTTCCCGTTCACTCCTACCTGCATTGATTTTCAAATGCCACCTCGCACCAATCTTTCTCCCAGACAATCTTTTGGCACTCTCTTTACTCCCCAGTGGATTCTAGTGTGTAGATGTTTGGTGCTCAGGTGACTGTGTGTGTGTGTGTGAAAGAATCTGCATTTAAAAAGCTAGTTCAGGCCAACACACAGCTGGTTTGACGTCCCCTGATGTGACTGGTAACCAAGGATACAGAAAACGGGAAGAACTGGTGGTTTCCACAGTGATGGTGTCCGATTGTGCAATCATCTGCAAAAGCTGTCTGTTTCCTGAACTCCACCTGTTGTTCTCTCTCCCCTCCAATCTCTCCGTCTTTCTTTCTTTCCCTCTCTTGATTTGATGTCTGTCACGACCAAGTTGAGCTTCAGCTGTTTCCAGACACCCTTACAGCCAGTGCCCCCAGCGCACACACTATAATTAGAAGGTAAAAAATATATGGCCGAAAAGCTATTAATCAAACTGCAAATGAACCCAGTCAGCGTTCCCAGTCTCTGTTGGATTAGTTCGTTCGATAATGCTGATTCAAATTGCTAAGTGCCTACCCCAACCTCAAACAGCCTCCAGGCCCAGCCCTGGTACTGGCTGTGTCATATATCGAGTTAAACAACATTCATATTGAGGTAACCAAAAAAAACAAAACAACCATCTGAATCTTATTATCTGCATCCATACTTTAATCATTTTCCAATCTACTATAATGATGTTTTGTTAGGAGCAGCCTGTCAACCCTGCAGAGCCAGAGGAGAGGAGGAGAGTCTTAATGTCTGAAGGGACAGCAAGCCATCTGCCCATCCGGCGGTGATCCATGTGTCCTGCCTGACGCACCGTGTGTGTGTGTTTCCTGTGTGTGTGTGTGTGTGTGTGTGTGTGTGTGGGGGTGCCCCAGTGTCTCTGGCTCAATTATTGTGTAGACAGAAGGAGGATGTTATCATCATCGCTGTGTGTTTATATGTTAGTCTCTTCAGCATGATAATCTCCTGGTTTTGCTGTGTCATATTGTACAAAACTAATTTGGTATCATTTAGTGTAAACATCCACAATGTCTTGAACTATTTTCCGGTGTGAAAAGATGAAAAGACGGATTCAAGAATGTGTGGGCCTTACCGTTTTCCTCCTCCCACAGTGTGGCCTCTGTGTCACAGATTGTGTCAAGTTTCTGCAACACTTCCTCTCTCACTCTGCCTCTATGGGATTCTATCTAGAGGCCCTCTGATTCACACATGCAACTGATCACCTTTCATAAACATTTTAGCCATCTAAAAGCTAACAATTCAATAGGGAGAGTTGGAGGCAGTTAGCCAGTTTACTGTCACGTGGTTACACTCACTCCTACATACCACAGCGACCCTGTCTAGTTTAGATCTGCCAAACTGCGTCTTCATGGCATCACTTTGACAGGTACCACTAAAAATCAAGTACAATGACATGGGAGGAATACTGAGAAGTGAGGAACCAGTTCAACACAATCAAATCTGAACCCCCCCCAGCCGCCCTCCCCAAAGTTTGGTTGTTCCTCTTTGTCTGATCCGTCTGAACCCCCACATGTGGGGCTAACAGAAGCAGGCACGAGTCAGGTGGGGAGATACTGAGATACCTTCTTCCCCACGGCTCCTGTAACTGCCTCTTTACTCTGTCCTCTCAACCTGTTCCTCCGCCTGGGCCCTGAGCAGACATCTCATCTCACACTCCCCATCACTCGCTCCATCTCTCCGTCCTTACACTCTGCTGCTTCACTTCACCCTCTCTCCTCCCCTCTCTCCCCCCCGCTCCTCCCTCCACGGCTCTACTCTACAGAGCTGTACATGTTTACAGGCCCTAACCATCTCCCTGTCCTCCTTCCCTCCCTTCTTCTCTCCCTCCCTCTGCAGCTTCAGTTCACCTGAAACACGGATCACATGGTTCCTTGACCATCTCTCCCTCCCTTCCTGTCTCCCTCCTCCTCCATCCCTCATTTCCCTCTACTGCTCCACTTCACAGCTCTGATTACATCAAAAGTCCCTACCCAATCTCCCTCCCTCCCTTCCTCACTCCTTCCATCCTTCCTTTGTGCCCTCCCATAGCTGCAACAACCCTCTGTTTTCTCTGCACTTTCTGCTGCTAATTGCTGGTTGTTGATTTCACACTTATCTAATTTTCCTTTTCTCAAGTGTCCAAGTGTAACTGCAATGATGTGCACCTACACACTGTATTCTTAATGAGCTACAGAGTTGTTATGTGTGGCAATGTAGTTACATGGTAGTTAGTGTAACCTTAATGTAAAGTGTTGCCCATTTTATTATTGCAACTGAACATTAAATTAGTGAAGTAACAGTTTTTTATTCAAATTCCGTTTTTTTGGTGCGCAATCATGCCAGTTTTAATCAACCTCTACTTCATGATTCACTTCATCCCTGCAGCAACTACACCTCAAGCAACTTCTGCATATTTGCACATTGTCCGGTTTCTTTCGTCACCACAGGTCTGGTCAGAGACATTAGTCAGAGGTTGGTAAATAAAGTTGGTCGTAAACTTCCCCAAAAGTTGGGATGGAGCAGAAGGTAAGTGTAAGGTGGTGTGTGTGTTGGCATGTGTGCATGCGTGTGATTCTGTCTGTCTGCCTGTTTGTCCCTCCGTCTGCATTTTTACCTGTCTGGGTTCTTCTCGTCCATATTCATGACCTGCCACGGGGAAGCAGGACTCAGACCTGGGTAGAAGAGCACCGCACAGCACAATGATCCCTGCTAAGGAGACAGAAGCCTGCCTGTCAGTGCAGGGACAGGGAGACGTGGTGTGGGTTGACAAAGCTGGCCAGAGCTTTTGGCCTCATGCCAAAAGATGAGAAGAAACATGGCTGCTTGGAGTCTGCCATACGTCCTTGGTCCTCAACTAAAGGAACAGTCTGTAATTTCCCTAGACAGCTCTCACAGTAATCTATTCAAACAACACTAAGGACTGCATGTGCCTGAAACCAACACTCTTTTCTGGTCAAACATATGTCCTCATAAATGCCCTTTTATCTTCTCGCCTCTCAGGCTTTTATATTTGACCTCCATGCTTCTCCACTCCCTGATCTCTCCCGTGCTGCTTTCATGTTTCTTGACCATTTCCTGTAGTTCTGTCCTGAACTTCACAGTGCACCCCTGCCCTTTAAAACATGCCCTTTCCAACAACATTGGGCCTTATTCACCAAATGTTCTTAAGAACAAATCTGTTCTTAAACCCCACTTACGCAGTTCACGAAGATTCTGGCATTAATGTTTTCTTATTTGGGATTCGTTCTTAGAACAGAATTTACGCACCCAAGAGCACTCTTCAATTGAGAGCTGATGTTTGCCCAAAATAAGTAGTTATACCGTTTTTGCCCGATCTAATTTAAAATGTAATATTTCTCTCCTTTATAATTTTTGCAACTAATAATTTTCATTATTTTAAACATTATTATATGTTTGTTTGTTTTAATAAATACACACTACACTTAGCCTACACTTCCGCTCATTGGTAAAGCACTTTGAATTGCCATTGTGCATGTGGCCTTTATAAATAAACTAGCCTTGCTTTGCCTTCAATTCACATCAATGATGTTAACGGGGAACCTTGCCATCCAATAATAAGTGACTTATCACGGTATTTATAGGCCCAAAGTAGGCCTATTACGCACACTAGGACTACACCACACAATGGTGTATTTATTGCTGCTGCAAAATGTACAGATCGTGCCCTGAGGAGGGAACGTGTATGGAAGCAAATCAGTGCCATAATGTTTTGAATTTTAAAAGGCATCGAATACTCATTAACATCTGGGATATCAAGGACAGGTAGAATTGTGGGGAAGCATCCCAATCTGGTCCAACATGCACCGTGCAGCATCCCAATCTGGTCTCACATGCACCGTGCAGTATCCCAATTTGGTCCAACATGCACCGTGCACCACACTGAGCACAGCATGCAGGGGGGCTTGATTCTGATCCTGGAACAGAGAGAGAAAAGGAAGCCAGGAGGCTCATCTCTGTGAGCCCTTTTGTGTTGTCTGAAAGCCATTATTCTAAGAATATCTATTCACCAGGCACTGATCCACACACACATATACAGTGGATCCATAAGGAATATACATCCATTTTCTGATCTTGGAAAAATACCTATTTGAGAGATGCTCAATTACATGCGCACACATGAGTAATTCATGCCCACACCCTCATACACACAAACACACAGGAACATACATTCTCTTTGCTGCCTGCCTCCTCTGGAGTACATAAATGGCTCCGGTGGAGTGGAGGCTGCAGAAGTGTCCACAACAGTCATATAATCACACATGTCAACCTAATCAATTTAATCATCTGCTTATCTTCGGCCTGATGGATGCTGGCTCGGCGCTCCCGATTATTTTCAGGGACAGAGTGCAGAGGAGCCAAAATAAATCTGAAACAAAGGCAGTTTGTATTTGTTACCCAGATGGACAGAGAGGCAAGTGGGTGTTTTTATGTGGCTGTCACACTGACACAGATGGACTAGATGAGTCTCAGCATAGCTCTGAGATGTAGAAACACATTTCACAAAACATTGTGACATGGAAGAATGACAGATTTATTTCCAATGTGCAAATGAATGAAAGGAGAGGCTAGAATAGCCGTGATGGTCTCAAACATATGCTGACCTCAAATGTGGATTGCGAAGAGAGGCAGTTCATGAACATCATTTCATCAAGAGAATGTGAATGAGATGACTAATATGTTGACATCATCAGATAACTGAGGGGAGCGATAGACCACAGAGATATAGAGCTTGGTAACCGTGGGTAACCACGTCAGCTTCTCTATTGGATGCTTATCTCGTCTGTCACAGTAATGATGTGAAATGAGACAATTATATAAAAATGGTGGCAAGCTGTCACTGCTTATCTTCTTCAAGAATCAGAGATGTGACAACAAGTAAACAAAACACCCCACTGACTGAGAGAGGAGAAGGGTGAGACGGCAACAAGGGGACAGAGGCCAGAGGAGGGGGTGGAGAGAGGGGGGGAGGGTGGAGAGATGTGGAGAGAGATGAGGCAGGGGGTGTGAGGGGGAACAAGACCGAGAATACAAGGATGTTGAATATGCATAGAAAATCAGACATGAAAGTGTTAATGCTCTAAACTCCAGGATTTTTACACTAAACACTGACATTTAAAACTGTCAACATCACAGCTTAGATTCACTTGTTTGCTTCTCATTATTGCTGATGATGACACATTCTATCAAATAACCAGGATCATCCTTGCAGATTTACGCTTTGCAAGTGGACACGCACACCCATGCACACGTTGAATATGAAAGTAGAGAAGCACAGTTGTCAAATGAGCTGGACTAAGCATCCATGACATGCTGTAAAGGGCAAGCAGGTGTGGTGAAGACATAGGACTCTGGCCACCACCCAACAAGCTCCCCGTGCTCTCCTCATCTCTCCACTCCACATACAGCATGAGATAAACAACAAACTCTTAGTGAAAAAACATTTAATTATTGAATCATGTTGACTCCTACATACAATTTTAGAACAAACCTTTACGGCAGGGATTAAGATAAAATAAGTTAGTCACGTGAGTTGACATCGATACCCACAACCATAAAGCAACATGAGATCCAACTGTGTCAGTGCATGTGTCAGTGTAAGCTAAGTAGAATCATTGCAGAGTCAATATATCTCCCCATGTTGCTTTTTTACTGTGCTGGGCCAAGAAAATTCACTTGAACACGTTTCACTGGGACAACATCCCACTGTCCTGTCCCACGTCCTGCTTCATCATGGCCAAGAAACTTCCCAGTTCAGGGCTCGACAATAACGACGGCCCGGGGCCCGTAAAAAGTAACATCGGGACAGTTAAAGTAGCAACTCACTGGCCCGATCGGGCCACTGCAAATTATTGATTGAAAAAATCTTTAACATCCTTCATGAAAAATTATTGATTGAAAAAAAAACGTTAAGATCCTTCATATCTATCATATCTGTCTTGGGGCCAGTAAGTTTCAAACCCAAAATGCTCTGCAGTTCAGAGAGAGTAAAATAAGAGCCAGCATGCACCTCGTGGGAAGTAATTAAGGATTTGGATCTCACATGCACTGTTGATAAGGGACGGAACCTGAACACAAAGTAGGCAGACAGCTTTTTGTTGTTGCTGATCTGGGACTAAAACCCAGCGACACCATCTTATTCAGGGACCAAGGGATCCGTGCCATCTTGCACATTCATTTGTTCATTGAGTCCCAGTTTTTTCTCAGACAGACAGAACAGGATGGATGGACGAGCTATGAATATTTTACGTAGCAGCTAAAGTCAAACCAAACAGAAGTGCGTAAATGCGTCAGACATGTAGGCAGGGGTTCCCAACAGCAGCACTGTGGGCTGAGCCACTCTGCAGGAGCTCCATCGCCCCAGATCTGCAGGATGATGAAACAGGAAGTCAAAGAGGAACGACGACTCCACTTTTCTCTGCTTGTTTGTTCTCTCCGTCTGTCTCTCAAACTCCTGTCATCCTCCTGTCCTTTATTCCTCTCCCAAATATATAAGACAAAACAAAGTCAGGTGGAGGTTGAGGCAATGAGAAACAGAAGAGAGATGAGAGGAGAGATCAAGATGTGGAGAACAGTAGGAGAGGGGGATTACAGAGAGGACAGAGGAAAAGAGGGAGGGGAGGGTTCTGAGCATCGTAACGTGTCATGTGATCTAGTCTGTGACCGTCCAATGGTTTCCCTAAGGGCCTACTTCCTGCTTGAGTTTCAATTTAGCATGTTATCTGTGTATGAATTTAGATGTTCACAGAATCATTGACGCTAAGTGCAAGCTTTAGGGCACAACAACCGGAAAAAGGGCTTGTATTTAATCCCTTCATGTAACTGTTCACCCGCGTACTCTGTTTCATACTTTACATTATGATTCAGACTGACTTATAATCCCTGATAGCTTTGGGGAACTGGTAGACTGTGTGTGTCTGTTTGTGCTGGGTGTGTGTTCCATATAGTGTGTGTGAGTGTGAAAGGTCAAGACAGACACTAAATTTTGGCAAAGAAGAAGAATTGAAATAAGTGTTCTCTTCGCTGTAACCAGCTAGAAGAAGCTAAATAGATACAGAGTTAAATCCTAAGTGACAAGCTGTTTAATAGATCTGACACATAAACAGTCATAGCTGGGGACACTGGTGGAAAACCAACAGACAAAAGCAGAAGAAGAAAACAAAAAAAAGATGAGTATTTGTTGAAACATCATAGTCATGCATAATGTAAAGTACTGTCTTGCCTGAGAGCAGAAATAAACTCGCTTCATTTAATAACAAATACAAACTCCTTGGCGGGCCCACAGGGGCCAGAGGCATTTGCTCACCCAACTAACACTGCTAGCTGTGACACGGGCTAGCTACACGCACGCACACACAAACAGACACACACACACACATACAGCTATCTACCTGTGAAAACAGCTCATAAATTGAGAATAGATCAATACAGATGTTTACCACACCTCTTTAAAAGCTAGTCACAGTCTACACTCGTTACACTCCAGTAACTTGTGTCCACAGAACCTACAAAGACAAGGAGGGAGGAGGCAGGAAGATGGAGGGTGGAAGATAGAAAAACGTCTGAGCCATATTAAACTTCTATATGGATTTAAAGCACTGAGATGGTTCTAAGACATGTCTGAAACACGGCACATGCTTGTGTACACACCCACAAGTGTACTTGGGGGACTAAGCACACATCCACTCATGTATGTGAGCAAGCATGCAAGAACACATGAACTGGTAATACACACACACATACTTGTGCACACGTATGGGGAGAGGAGGTTGAAGAGAAGAGGGGGAAACAGGAAGGGGGAGAGAAGGGAGGGGGAAGAGGGAATCGAGGTATTGTATGTTGGATTTTGCTCGCATCAGTTCTGATTAGACTGACCTTTTTTCATCTGATCTCTTTTTATGAAGCGTGGACAGATAATGGAAGCTTCATTAAGAATATGAGCAAAGGCAGGGGTTTAACACTCGGAGGGAAAGACACTTACCCCGGCCCCTCCCTGCCACTCCCTGGGTCCTCCACTGTAATTGTTCTTTTTGTTTAATTAAGTCCAGCTCAGGCCAGAGTCCTGCCACTGTGCGCTGTGGGTCCAGTTAGCTGTGTGATGTGTGAGTGATACCCTGCTCCCTCTCAACACCAGATACTCTGCTGGAATTCAGAATGAAGCCATAATGAAACCACGCCTAATGCAAAGGCATTATATTCAAGACTCAAGAACAGGCATCATTGCCATGCAGCCAGTACGGGTGGTAAATGTTGTTTGCGGAGCAACATGAAAGCAAGACATTCACCCAAAACAAACATTTAAGCACATACCCTACTTGGGGACTGCATTACTCAATCCATGTTCAGTTTTATTGTTTATGACCGAAATAAAGCCTTTTGGATCAACCGTTCTTCATGAAGTCTAAAACGTCTGCTTCCATGCCTGTATGCATGAGTTAGCATTCAGCTAAAGCTTTCGCACGATAAGAAAACACCTGGCTGAGCACAGAATGTGGGTTACTTATCCTGCTACTGCACTGTAGTTCATCAGCAGGTGCTAACTGTAGTGCTGCTAAGTCATTCCAGATGGATGCAGAATTCCAATGTGAATGACAGTGTGTCTTGTATGTTTTCTGAGCTGAGATGCGTAGGCTCGTCTCCAACCGAGAGATCCCATTATAGATGTTTGCAGAGGCTGGAGCCGGGTCAGTTAGAACAGCACCTTGTGAATTATGGAAGGAAAAGGCTGATGGTGTTCTCACAAAGGGATGGCCTTCGGGGCAGAAGTTCATTAAGCTGCACAGCTTCAGATGACTGTAACATATCCCATAAATGAGTCCAAACAGACACACGGCTCGAGGCTTTTCTACAAAACTCTCTCCCCACTTAGTCTTTTTTGTACACACCCTCGTCCCTCTTGTGTCTCTCCAAACCTTTTAGACATGAAATAGGTTTCTCTGTACTATTGTTTTCGAAGCACTTCAGGAAAGAGAGTGGCTGACAATGGCAAGTGCTTGGAAACCCCTTCAGAACAAAGAGGTGCCACATGAAACGCCTGAAGAGGTAATGGATGTAAAAAAGGATTTATACGAATAAACAGCCAGCACGCACAGACACACACACTCCATCCCACATGCATACACACACACACTCACACACGCATACATGCATGCGTCTTGGTAAGAAGGGTCCTCTTGGATCATTGTGTCCTTCGTGAGTTTAGTTTAGAGAGTGTGACGATGGAAGCACTGATCTGTGTGGGGTGCTTTCTGTCACACAACACCCTTCACCAGATGTACAGTGTTCAGATCCTTATCGAGAGCTGTTTGACTATCTTAAGTGTTGTCTTCTCCTGGAGTCTTAACGGCCTCTTACAGCCTCTACAAGCCACTCCCAGCCTCTATAAGCCTCTCCTAGCCTCTCTCAGCCTCTCGCAGCTTCTCTACACCTCTACCAACATCAACAACCAGCAGACACAGAAGCAGGGAAGATGCCCTGGATGAGCTCTGGAGGTCTTCTGATCCAGGAATAGCCAGCTGCAAGGCTTTGTTCTTCTTGACAGTTAGCTGTGTCTACTGACCCATACTGTACAATGCCTCTTTTTGTCTCTTTCTTTCCTGTTCTCTTTTTAGCTATGTGATGCTCCCACAAAGCAACACCTGTTTGTTTTATTCTCATCTTTACCAACTCCTTCTCTCCCTGTTGTCCACACCGCTGCTGCTCCTTCAAGAGGAGGGACTTTCATTCCACTCGTCTCCCTTTGTCTTCGCCCCACACACGCACACGCACACCTTTCATTTAAACCTAATTGTTTTATTTAACACTCTCCCTTGAAAGCCCAATCCATGAAATGCTCTCAATATATTCAACTGGGACCTGAGGGAAAGGCAGATGGTTCAAATGAGAGCAACAGACAGCTCAATCCCAGTCACCTGGGGGTGATGCTGGACACACACCTTAAGCTGACGCAGCCTAAACCACAAGCCCCTCTCGCATGCGCAGACATGTGATGGGCCCTTGCTTCCTCTCTCTCTTTTCATGGGGAGAGGGGGGTGGGGGGGGGCTGTCCAATGCTGTCACAGCCAGTCACTCACGCATGCAAACCAAATCAAGCACACGATTGTTGTAGTAGTCACAAGAGCGAGGCTTAACGTAGACTTGAATAGATTTAACACGAGCAGTTCACAAAACATCTCATTTTATGTAACAAAAAATGTGACGCCAGCAGATTGCTTCCTGGTAGGGCTGTGTGACCTCACTGCAGTATGGATGACTGTTTGATCCGGCCACAGAGACAACATCTGCTCACGGTTGCTGAGTTGCCAACGGTTTCACGGGTCACACCATGTGAGAGCGGGGGAGATGGGTCACACCATGTGGGATCAGGGGGGATGTTTTACAGACAAACAGAAGACATGCCACATTCTCTTTGTTCTTTTGACCCTTTTATAAGGATGACATGCTGACATCAAAACAGACATCAAAACATTATCAAGCAAAGAGGTGGGCTTAATCACGTTCACCTCCAGCATGGAAACCAACCATGTTTGATGAGATCAAACATAGTGGAGATCAAGCACACTTTGATACTTCCAGGTTGGGTACAGTAGCAGTGACCCCAGAGAGGTCAGATTGAAATGTTTCAGATTCTCTGATTCCAATCTGTTTTCTATAAACTCTAACAGTAATCCCTCCACTCCTCACGGGTGTTCAGATAGAAGTTGTGTATGAAGTATTACTGGACTGGAAGGCATGATGTCAAACAAGTATTATAATCCCAGCTCTAGCCGATCATGTACTAATCTTTGTCAGGATCCAGGGAACTTGTTGTCTCTACTCTGACCTGGGGTCAGTTTGGCATGTTTCTGCTGAGGGTTGAAGTTGAGACTCAAGCAGGATAGACTGGATCTTGGATCAGTCGTTGTGGACAGGGAGCTGTACACTCAGTCATGGCTAGGTCAGAGGTAATCCAAGACTGTGTAGCTGTTTTGAGGTCAACATTAGCGGTGAACATAAAAACCGACGGTTTCCATCCCCGGTGCCGCATGACCACCGAGCAGAACCAAAACATGTTCAAATGTTCAACCTTAAAATGCATTGATCAGTGGTGGCAAATAATTCATTTTGCCGTTCAGATTGATCTGGGCCTCATCCAAACTAGGCTCTCTGAATCATTCCCCCATATCGACCGTTAACCCCCTGGGACTCATCACACAGGCAATTAGTCTCTCCGTCTCTTTCACATACACACCATGCTTGATTGATTTTTACAGCAATAGGTCACTAAACATTAATTTAAGTTTTCCTCATCTTCTGCATCACAATGATAAAGGATTAACCAGAAGCTATTGGCCTACGACCTCATTTCACAGCTCAGTATCTGCATGTCAACACACTGATGGCCGAGTGATTTTCTTCAGGACCTGAAGAGATGTGTTCAGAGTGAGTTCATGTGCGAGGGGAGGAGAGAGAGCTGGATGGACACTTGCCCGCCTGTTTGTCTCTCAAATGAGATGACATGGCCGTACTGGACTGAGACAGTTGACTGTGTTACCTGGTAATTGGGTACTGTACTGGAGCATAAATATGAGCAGTAACTCGTATGGTGTGGCATTATCAGTGATGGACTCCTGCTCTGTCCCTATCTCTCCAGCTCATGCTGGCTGGCTGGGGCTGGGGCTGGGGCTGAGGCTGGGACTGAGGCTGAGGCTGAGGCTGAGGCTGAGGCTGAGGCTGAGGCTGGGGCTGAGGCTGGCTTCATTTTATTACACAGACACCTCTTTTGTTGGACAGACATAATAAACAGTGACTCATAGATGATAATGCTAGTATTTATGATACAATAACTTCATGGCTCTGGAGCTACATCATATATTTTCATTTCATTCATTTATTAATAAACCACAATGTTTTGGTGTAATATTGTGTTTGACTCTTGTTGTCCTTAGCCCAGGCATTACGTGGGTTATGAGCTCTCAAATGTAATACAGTTGGTAGATACGAACACAAACTGAAGGTGTGTTTGTCATTGGATATTGAATGGATTTTGACGGTTGGAGTGTGTGTTCCCAGAGTGTTTGCAGGCTTACAGAGTGTGTTTGCAGGCGTGCAGAGTATGTTTGCAGGCTTGCTGGGTGTGTTTGCAGGCGTGCAGAGTGTGTTTGCATGCTTACAGAGTGAGACGTGGAGGATATGTCTACTGGAGAAATTAGCCAATATAAATTAGCCAATTCAATAGTTTCTTCCTTCCACCCCCCTGTCTCCCTCTCTCTCTCTCCTTCCTCCCTCTCCCTCTCTCTCTCACAATATATTTTTAATAAAGGTTTCTTCTTTTTTGATTTCTGTTCTGATGCTGCTCCAGATGTCTTGTGGGTAAGATGTGATAGTGTTAATGTGACTTGATATGACTGCTGTGTCCAAGATTACATTTCCACAGGTGGTCTATGAAGGAACATCATTACTAACGATAAGAGAATACTTGTCTTTTCAATATTAGTGCTTTTATCTGTCGTCTGGCACACCATGCTCTGTTTGATGCCCTGGTTGGTAGAAAGGGCAAGTATTTAGCAAAAAGACTCAGTCCCCAAAACACAGGCACCGTCTTCCTCATTTCCGCAAATTTCCCTCCTCCTCCCATCTTTCCCCCCTCCTCTTCCCCTCCTCTGGCCTCCCTACGGCTGTCATCTGCATCTCCTCAAGTCAGAGCCAGACAGCTCACACAGTCAGAGCCAGACAGCTCACACAGACATCAACCGCTGGCTCATAAAGAAATCAGGTCCCACCCTGCCGCTTCCTTGATAATTCCTCACTTATTTGATTCCCCCCCACTGTCGCCCCCACACCCTCATGCCAACCTCCCAACCAATCACACTGCCCTGAGGGCAGCAGGAAGCTAGTTAGGGCCAGAACTGACCACACACAGAGAAGAGAGAGAGAAAGAAAGATCGAGAGAGAGAGAAAGAGAGAGAGAGAGAGAAAGAGAGGGGGGATGAGGGTTTAACTGACTATACACACATTTATATAATCTAACCTACTTCTAAAATAATGTACGCGTGTATTTGCGCTTGTGTATGTGTTACCCTGTATGGGTTGCTGTATTTGCATGACTGTGTGTGAGTGTGTATGTGTGTGTGTTTGCTGGTGTACTTTTCCCTCCCTGAGGGAACGATGAGGTTGACAATGACAGCCTGCTAGCAACACTTACATGTTAGTAGAACAGCCATATGCAGTCTAAAAGAGATTTGAAGATGAGGATTGTGTGTGTGTATGTGTGCTTATCTGTGTGTATATATGGCTCTCACCTCTACTCAGCTTAACAAATACATGTCTGTCCTATATAGCCAAAATCTTGAATATCTCTGGACTCTGCTCCACCCAAGGAGCACCCTGGTGCACCACCCAACACAGTTGGGTCCACCCTGTTCATAACAAGTAGTGACAACTGTTGAATAAAATAAAAAAAGCAGAAATGGAGAGAGAGACTGAAAAAGTTGGAGAGAGTCTTTAAATTCATGAATTTCCATCACTCTGTTCACAGTTCAAATGGCTTGTGAGGACCTGTTTGACTCAGAATGACATGTTCGGCAGGCACCAGGCTCTGAGGAGGCTAACTGCTGGCATAAAAAGGCTCAAATAATCAGCAATTACACAGCCAACAGCCCTCTTACTGCAGAGAGAAGGGGGGCAGTTAACTACTCATGGAAGCATTCAGCGACATTTAACAGGCTGGAACTAGGCTTTCTAAAGGGGTACAACTTGATGTGCTAAGAGCATAGATGAGGCGAGAAGGTGGGTGGGTAATTGATGCGGGGAGGGGGGGGGGAGCAGGGTTTGGTGGGGGGGCAGAGTTAATAACCCATGGTTGCGTCTTGAAGGTTTCGTTGAATAAACTACAAGGGAAAACTATAGTTTGATGTACATATTGAATACTTCCTGTGGCCCTGATACTGCATGTGATGCAGCCAGTGATTAAGATGTTAGTTAGTTAGGTCTGGTATTAGCTTAAAATGGAGTTATATGAACGGGTGAAAGCTTTTCAGTTTGATTAGAGATATCATTGCACATCCACATGGATTATCAGTAAATGTGCTTATACATTCAAATAACAAAATGATCCGATCTATACTGAAATCAAAGTATCAATTTCATATTGTCATACTGTTAGCCATGCATGCTTGCTTGCCAGCAGTTAATTCATAAAGAAAACATACACACACAAACACTTAAGTTAGCTTTTGAGCCTTTTTCCTTGATCAAACCACACTGAATCAAATATACCACCCTAAGTACCTGTTATAGTACTGTGAAACAGAATGACCAGGTCAGGTCTGCCATGCCTGTTCCTCTACTCAGATGTAAATGAACAGGACGTGTTGGTTTAAATCACAGGTTGCTTGGTGACCTTCCCTGGGCTGTCAGCCGATATGCAGATTATGCTGTTCCTCAGTGACGGGGTCATTCTGCATGACCTCTGTTAGGTCGTTCAGGGAGTCTATACCATCAGTGGTGCTACCTTCCTGCTTCCTGTGTCCTCCCTCTCTCCAGCCATCCTCACCCCACACTATCCACCTTCCATTTCCATCAAACCTGTTGAACTCCCATTATAGTTAACTGCTGCACACACACGCTTGTGCATGCACACACACACACACACACACACACACACACACACATAGTTGTTGCTATGGTGATCTTAGCTTTCTCTTTGTTTGATAAATCCCCTGTTTCTCTCCCCCTCTTCTCCATCTCTACACACCCACCGCCACCCATCCATCTGGCCCTCCTTCCAGCATGTGCACATCTGCCTCTCTCTTCTGCTATTCCCCATCTCTCCCTTTCAGTCTCTCTCCTTTCCTCTCGTTATCTCCCCCGTCAGATCTGCCAGTCAGCCCATACAGATCTTCTCCCTCTCGCTCGTCCCTTTCCTCCCTTCTCTTACGTTCTTCTCTCTCTCCATCTGCTCCTCATACAACATCTTTCTGAAGTGACAGCTCCATGCAGTCTCTCTCCCCCTCTCTTCTTTCCTATAGCTTCATGTCCTTCCCCAGCTCTGCCCCCCCCACCCCCCCCCAGGTGTATAAGTGACAGTCTCATCCTCAGGTTGTCTGCCGAGCAACAGGACATGCACTCAGCGTTCCTACAGAACGCCCACAAGCAAACACACATACACACACAGTGCACATTTTTTTTACATAATCAGTCAGGAACATTGGCAGGAAATCAGTCAGACAGATAGCACATGCAACAGCCAGACGGCCAGTCTTCATGTGTGGGGTTGCAACAAGGATCGAGGTTGCTTAGAGGGTAGGACGGTTCTCAGACACGTATAGCTGCATGCTAATGTCCTCTTAGAATCCCTCAGGGGAACTTCTAAATGCATGTGCCTGGGCTCAATCGTGTAGCTACACCCACACACTCTCTCTGTTTCTCACACACACACACACACACACACACACACACGCGCGAACACACACACACACTCTACAATGCTGTTTATTAGATGAAGTGAATTAGCATACAGTCTTATTGGTGGTTGATTGGAAGGTATAGCCCGTGCCCCGTACGCTGTTCATTTCCCCCCCCTGGGAGGGAAGGAAGGTGGAGTGCTGTGAAGCGAGCCCAAACTAAGTTGTACTCGAACAATGTGGAGGCAAGGAAAACCAAGGTTGCATGTCACGGACAAACTGATCACGTATGGGATTGTGGAATCACCTTTGGCGTTGGTATTTGTGTTCTCTGTGCATAGCTTGGTACTAGCTCCATGTGCAGAATCTCTCATCTGACTTCCAACTTGTTGTCTCACTTATTCAAACGGTTTGCATAACCACCCCTGGTTATGAGATAGAAATGTGCCGATCATAGTGAATCATCAAAGTGCATCTCATGTTCTTTCCCTATTTCACAGCTGCAGCATCAGCCATGGCCATGAAACCAATCAGACGCTTTGTATTAAGATTGCGTGTGATTGGCCAATTTCCTATACATTCTGTATTTTGTTAGTGAGCAAAAAAGAATGTACATGTCAGCCAGCACTGGGAAGTTTGAGGCGTCAGAGACAGGCCAAGCTTATTTGGTCATTTCATTCAAACACTCCAAACTACCAGATATACTTTGTGGTTCTCTGTACTTCCCTTGGTTGGACAGTTTGTCAAGCAGGTGTGCAGCACCAGTGTGTGTGCTTGATGTGATGTGTGTGATGTTTGTGTTCGACACATCGCTGCAAATAATCTGGCACTGCCATTCAAAGCAGTCATGTGAAATGAGGACACCAAGGCAGCTCTAGTCATGGTGACCTGAGGAACAAACGACGTGTGTTGGGATGCAGACCAACAAAGCAACAGGGATGGATTACAGGTGTAATCGCTGAAACAAACCGTGTTCATGCATCGGGGGAAATGATGGCTTTGGTCGTCATTGGAATGATCTTTTCGGTTTACAAACAGATAACTCATCCTCAGTGTCTCCCAGCTGCCAATCCCTTTCACCAACAGACGTTCGTCTCCCAGTCAAAAAGCAGCCAACCATAACAAACAATAGGCAGAACACTGTGACAGCACACGTCTTGTAATCAAAAACTAATTCTCGAGCTCCTTCTGCAGTGCATTGGGTAGGCGGAATGAGTGTATCAACATAATACTAGTGGACAGATACTGTAGCAGGGAGAGCTGATTTAATCATCAGGTCATAGGTTCAGAATCGGTTTTACATACACACATACACACACACTCTCTCTTTTAATACGAGCAAATTGCCTGTGAAAGCCAAGTAGTTCTGTGAATTCCCCATTAAGTGGCTGTCAAAGTAACTGGTCTGATTTAGTCCAGTGTGTATGTGTGTGTGTGTGTGTGTGTGTGTGTGTATGTGTGTCACAAGCAATGATTATAGTTGACCTTTGGCCAATGTCTCTAAAACTTAGACTCTCAGTGTGAAAGCTATCCAGCCCAATCACCATGGTAATATTCAGCACCCATCCTCCATCCCTCTCCATCCCTCTCCATCCCTCTCCATGTATTTCTCCCTTCCTTTCACCCTGTCTTTAGTCTCCTTTCTTCGTTTCTTATTTACTCCATCTTCCTTTCCCATCTTCCTCTCCTCCTCAGCCATCACCTTCACCTCCTCATTCAGTTCACACCTCTGCCTTGATGAAAAAAGAGCGCGTGGGTGGGAATCCAACAGTGTACCCCCTCCTCTTCTCCCATTACACCCCCCCCCACCCTCAGCTCTCACACACACACACATTTCACCAGCCCAGCTTCTCTGTAGACGACATGGTTGACATTTTCTTAAGTGTCTAGAGAGAATGCCACGGATGACAAGGCCTTGACCAGCCCGTCACACGGACAATCCCTTTAACTGAAAGGAGTCACATCTGGCAATCATTTAACCACCCCTTTAACTTTCATCAGATGGAGCAGAGACCAGCCTTGGCCCCTACTGATTTAATTGAGTGTGTCACCAGAAACCTGACTTGTTATTAAAGATGACGTCTGCTCGGAAGGTGGATGTTAATTGATGGATTTAATAATGGAATGTTAATTGTACTGTCCATGTCCTTTGGGGTAGTACATGACTGAGTTCACCATATCGCTCGTGACAAGCTTTCTACATCAATTTAAATGCTGCTTCACATCCAATCGTGACCTGTTGCCAGGATGTAAAAAGGTTTTGCAAAAAGGTTTTGCAAAAAGGCTTTGAAAAAAGGCTTTGTTTAGTTCCTTGCAGGCGGGCCGTATGATTGAGGCCAACTCTTTTTACTGTAGAGCATCCACGTAGGAGACCAGGCCTTGAACACTTTAACATTATTGTCATTTCTACTTTGTATTTGTCTTCTTCTAACCCTTTTTCAGTACCTTTGTTTCGTTTCTCTTCCAGAGTTCTCTATGACTGTTATGATGAAACTCTGAGAGACATGTTTGGTCTACGTGTTGTTTGAGTGTGGAAAGGAAGGAGAGAGGGAGGGAGAGAGAGAATTAGGAAGTGAGTGGGCAGTAATTAATGAATTACTTTGTGGACCGATAAGACATGAATCACAACATCCTTGCTTTTATTAGAGATAATTAAAATTGATTAAAGAGACAGACACAACATTAGAGAACAAAAGTGACTGTGTTGTGTTGTATGTATGAGAGCATTATATCTGCAGAACAAAGGAGGCATGGGGGAGAGAACAGCCCTGGTGAGAGGGGAAGGCATGAGGGAGAGAACAGCCCTGGTGAGAGGGAGGGGAAGGCATGAGGGAGAGAACAGCCCTGGTGAGAGGGAGGGGAAGGCATGAGGGAGAGAACAGCCCTGATGAGAGAGAGGGGAAGGCATGAGGGAGAGAACAGCCCTGGTGAGAGGGAGGGGAAGGCATGAGGGAGAGAACAGCCCTGGTGAGAGAGAGGGGAAGGCATGAGGGAGAGAACAGCCCTGGTGAGAGAGAGGGGAAGGCATGAGGGAGAGAACAGCCCTGGTGAGAGGGAGGGGAAGGCATGAGGGAGAGAACAGCCCTGGTGAGAGAGAGGGGAAGGCATGAGGGAGAGAACAGAACATGAGTCCTCCACGTATTAAGATTATTTAATATGATTAATATTCCAATGTCGGACAACACTTTACATTAATATTTCACTAACTGCCTTGCAAGTACATAACAATGCTTATTATAAAAACATTGTAGATAAGGATTATTGTGAAATTAAATTGTATCATATGGTAGCAGTGTAGGTTATTACAAAGGTGTAGGGAGGGATGTAAGATTAAAGGGGATGTTGTAAAGGGGCAATTGAAGGTCATGATACAAAAATCAGATCAATATTAACATCCATTTACCAACAACCAGACCTCAGGGACTTGCAAGCACACACACCCAAAGGCACAAATCTTGGTCACAATGTTTAATTTAAACATTCATGACCGACCACACTAGATAGAATTTAAATGAGGGGAAAAGGCGAGAGAGAGATAGCGAGGGCGAGAGATATGGAGATATGGAGATATGGAGAGAGAGATTGCTGCCAACCCATGGTTGATGCCAGAGCTGCATTTGCCATGGGGGCAGAGAGAGCAGAGTGGACCAGCTTGTCTCCAGGATGAGCAGTCATGGACAAGCATGTGGATGTGTGAGCCAGCATAACTCAAACTAAGTTAAGACGGACCACTTCTTCCACAACAGCATGGAACAACGCCCACATCACCCATAATGTCACTAATCTGTGACACCAATTGACAATCACAGCATGTGCGTCACATCGCACAGTTAATTATGGAGTGACTATTTTTTATCAGGGCCAACCACAGTATTTTCTAACTCTAAAGCACAAGGAGTAATTCAATTGTATACATGCTTCCCCCCACCATGCATGGTTGTGCTGCTCTGGATTTGTTGTAGTTTTAATAGATGACTATTCTAGATCAGATACGTATATCGAGAGATAAATGGGGTAAGATTATGGGTTGCATCCTATCTACGGTTTCAGGGGTTGGCTAACCCTAGGTTATCCTGCGATGACATCAGAGAAAAGGTGGAGACTAAAATGTCTGTTTTAACGTGTGTGTTTCTCTAGTGTTGCTCTTTGATGCACAGCACCTTCCTCCTTCTGTGACATAGAGACATCAAGAACATCTCCTTCAGTTCCATACTATATATAACCAGGACAACAAGAACATCTTGGCTTCTCACTACTAGATACAACTTGTCACTTTCTGTATCTCACTTACGGCTCCCTCTGTCTTTCTCTGTCTATCCGTCATCTTCCTCACCTTTGAAACGCTGTTGTAACATGACAGTTGGAACTAATAGACCCAAATTGACTCCAACCCACAGATGGTCTGTACCCTTTCACACTATTCCAATCTGTCACCTCCTGTCTTACCAGAAAACTTCACTTCCCACTTCAGCTGAGGTGTTACAGCTCAACTATTAAAGTGGTTCTCTCGTCTCTCCACCTCCTTCTGCTGCTCCCTTTACTCAGATAAAATCACGTTTGACATGCCAGGCCAGGTGTAATTACCATCAGGACCTCCCTGGTACTGGGACATGGGTTTCTCTGATTGCCGTTGTTACACCCCAACTGGTTTTCAAACCTACGGTTTCCCAGCTGTGCGTTCACCTATCAGTCGTTTTCCAGATCTACTGCAGCCCAAAAAAATCGTAATTTGGCCTTGAGCAAAGGCAACGAGCTCGACTCGAACTTGAATGATTATATAGTTTTTAGATATGTTTTTGTAGTTGTTGTAGGTGTCTGTGATGTGGTGCTTACTTAGACAAACATTTTCGCTGCAGTAGATCTGGAAAACGATTAGAAAATCGCCAGTAATATGTCTGTGATTGTGTGACGAATCTGGTGATAGAGGCAGACTGATAGGTGAACGCACAGCTGGGAAACCAGTAGGTTTGAAAACCAGTTGGGGTGTAACGCCGGCCAGACTTGAGGGAGAGTGGCGTTAGCTGAACTCCCAGCACGGCAGGCTGGTATTAGGCATGTGGTGGAGATGGATTGGAGGGGGTGCCACCAGACAACAGGATCCCAGACAGATCCATCAGGTTGTGTGAGTGTGTTACAAGGGGCCAATGTAGTTTGGTTTATCGTAGAGAGGGCTGGCCAGGGGGTACACAAGCCAGCCAGGCATCTCATGATAGTGTCTGACAGTCTTACTGACTTTCACATCCTCCCCACCCTCAACCACTCTGCCCTAAGGACAGAGAGAGAGAGAATAAGGGAGGGAGAGAGAATAAGAGCAAGGGGAAGACGGAACAAGAACAAGGAAGAGAACAAACAAAGACTCTCGACTCGAGATAGAGAGAGCGACTGACATTTTAACTCATTGAAGTTCATTATTTTGAATCGACTTCGTAGGCTACTCAGTACAACTGCAAATACTTCAGGGAGTGGACTGAAAGCAGACACGCACCCGGACAGAGACAGTGACCATGACCTTGTTGCTGAGACAAGAAGGGAAGTCAGTAGCATGTCAAACAGGTTAGGAAGGTGTGAGAGCAGTTTTTGCTGTAATCCAGAACACACAAGCCGCAGTCTTTGTGGTATCTTGAACCACAGTCTTTGTGGTGTGTAACGAAACACAGGCCGCAACACAATCAATGAAAACAATTATACAAGTCAAAACACAAGCCGCAGTCTTTGCGGGAATCCCCCAAAAACAACAATACAACTAATAAACGTAATAAAACCCTTCTGAGATCAAATTAGTTAAATGTTTTGGTAAAAAGATTTAAACTGTCTTTTGAAAATGCCTATATAGCGTGTTTGCTTCCCTAATATTTAGGGGTAATGTGTTCCATAGTTTTGGGGCGTAATTGACAAAGGCTGCATCACCAATCTTCTTGTGACTGCTTCTGGTGACCTCTAATAGGCCTGCATCTGGAATCTGGAATGACAGTGTCTGCCTTGTCCGACCTTGTATCATTTCTGTTCCTTTGAAGCAGAAATTATTACGGTTAGGGAGCGGGGCAGGGTGGACTGTGCCTGAACAACATAATTGTGATGAATGAAACAATAAGATCGATTTCCATACAGAACTGTTCAGTGAGCCAGCAAGTGTGCAACAGAGCACACACATACAGACACATTGATAGATCAGAGCTCTCCATGAAGGTGTCCACACAAACTTAACGAGACCAAAAACTGTAGTGACGCATAATGAACGATCTCAGTCCCCCTCCTTATTTCTCTCCTCTCTACCGTTGATCTCTCCCTCCTTTTTTGCTTTCAACCCCTCCCTCTCAACTGTCTCTTTGATGTTTCACATTTTAAAACCAATTAAGGGCCACTTAGCTGTAGAGGAAAGAAAACCAAGTGATTTGGTGTTGTCCATCAGGGAGGACTGGGTCTGTATCATGCTGTTCTCGTTGTGTCCTGTGTGGAATGATTCGCTTCATGTCAAACGTTTGTAGAGAAGGTTCTAATAATGCCTCAGCTTCTGAATCCACTGTGTAACCAGATAGTTGCTGCATGAAGAGAATAGTTAACTTAACAATTTACTGTAACTAACCTGGTTTAGCACAGGTTGCAACATGTAATGACTAACACTAATCAATTCAAATATCAGGAACAACATACGTTACTTTACATTAACCAGATATAGAATATAATTAGTTTCAGTTCCAAGCCTTCTGCAATTCATGTGGGTGTATGTGTATGTATGTATGTGTGTGTGCGGGTGGGTGCGTGCGTGCGTGTGTATTTGTCTGTGTGTGGGGGTTGTGGATGCATAAAAGAACACCACATTCCACGTGTGAATGCTGCTGGCAACGCTCACTACCACAATACCTTTCGTTACAACAAGACCTTTGACATAGGCTGGTGCTGCAACACCCTCCATGGTGAACACATACATTACTGTCCATGATGTAAATGCTAATTATCACGAGATAGCCTATGAATTATAGACACATACATTACTGTCCATGTAAATGCTAATTATCAACAGCCAGCCTATGAATTATAAATACAAATGGGGATGCCATTCTGCTGTTGACCTGTACCATCTCTGGAGAGAGTTACCCATCCTCTATGTCACTGAGGCCAAGATGAACTGGCCTAGTCAGAAATTGTATAATAGTGTGTGTGTGTGTGTGTGTGTAGAGGGGGGGGTCTCAGAGGGGTGTGTGTGTGTGTGTGTGTGTGTGTGTGTGTGTGTGTGTGTGTGTGTGGAGGGGGGGGTCTCAGAGGGGTGTGTGTGTGTGTGTGTGTGTGTGTGTGTGTGTGTGTGTGTGTGTATGTGTGTGTGTGTGTGTGTGTGTGTGTGTGTGTGTGTGTGTGTGTGTGGAGGGGGGGGTCTCAGAGGGGCGTGTGTGTGTGTGTGTGTGGAGGGGGGGGTCTCAGAGGGGTGTGTGTGTGTGTGTGTGTGTGTGTGTGGAGGGGGGGGTCTCAGAGGGGCAGGTATTGTCTTTTCCCCTGGCCCCTGCTGCATGTGTTCAGAGGTGCATCAGTACCGGCTTGTCTTCCACCATGAGTCACTACCGGTTGCCCTTTTCACGGTCACCACGGTGACACCAGTGCTAGCCCTCTGCCTGCACTCTGGATATTCCCACCAGCTTAGCGTCGGAGCACACTGACAACATGCACAAAACACCCACACACACACACACACTGCACCAGCACAAACAGGACATACTTTAGAGTCACATACATAGATGTCGCACACCAACACACACTGCAATGACATGATCACTACAAACACATCACACCCACACACTTCAAAGGACACACCACAGTGTCACACTGATAAGCACACAGATGCACACACAGGAGTCCATGATAACAGGAGTCCTTGAAGTATAATTATCACAGCAACATCCAAAGGTTGATTAAGGCTCCATATGTATACACATCAAACCATATATTTATATTACAGTAAGTTGAGTGTAATTATATTTTCTGAGTCCTGAAAGACAGGCTCCTATTTGTTTGATCCAAGAAATAAAAAGTAGGGGTTAAATAACCTGTCTAGTGGGCTACACTCCTTGAACCAGAACTAAGCTGCCAGCTACCTGGTACTGAAGAATGATAAACCACACATCCGCTGCAGTGGGGCCCCAAAGCGTTCAGTTAAGTTGGCCTCTGGAGCCACTCACTGAGGTACTGCAGGAGGTTGGGGATTGACCCCAGAGCAGTTTAAGAGCAATGATGGGTGTTGCAGTCCTTACTGACTAATGGTATTATTTTATAGTGTGACATGGTAAGAGGCCTGAGGCAGAAAGGCCTGAGGCAGTCAGCAAGTGTTTGTTAACTTTATTATGTTTCTTTGTAAAGATCTTCCAGGATTTCACAGCAGCCCTGAGGACTCGCAAACCACACAGACAAATAACAACCAACTTCCACTCCTGTGCAACAACAAAACTCAAATAAACAAATTAAAAAGCTGTTTCTATTTTATATTTGCTAGTTAACACTGTACCAATATATTTACAAACAGTAATGATCCAAACTTTCCATAATGTAGATGTTGACAGCCCGTCTCCACAAAAGGAGACAGAAGAAAGTATGATTAGACAATATTAACAGTGAGTGTGAGGTCCCCACCAGTAACAGTGAGTGTGAGGTCCCCACCAGTATCAGTGAGTGTGAGGTCACCACCAGTAACAGTGAGTGTGAGGTCACCACCAGAAAAGTGTGAACTAGTGCAGCATTTCAGTCATAAGACTGAATTATTTTTTTTTAATGTGGCTTTAAACACCTTGACAATATCAGCGCCCTGATTGAAACAGGGAGTCTGTTCCATTTGAGAGAAGCATAGGCATTGCAAGCATTGCATCTGAATATACACTCACAGATTTTGCCTCCATACTTTATAAACTAGCAGGAAGACATTTAATTTAATGATAGTATGTTTGTTTGTATGTCTGTTTTCTCTGTCTGACTGACAGAGTAAAATGAAAGGTTTGTAACGTAGCCTTGAATGTTGAGATGGTGTCAGCTTCCCTGACTGAAACAGGAAGTATGTTCCAGATGAGAGGAGCACCATATACGATCAAAGATCAAATTGGCTATGATGGTGCTATGTATTTATACATTTATCAATTGACTAGTCGTCGCTTGCTGTCATGGTTACACATTTTTTATATATATTTTTACCTTACCTAATATAAGTACCTTACATTAAAGAAAGCACAGCTGTTAGTAAAATCAAATTGGCTGTGATAGCAACAAGTATTCACATTATGATCCATTTGTGTCGCACTTTAGCTTCCTAGCCTCTTTCCAGAAAAAGAGTCCTACAACCATCACTCTAAACAGGTTCCCTCAGAGTTTAGAGAGGCAGCTGTAACGACATTTAAAAAGGCTTTTAAAGTTGAGTAGCGGTAGATACTATTGGTGTTGTTCACTGAAGAAAACAAGCCATACTGAGTAATAGTCTTCTTTCTTCCCATCATTCCGAGTTTAGATTCCGAGACAGGACCGCATAACAGCCTGACGCCCACTCAGATGACAGTCCCCATTATCTCCCTCCCTTTCTCCCCATCTCTCTTGATTACTTTCACTCTCTTCTTACTGTCAGTCAACACAAAGAAGGGGAGGCAGAGAGGAAGAGGATGGGGGGGGAGAAGGAGGAGAAAGAGAGAGAAAAGTAGGTAGAGCAGGAGGAGGAAGGGGAGGTAGTTAGTATCGAGCGCTAAGCCAGAATCACATCCCTGAGATTAGGTGTAACCTTTTACTTGTTGCTACCCGACTAGCCCCCCTTCCTCTATCAGCTATATTATCTGAGCAATGTTTTTGCTGTTGTTTAAGCACATCACAAAATATCTCCTCTCTAACTCTCCACCAACAAAACTGCCCTTCTGACACTGGTATAGAGCGATGATGTGTTCTCTAGCAGGGGTTCAGTAAACCCAAGCCTGAGAGTTACACATTTTGGTGGTGAAGGCAGGACTGGAAAAAGATTGCAAACCACTCAATTCTTATAGCAGTCTATTATAATATTTTAGTATTTTAATATTTCCTTCCATAAACTGTAATAAGAAACATAATGTATATCATCTTCCTGCCTAGTTTCCAAAATCCGGAACCAGCTCATTTAAAAGGAAAGCAATCTGCTGTAAGTAGCGTCAGGACAGGAACTAGATTGTGTCTAGTTGTGTGTGTTTGTGCATAGGTGTGTGTGTGATAGGAAGCATACGTCTGTGCATGTGTGCCGTAGTAAGTGCATAAGTGTGGAATCTCGAGTGTGTGTTGGTCTACGTGTCGGGTGCAGTACGTGTGTGGGTGTGTGGTAAAGGTGAGCTCTGGACAACAGAAGCCGATAATCAGTGTCCTGAGAGCTCTCATGTGGACAGGTGGGGAGGAGGCTGTGGCTGACCTCAGTGGAACGTCTGTAGCAGCGAGCCTCCTCCTGCAGACTCTGCTCTGCCTGATCGAACTCTGCCAGCGCTCCTGTGGGCTGTCGCAGGCAGCTTGGCGTTCCCGCGGTGGTGTCGACAGCACTGCACAGAAGAAGTAGTTCAATACCGAGGGCTGACAGGCATTCTAAAACTGCCTGCCTTCCAAGGAAAATATGCAGATCAGGAGATATCTTTAACAGTGGGAAGTTGGAGTGGTTGCTGGTATTTGCACTTAGTCCTCATTAGTTTGAGTTGCAGTCACGTAATGTCTGGGGTCTTGTGACCTATTAGCTACTATATTTCAAACTGAACATGGGGAGTTACGAACCTTAAAAAATATCTTCTTTTTAAAGACAGTGTAACCAGTAAGTCATCTAAAATCTTCTGACCCGTCATTTGACATTTTCAGCTTTTGCCGGTCCATTGGCTGTGGGTGTGTGCATGGGATGGAGACCAGCCATGATAACAACATGGTCAGGCCAGCGTACTAACACCTGCATACAGAAGCTTTAGCTTCATTGTGGAATGTGGATCCCTCTGTAACATCCTTCTGATTCAGTTCAGCTTTACTCACAATCAATATGGAACAACACAGTCAGATAAGAGGAAATTAAATCCATAAATGTCCTCCTTCTGACAAATCGATTTCTCTTCATCCTGACTAATTGATCTGTACTCTTATTGAATTAAAAGCACACCAAAAGGAACCATCTAAAAGGAATCTTCTAACCGTGACACTAAACAAACACATCTGGCCTTTCCGCAATCACCCATGTTTGTTATTTTTCCCATGTTGATTGCATTTAATCATGATGACATTTTCATGGTTAGGCTTTAATGAGGTTGAGCAATAAAACCTAGGGAAAGGCTTAGTCGAAATGGTAGACAGGGAAG
The DNA here is from genome assembly GCA_903064625.1 of Mallotus villosus. Taxonomy (NCBI): domain Eukaryota; kingdom Metazoa; phylum Chordata; class Actinopteri; order Osmeriformes; family Salangidae; genus Mallotus; species Mallotus villosus. The sequence continues at coordinate 135,487 of CAEFZP010002021.1, read as the reverse complement.
ATTTAGAAGGACATTTTACCTTGTAGAACTACAACTGCATTGCACATGTGTTCCCAGGTCAAGTGGACAACAGGCCATCAATTATGCAAAGGCACTGGAGCCACGGAGGCACTGGAGCCACGGAGGCACTGGAGCCACGGAGGCACTGGAGCCACGGAGGCACTGGAGCCACGGAGGCACTGGAGCCACGGAGGCACTGGAGCCACGGAGGCACTGGAGCCACGGAGGCACTGGAGCCACAGAGGAGCCCTTTAGGCCAGCCTGAGACAGCTGCTCTTCTACGCGGTGCATGTGAGACATGGAGCAGATGACCATGTGACGCCTGCTAAACCGCCTCCCGCACCAATCAGAACCACAGCCCCCAAAGTGACAGTCACAGACTTGTTAACACATGTCTTTACATAAGTTATATTGAAATAGCTCGCCCATGGCTTTATTATGTTAGGTTCTGAATCACGTGACATTTCACGTTTTGAACCAAATATCTGATAAATGAGTTGCAAGAGGAAACCACTAACCACCAGTTAAAATGATGACATCTGACAAAACCGTTAAATTATGATTTACAATCATGACAACTATGGTAACTATCAGTATGTTACTGTCATAAACAAAACAAGTATGGTTGAAATTTGACCCCCTGAAAAGATAATGTTAACTAATGATATATAATCAAATGCATTCTATATGACCATTTGATGTGAATGTGAGGTGTCTGTGAACAATGACAGCTCTGCCTTTATGTAGTCACTCACTACTGCATTCAAGAAGGTAAGAATGAAAGACAAGTCTTACTGTAATCTTTGTCCTCCACTTAAACCTGTGGAATCAACCCTTCAATACTAACAAACAACATAACAAGCGACATCAATTCCTTTCTTCTTTCCTTTCATTGCGTCTGTCTTTCAGTCAGTGTTTTTCCTCTGTCTCTTTCCTCTTCCCTGTTGCATCTTGTTTTTACCTCAGTGTCACATGGCTGTTTGTATTCGACCCTGGCAGATGGAGCGAGAGAGACAGATAGAGAGTGAAAAGGGGGTGAGTTGTAACTACCCAACGAAAGCACGAAAAGTAAGTTTTATAGATGTGCTCTGTTTTGCTTATGCAAGGTTAACTACACAAATTGTGTGAGAGTCTTTGAGTGTGAGTGTATGTGTCATCTATGAATTGTTCATCTCAGAATTCTTTTCTGGGTCTAAGGAGCCACTGAGGCAGGCCAGATGATGACAACAGAAGGACTTGATTCATATATAATAAATGTGTTGCCCACATTCATGAGCATTGTGATTTAAGTGTATTTCATGTGATCCTGCTATGATTCCACGAGTGGATCTCACACATCAGTGCACTGAACATATTGTTTTAACTGACATAAAAATAGGGGGAAACTCCAGAACTTGACAAATATGCCCTTACAAATACTAGAGATGATTTATTATTTGAGGTCTTGTGATGGATACATGTACACAGATATAACCTGTATTGTATTTATAACTTAGACTGTACCATGTGTATCTGTTGATGGATAAGGTAGTGTCATGTCACTAAATGTTCAATGCCAGTGTGTGCATATGTGTGTGTTTATATCACAGTGGTATCTCTGACGTTTGCAGGGATAAATGGGTGTTTAACCACACATTGGTTGCTAAGAGATCAAGATACCCCCTGTTTCTATGGGGATTGAAGAAGTGTGTGTGGGGGGGGGGCTGGGCTAAGTGCCCTCTCCTGCCTACCTGGACTGGCAGAGATTCACAACAGTTTTACTGCTTGTGAGGGACAATTACTGTTGGAGACAGGCTGGCTGTGTTACGTAATGACACAGAGGGTGAACAGTTTACAAACTGGCTGTGTTAATGACACAGGGGGTGAACAGTTTACAAACTGGCTGTGTTAATGACACAGGGGGTGAACAGTTTACAAACTGGCTGTGTTAATGACACAGTTTACAGACTGGCTGTGTTAATGACACAGGGGGTGAACAGTTTACAGACTGGCTGTGTTAATGAGAGAGAGAGAGAGAGAGAGAGAGAGAGAGAGAGAGAGAGACAGAGAGACTGAGAAAGAGATAGAGAGAGACATAATTGATAAGAAAATAGATCATAAAGGACAGACTGGTTTCATATCTTAACAAGTGTAGGGTGACACTGATCATCTGCTGTTCTGCTTGACTGGCACCATATCTGCTGTGTCTCATGACAGCCACTTCTGCCAGCTGTGACAGCTGAGAGTCAAATCTAATTACCCAGTTGGCCACTTTCCCCTTAAACATTTCTTCCCTCAGGTGTTACCCTCATCTAGATAGATCCTTCTCAGAGGTAAGAGAAATGAGGCTGTAAAAACACTTCTGACAGCCACATTTAAAAAATATAGTTTATCTCTAGTTCAATATGGAAGCTATTCAATTGAGCTGCTACTTCACAGGGGCTAGGCGTTATCATACACAGGCCCAAGGACACATCCTCATCACATGTTGGCTCTAACACTAAGCCAGGGCCTAAGATCTGTGTCAATGGATCTTGTTTACTCTCGCTAGATAGTCGTTCACAGTATCTCAGTAGAGGGAAACGATAGCTAACTGGGAAAGGTGACTGACGGTTGTCCAGGAAATCAGCTGTTGCTCAGGTACAATAATCCTCAAGTCACCCACAGTCCCCTCCTTCCCTGCTTCTACTTCTCCCCCCATCCCCGTTTAATCCCATCCATCATTTCCTCCTCTCCTGCTCCCCTTCATTCACCGGTTCAGCCCTGCACCTCTCCCTCCAGACCTCGTTACAGTATGTGTGATTGGCGTTGGAGGAGTTGTGTGGTTCTCCCTGGTGCAGGAGCGGAGGAGGAGCAGGGTTCTGGTTTCAGCAGTGTGTAGTCGTTCATTATACATCAAGGCCTTGATGATGACAGACACCTCCTGTAGATCCTGGGACTGAGAGAAACATGAAGACAGGACAGATGAAGGAACATTAGAGAGATAGAGAGATGAACTGAGAATGTTACGGAAGGACAAAGAAGAAGAGAGAGAGAGACAGAGAGAGAGAGAGAGAGAGAGAGAGAGAGAGAGAGAGAGAGAGAGAGAGAGAGACAGGAGACTGAGGAGACTGAGCTAGAGTTGGAGAGAGAAAGTATAAGATACGGGAAGCGAGAGAAAACGTGCCAGCGAACCAGCAGTGCTAAACAGGGACTGAAAAAGATATAGCTCATGAATATTGTAGTAGATGGTAGGGAACGTAAAATGTTCCAGTTTAAGTGCCAAACACTCAGCTGGACACATCAAAGTCGAGCGAGGCCAATGGATTTGTGACTAGTTTTATGCTATGCCTGTTTAACTTGCTCTGGTCTGGTTCTGCCTCACAAGACCATCTCACTAGGACTAGATTTGTTTTGCTGTAGTATGGTGAATAAAACATGCTGGATAGAACCCACACATCATAGCAACATAGTGAATAGAACCTTAACATCATAGCAACACGTAAAAACGATATACTACTCAAATATAGTACTATGAGATTGGCGAACGCTTTACGATTCAGAAACGCTTGTTTCTTTTCACTTAAAAAGTGAATAAATTTTTGGTTTAGATCATCACATCCCAATACTAATGGTCCCAAATGGGACCTTTCTGGAGAAAAGCCTTAGTGGAAGATTGTGCTGTGGTCTACTGAAATGTCAATGAAAAATCTGCCTTGATTAATCACCCTCACTGTCCGTAGCAACTAAACAGAAGTTGTTTGCCTGAAGAACCAGTGAGAAGTGTTAGACTCACTGGTTCTGCAGGCTATAATGAATGGAGGTGAGGAGAGGTGAGGTGAGGCGAGGAGAGACCTCTGTTAAAACACAATTAGAAGGACAGGAGATGGAGGGTAATTGGGTGGACATGATGAAGAGGCTTCTGTAGGTGAACAAACACTGTGTGCTGGCTCTGCTCAGCTTAAGAACAGACACAGTGGTGCCTCAATGCAGCAGGGGTTTCAAAACACACACACATACACATATGCACACACACACACACACACAAGGGGATTTGGCAATCAGCAACACCACAGGGATTTCCAAACTGGCATTACTGTCTCTCCTCTCTTTCACAAAATGCCAAGGACACAGCCACACCGCAGCACAGTTTAAACCACAGGCATTTCAACCCTACAAGCTAAACAAACACCTGCACTAGGCTGAGAGATTGATTGTGTTTGTGTGTGTGTGGCAGTATTTAGAATGAGCAATGTTCAGAGATGCAATCATTGCTAATGCTGTCTACATCCCCTTGGTACCAATCATTTGAAGATTTACCAGATGAATAAGTAAGTGTAACAGTGTGTGTTTGTGTCTGTATTTGTTGACAGGTGTAATGGGTAGGCGGAGGCATTCAATGTGCTTTCGAATTTCTAACACACTGTTTTATACTCTCAAAGTGTTGCTAAACCCACAGAAAAACGGCTTGTGGCCCTCTTTAATCATCATGGCTTTTATGTTGATGTTCATTGGATTCATTCAGTTCGTTGTGAGATCAGGGTCGGTTTGCAGCGGGTGCTATGGGAACCTAGCCTTGGGTGACAGCTGAGTACACAAGATCACAACCCAGCGAGAAGCCATCTTGCCAGCTTCAAGTTATAAGTTTGTGGAGGTTAGGACCAATTAGCTTCCTATGAGCTGGCAGCTATGGGCATGGTTGAAGTTAGCCCTCGATAATCGTTGATGGACGATGATTCCTCTCATTTCTTTAAGTGCTTGCCTTTTTGAACCTAATTACCCTGTACGATGCTAGCCCTAAACCAAACAGATACAGAAATGTAAACCCAAGATCATTGGATGTAAAAAAATAAAAATAAGATCCATCTTTATCGTGGCTCTTTGTTTTGTTTGTGCCAGCGGGCTTTGGCAGGTTTTTATCTGAGTCACATTATTGCTCCTGACATCCGCTCGAGCATTTTGCAGAAGGTGTGCATGTGCATGTGTGCTCGTGTGTGTGTGCAGGGTGAGGGTGGGGGGCTGCCCAAGTCTACAGGTCTGAGTCCCAGGCTTTCTAGTAATGTAAAATTCGGCTGTCAGCCTGAATCTGATTCAGATCTCGCCTAACACACCACTGCTGTGAGAGAAAGAGAGAGAGACACAGAAAGAAGAAGAAAGAGAGAGTGAGAGAGTGAGAGAGGGAGGGAGAGTAAGGGAAAGATAAACCTCTGATACACACTGACTGAGAAGGAGACCAGAAACCCTCGACAGTAACCTGCTGTTATCTTGAAGGCTAAAGGGACATGGTTAGTTACACTTGAACACTGTGACACTGATTCAATTACACCAAAATAAGACCGTTCAAGTGTTTGAACTTAATTATGTGTGATGAAGATGGACACCTCAGCCAGTAGAGATCTTTGAAATGAAACAATCTGTCTTTTGGAAAAAGGATCTAAACACACAGCAGGAAGGACTAGACAATGGCTGGGTTTTCATTAGACATGTAGATTACAGTGTATATTTATAAATGATGACGACCAGTGGGAGAAAGGCCAAAGCAACAGACAAGAAGGATAATGGGACTTTGATAGTGTGTGGGTGGCATGATAAGGACATTTCTTGTGAATCCACAAGTGTTCTGTGCTTATGTGTGTGTGTGCACTGCTCTCCCTCTCCACCGTTCTGATTAAGAAGGATATTTCTTTGATCTTCAGTCTGAGGAGGGAGCCAGCCGCTGGAGACGAATTACAAAAGTCAACAATATTTTTGGGGACTTTTTGATCTAATCTGATTGTCAGGGTCCTCTGTACAAAATACATGGTCAGCTTTGCTGGAAGAAACCAGATACACAAAACTTCAACTTCTAAATCAGATAAAGGAGCAGCACTGGTTACTTAGCAACTGACAGACAGTAGCCAGTGCAATATAAGATGAGACAAAATATATTGTCAAACAAGATTAATGTTCTTGTTTGATGTGATCACATTAATAAATCAGTTGATATTAGATTACAGCACACATGTTGTGCCCCTCCATCAAGTTGCAAATTCATAAACTTTGTTCTTGCCTCTGAAATAACTTTGTTCTGGCCTTAGGGCATGTTAAAAGGGTTTGGAATAGTTTCTGCATGAGAGAGAAAGAGCAAAAGAAGGATGGAGGGAATATAGAGAGATAGAAAACTGCGTGATAGAAACAACATTAGAAAGCAGAGGCACATACATATACTGTGCATGGAGGTAAAGAAGAAAGCCAAAGAGAGAGAAAGATAGAGGGTGTGTTTCTCGGTTCATTAGTGCTAGTGCGGCCAGAGGCTGTCGGTCGATGTGCTTCACTCCCCTTAACGAGCCTGTCAGGGACAAGACCCACAAGACACACACACACTCACAGTCACACTCAGTCACACAAACACACACACAGTCACACACTCACAGTCACACACACACATACAGTCACACAAAGACACTGACAGTCACACACACTCAGTCACACACAGTCACATATACCCACACACTCAGTCACACAGCGACACACACACCCACACTCTTTAGCTTTTGTCTCAGTTAGGGTCTGTGCCGCCGACGCCTATTTGACGTGTTATAGAAGGCTCAACTGGTTTAATTGGCTCATTGGCGCCTGCGTTTAAAGACTATAATGATCTTATTTATGGAACAGCATTTCTGAGCAGTCTATTATAGAGACACTGATTTTCATTACAGTAATTAAAAGCCATATAACCAATTATGATCACCCATCTCTGAAGTAAGAGAAAACCAGAGAGAGGAGGGTGAGAAAGAGAGAGAGATAGAAAGAGACATCTCAAAAATCTATAGTACTTCATCTAATCACATGTAATTGAGAGCAATGATGAGAAGAGGGATAGGATAGTGATTACTTTGTCTCTGTCAGTGAAGTGTGTGTGTGTGTGCATGTGTGCATGTGTGCATGTGTGTTTGTGACTTTGCAAAATGTGCTGAGTGAAGGATAAATCCTGCTATGGACAGGGGACACAAATATGGGAAGTTGAGAAGTCCTAGTCCTAGAATCAACTTCTAAACTCTTTTCTCTCCTGTCTCCAGGGAGGATGTATTAGCATACAGTCGTGTTGGGGTTGATCCAGTACTGCTGCACTGTTCCAGATGAGCAGAGAACAGTACACACAAGCTGCAGACTACCAGCTGGGTTATATATGGCTCACTTTGAAAGTAGGAGACATTTGATCCAGCAAGTGTATAAACACTGATTCATGCAACATGCATGACAAAACAGAACAGTCCAAAGTAACTGTCGAAGAGCAACTATACTCAAGTGATTGTTACAAATTTGCTACCAAAACATAAATATTGATTGACCAGACAGACATATATCAAGACCCCTCCCTCACGCTCTGGTCCCGGTCCATCCTTGAAGTCCACCCCCCCACACACACACACCTGTCAGAACACCAGCTCGCACCTCTCTCCAATCCCAACCTGTTCCTAAAGAATCCCATCCACAGGTTAGCCGTCACCTTGCTTACTGTGCTCCGAGGACAGCTGCGCCGTCAGGCAGTACGCTGGGAGGTGTACACTCCCCCCAGATGACCGAGCACAGTCTCTTGAGATTACAGATTAGCACGCTAATGAAACACGCAGGACGCAGCTCACCATTTATGTCCAACTCTTCAGTCCTCCCTTCCTCCCTCTATGTTCTGAGTCTGTCCTTATTAGAGTAACAACTGTGTGTCATGGGGACTTGGTTTATGACTCTCCCTACCTGTCCTAACCCCCACACACATGACTGCTTTCCCTGTCTTTTGGCTATATTTAATGCAGTCCCAGCCCTGTAGGGAAGGATAGAACGATAGTGCCATAAAACACCTCCACTTTAGATGGCAGGTAAAACACTCTCCATCTTGACTGTCAAATGGACCTCAAATGGACCTCTCTCTCACAGGCCACTTAACTCCTGGAATTGCAGCCCTGTGTTCCTTCTCTCCACTCCCATATGACTGATGACTGATGACTTATGCTGTTCAATGAAATGATGGGATCAATACAAACGCACGCACGCGCAATATAAAAACACACAAACACTCGCAGACACATACAGTTCCCCCCTGACACACACACACACGCACACGCACTAACACTCAGAAACACAGAAAAACTGCCTTTGGTACATTACACCGGAAAGACTGCAGCCGTCCGTCAAGTGGACGTGACAAAGCTTTTAAATAAGGCTGAGAGAGTGTCATTTATCACTGACCACAGATAGACAGCTCTCATTGGCCAGATCGGAAGGTGACTGGCTATGACCTCACACAATAAATAAGATTATGTCTGACCATCAGCTATCACAACACCAAAACACAGTAGCCTAACTGATGTCATGGAAGTCATGTATTTAATGTGAACTTCCATGATATTTAAAGGATGACTGAGGCTCATACTGATGTCTAGCGCAGTCCCTTGTCAGCTGCAGAGTTTCACTCGGCTGGCATCAGAACTCCCGAGTCTGGATGTAAATCCATGGTTTGACTATGAATGCTTTCATCTTGCATACGCATTACTACAGTGGCTTAACTGCAACTTCTCACTATGTGAACATAAACCTGAGGGAGAGAAAGATGCTACCTCTCAGCTCTGATCATGCAGACGCACGGCTGCTGCCTCAGGGCTGGGGAGAGGCTGGGGAGAGGCTGGGGAGATTCTAATAATAATAATAATCTCACTTGTTTCGTCTTTGTTGACAAGCTTATTGTGATGGTAAAGCAACAGGGAATTTAATTAGGTTCTTCCAAATCGACCTGCAATATCCTGGAGTACTTGTACACCTTGCCTTGTAAATATTGTCAGATATTGTCAGGGGGGCTAGTATACGTATTAGGGCAAACAAATGAAAAACCCTACGTCTGGGTCTGAGAACAGAGGTGTTTATGCTTCATAGCTATTTATCTAAATATCCTTGGTGTAGTTGTAGACACTTTGGTTTGGTAAACCGAGACAGGGCTTCCATCTTTCCCAAATACACCAAGTGTCACTGTGCACAAAGATACTATTATATTAAAGCATAGAGAGGAAGCAGAGGAGAATAATATAGGACGGCACCGAGAAAATGAGAAGATTAGGAAGCGGAGGTAGCAAAAGAAGATGAGAGTGGAAAACAAGGGATGGAGGTGAAAAGGGTCAGTTGAAGAGGTGAGGAGTGACACTTCCCCCTCATTGTCTCGCGTCTCCTTCTCTGTGGTGTTGGAGGAGAGCCCAGACTGCTGCAGTCCACAGGCTCAGTGAACAAAGAAAGAAGCAAACAATAACAGAACATTTATTAATTCACCCGAAAATCGATTGTTTCCTTTGGTTTAATGAGTAGTCTGATTAAACCACTTTCTCGTCAATGACCTACGACGTTGTCACATCATATGAATTGCTTCATTACCATAATATTAATATGAACAGTATCAAGCAAGTATTAATGAATGATCAAGTGAAGCTCCTCTGGTGTAGCCGGTCCCTGTCCTGTTCTAACCATGAATCTTCTGACCACTGACCAGCTATCACGCTGTTGAAAACCAATGATGCTATACAGTGGCGGACTCAGACTGTTTGAAGGGCAGGGGCGAAAAAATTTAAAGGGCACATTCTCCCCAACACGGGCAGCCAATAAGGCACTTTCTCTCATATTCACCACTCTAGAGAGCAATTTTTCAACCATGTGGGCACTGTAAGGGCATTAGAAGGGCACTCATTGAGCACGTTATCGGATTTTCTCTCGTAATTCGCCACTCTTTACGGCACTTTAGCGCGCTTTTTCAACCAAGGAGGCACGAAGGGGGGCGGTCGCCCCCCCTGCCCCCCCCCTGAGTCCGCCACTGATGCTATAGCAAGCCACTTCTTCACCAGCGACCAAGGTGAAGAACACAGAGCACCAAGAACTTGGCTGGCAGAGAACCGCGCCAGAGATGTGACGTCACCTGTTAGCACTCGCCGAATCCAACTAGTTGGGGCACGAACGACTTGCGCTTTAAAGCAGACAGGCAGCGTACAGGCAGCTGGCAGGCAGGCACAGAGGTGAAGAACGGGACTCCGAATCACGGTAAGTTTATTGAAAATAACTACTGATTTAAACATTGAATTACATTTTTCATTGTGTATAGAATTATCTTATGCCACTAAAAACATTCTAGAACAAGTGTAGACTATTGCATTCGAGAACAAAACATGTAATTGCCTGAGTGTGAATTAAATAATGATTAATTAGATGCTTGTCAAATTATTTCTTATTTTTCTACTTTCTATTTGTTGGGGAAACTGTTTAAATCGTTTATTAGATTAAGCAATTACATTATTGGAATACAGAAAACTATGTTTCCCCTTACTGCTTTTAATGCGCGCTTGTCTTTGTATCTCATCCATAGATTTCGTGATGCGCAATCCGTGCGTAAAGCCAGACACAGTCCACAGACGCAATTGCCAGAGATGGCATTCCAATACCGACAAAACTCTAAACAATTGATCTTTAAATGACGTTTATTCTCTGAAATTACCTTCGATTCAAATCATGGAAAATGTGTCCATCTCCACGAGCGCTTCGCAACCGGTGTGCAACGAGTCAATGGACTACTATTACCATAACGGACAGAACCGGACAGACTTGAACTGCACGCCCCCTTCGGAGCTCTACTTTTACGCAGACTTATACGTGGTCCTGCCGGTGATCTACTCGATTATATGTGCGGTAGGTCTAACGGGGAATACTGCCGTCATATATGTAATCCTCAAAGCACCCAAGATGAAGACGGTCACCAATATGTTCATCTTGAACCTGGCCATAGCCGACGACCTGTTTACCTTGGTGCTGCCTATCAACATTGCAGAGCACCTGCTACACTACTGGCCCTTCGGTGAGGTTCTGTGTAAGATCATACTGAGTATAGACCATTATAACATATTTTCCAGTATTTACTTCCTCACTGTCATGAGCGTGGACCGTTATCTGGTAGTCCTTGCAACCGTGCGCTCCAAACGAATGCCCTACCGCACTTACCGGGCGGCGAAGATCGTCAGCCTGTGTGTCTGGGTCCTTGTGATTCTGATCGTCATGCCCTTCACTGTGTTCGCTGGTGTTTACATTAGCCCGGACGACACAGAACGCAAAAGTTGTGTTCTGAGTTTCCCCAGCCCGGAAAGCCTGTGGTTCAAGGCAAGCCGGATCTACACCCTTATTCTTGGCTTCGCTATCCCTGTCTCCACGATCTGTATTCTCTACACCATGATGCTTTACAAACTAAGGAACATGCGTCTCAACACTAACGGCAAGGCACTTGACAAGGCCAAGAAGAAGGTCACCATCATGGTGTTTATAGTGCTGGCAGTTTGCCTGTTCTGCTGGACGCCGTTCCACCTCAGCACGATAGTGGCACTCACAACAGATCTCCGGACAACCCCGCTGCTCATCGGTATCTCCTACTTCATTACAAGTCTTAGCTACGCCAACTCGTGTCTCAACCCTTTCCTTTACGCCTTCCTCGACGATAGCTTCAGGAAAGCGTTTAAAAAGATGCTAGAATGTAGACCTGCCTGAATGTATTGCGGCACAGATTAGATTGGGGACAGAGGTTACCTGAAGCAGTTGCGTTCTCTGCAGAACAGAAGGGATGTTCGACAGCAAAGTTACTTTAAAATAGTATATTTTCCGGGCTTTTGTCTCCCCCTTGTGCTGAAAGAGAGTAATGAAGCGACTAAAAGAAAGAAGAAAATTGTGTACACTTTATTGTAAATAGTTACTAGGCCTTCTGTGTCAGCGTAGCTGATAATATATTCATCAGTGTAAAGGTATCTTCAGATAAAGTTGATAAACAGGTTTACTTCTAAATGTAAACATCTATCGCCACTGCCCACACAATATGGTGAAAATAGGCATCAATGCATCAAACCATTCAAGTTGATCAACGATTGTGTGGACTTCAACTGTACGGTTGTTTTAAGAGGCCAAATTAGCTTCTCCGTGACAGAGTAAATCACTGCTTGCACTTAAAATGCGTATTATGAACAGAGACATGGTGTAATGCATTTAATGGATTTTTATATTTGCTGAAAAATTAAACATATTCCAATAGCTGATTGTGGTTCTTTGGCGTGAGTCACACATTAAGACACAATCACACTTGGAACTTAGTCACACACACACACACACACACACACATACACACACACACACACACACACACACACACACACACACACACACACACACACACACACACACACACACACACACCACACACACACACACACACACACACACACACACACACACACACACACACACACACACACACACACACGATGGTAACCATGTTTAAGATAAGAACACTTTATAGTCCATCACATTTACATAAAATAGAAATTTGCCTTTGGCATTCTGCCAACACAGCACAGGACAACAATGAACAACTAAAACACATACAATATATTTCAAGCAGCGGTGCTCATGGGGGTGGGTGGGATCCACAGCTGTTGGCATATTGTCAGAATAATGGTATACAGTTTCTTTAGAAAGTAGTCACACCCCTTCACTTCTAGTTCAATTGATTATGGTTTTTGAATAGTAAATCCAATTTTGACAGTGAAAACACGTTGATTTTTATGAAAATGTAATCTCTATCTCTATATATGCAGACTCTCACTTCACTTTGTCATTATGGGAAACTGAGTGTAGATGACAGTAATAGCTAGAAATGTCATCCTTACACAATTACCTGTATAACACAAGTCTGTAAGAGAACCAGATCTCTCTGGTTACCATGGCATGCCAGTCAACATCTGTGAAGCAGAGGTAGGACGTCTTAACGGTTCATTGCCATGCTCAAAGAAAAGTTATACAACGCTGACATGTGACAATGTCAATGTCAAATTACTCAATAATATGGTTTTAATTATACTGATCTCTTTAATTTGATCACAACAGATAATACATAAACTGTAGTGAAACATATTAGGAACATGACACAAATAAAAATGACTAGTTTTTCTGACTGCTTAACCATGGTACATGGTACAAGATGACAGACATCTAACTTTATGGTAGCTAACATTAACACATCAGCTGTTGTGTATAATCCTATATCTATCTTTGAAAAGTAAATGTAGGAGGTTTTGATAGGCTGCTCTGCTGATGGGAATCAAATATCTAACTTTACTTACATGGTATTACTGGCCACAAATCAATCAAGATTTCTATCCTACAGCTATACATTTACCTTTCAAAGATGAGTCCTGAAGGTGAATTGTTATGACACCAATTTAGTCAAACATAAAATAGTTGAGCCAACAACTGTGTGTGAAATGTCTGCTTCTGCTTTTGACTCGTACATGGGATAGCTCCAAGACTGCACATCAAATCATCTAAGATATCTGATCGGCAAAGAGACAATTAGAGAGGGAAAGAGACAGATAGAGACCAGGAGAAAGAGGTCAAGATAGTGATACCTTCTTACAGGTAGTTTGTGTTACTGTATTACACCTCATTATCGCACAATTCTTAGTCGCTTCACCCACCCACAACCCAGATCTCTCCCGCTCTTTCTCACATTAAACTCACTCACACAACATTCCCCTTATCTTTCCTTTCTTTATCATTTAAAACATCTCTCACACGCTCCTCTCACTTTGTCCTTGCTCTCTTATACCCCTTCTCTTTACTCTCTTACTTTCCATTCCACACAAGCTCTACTTCACTTGTATTCTTTTTGTATTTCTCGCTCTTCCTCCCTTCTTCCATTTGTCCCGTGCTTTCTCAGCGAGTGTTTTGTAAAAAGGCGGCACATCCTTTTTGTATTGAATACACGTCATTCTTGAACCTAAGAGTGTAAATAGGAAGCTAGCATAGCCAACACAGTACATTCGGCCTATGGACTGTGGACAATCAAGTATATACAAGAGGTTGTACATTGGAAAAGCACCCCCTTCAGGTCAAAATGGGTAGGTAAGGAAAAAACATGTAAAAACATAGAAAGCTCTAGTTTAAAGACGAAAGGTCTTGTGTAAGAAATCACATGAGAATTCACAAACAAAGAGGACAAACAAGGACCTATTTCTCTTTTCCATCCCGCAGGGTGAGTAGGGATGGGAGAACCAACTATCTGGGCCAAGTACTTCACTACTTTCATTAGTCCATGAAATAGAATGTTCCAAGGAAGTTACATCAATATCAAACCCAGATGTGCAGTAAATGTGTCACAACATACCAATGAAAGAAATGTGTCTTGTGAAGATTAGACTGTATATAAAAGGTGAAGATTAAAGGTCCTTTCTGGCCACTGTGATGGTACATCTTGCCCACCAGGGAGCAGCATTGTCCCATTATGATTCAGACTCTGCTTTAGAGGGATTTGGTACACTGCTGTCCCCCTCTGCAGAGGTGATACTGACTATATCAACACGACATGGCATACAGCAATGCCATCAATAGGCATGCCTGTGACTGCTGTGTAGATTTCATTGTTAAAATACAGCAAACAGCATAATGTGATTTCGTTATTGCACATCTTCATACTAATTTGATTGAAAGACATTACATGGTGGCACCTAACCCTGGGATAACAGTAAGTTACCAACCACTGTTGCACAGTAATATTACTGTACATGACTGCCATCTATCACTGGCAAAGAAGCCTATCTTTACCAGCGATAGGTGGCAGTCATGTAAGTACAGTATGGACCATGTGAGTGTGACATCTTGGTGTGTAGGTGTATGTGTGTGTGAGGGGGGGGATTGAGTGATGTGATAACTCTCTTGATAGCTAAGACACCAAGCCTGATGGGAGTCTATATGTACTCCACGTGCCGCGAAATAAGTAGAAGTAAAACACACACACAGAGAGAGAGAGAGAGAGAGAGACATGCAGATTATCTATCAGAACCATTCTTCAACCTGTCTTCTGGGTCATAAAAGATCAATAACATTGACCGCCCATTCCTGCCCAGCTTCGAGACAGCATCTGTAACCAAACAGGTGCTATCTGGCACTAACACACACATCTGACTCACAAGCACAAAGACACACACACACATGATCAATCAGAACCCTTCATCAGCCTGGCTTCTGCATCATCAAAGATCAATAACACTGGCCGCCTATACCCAGCTTGCTTCTAGTCAGTACAGATATATCTGCCACCGTCACACACCTGCGTGCACAAAGTCCCAGATGTGCTCAAAGCAGGAGGTGTGAGTGGTGGGAGGTGTCAGTGTCCCTGGAATGTGTCAGACCGGAGGAGGTGGGTAACGGGAGAGAGGGTGACGAGGGGTAGGAGAATGAGGAGCAACTAGGTATTATAGTTACTCCTCACTCTCTGCATCTCCTTCTCCTCATGCTCATTATCAGCTCTACCACCATCCTCTTGCTCCTCCTAATTGTCAACTCTACCACCATCCTCTTGCTCCTCCTAATTGTTAACCCTGCCGCCCCCCTCCTCCTCCTCTTCCTCCTCCTCCTCTTCCTCCTCCTCCTCCTCCTCCTCCCCTAAGTCTCACCTCTCAGCAGTGTTATCCTTTATCTTATCCCTCTGGCCTCTCTGTAATTACACTCAATATTATGGTCAAGAGCAGGAGATTAGCAACCACTTGGGAGTATGATGTCTGTCTTGCCTATGTGTGTTTGAGTGTGTGCATTGGAGATTGTGTGTGCAGAAACTAAATGAAGTAGGCTATGCTGTTGTTTAGCCTTACACAACACAATAAAGGAGATATGAGCCATGATGATAGATCCTATGTTCCCTGCACGCACAGCTCTAGAGGTTTCCGAATGGGTCACTGGCTTTGAAATGAAAAAGGTGAACATTGAAACATGATTACAAAAGTCGAAGGGCTGCCAGCCAAGGGGAATTCTCTCAATCTGAAGCTTTACTTGGTTGCTTTACCAAGGTTGCTCGTCACTGGTCTGGCTAGCTGAATGGTCAAAGAATGTGTCTGGAAAGTCTCAGTTATTCTCCTGTAGAATCATGTTCTTCGTCTTGCCCAATTTTGTGTTTTCGGAATTGAAACTGATGGTGGGAGACCAATAAATAGTAGAAGAGAATATGAGTCTCAGCCAGTGTTGTAGAAGCCTACTTGAGACCGATCCCCAGACCACTTTATGAAGGTCTCGTCTAGGAATCAGTTGCACTTTTTACTTTATCTTGTCTGGGTCTCGAACCAAAGGGATTCAGGATTTGATTTAAAGACGGTAACGTTAGCAATCTGCCTGGCCCTAATAGGCTAAAGCTTTAAAGCTCTTCAGAAATCTTCACCCTTTCAGGTGACGTTCCAAAGTTACGTTTTTGCTTGTGCTAAACAATGACAGGTCAGATAAGGCTATGTAGCTAATTATGTATAGGCTATCCTAAGTAAGATACTGCGGTACTGCGCTCCCTCACTTGGGTGAGAAAGCTGTGACAGCAATGACAGAGAGTGGAGAACGAATATGTTCAGGCTGCTTTGCCTGGTCATAGGAACACTGCTTGTGACTCCTTTAAGAGTGCCAATTTTGTATTCAAATACACAGAGCATTATCCCCTGAACTCTATGAGCCACTCTCTGGCTCGTTCAATCACTCACTTTTTCCCACACATTGTTAAATAGGCCTACTTAAAAAGAAAAATAGCTACACCTACCCCCCCATGAATGTTGCATGATTGTTATTGGCCGTGTTGGTAAGAAAATGATCTGGTTTGGCCAAATCATACCATTCCAATCATATCCTTTTGTATTTGAAAAACGTGGTTGATTGTCATAATGCCCTTGCTTGGTCTTGACTAGGTCTGACTTGGTCTCAACCCCTTAAAGTCTTGGTCTCGTCTCAGTCTCGATACAGTCTGGTCATGTTAATAATATTTTTTAGGTGGTCTTGACCACTGGTGTCAGTTGCATACAAAGTGAAATACCATTTGGTAGAATTCTTACTGTTGGACATCTACATTCAAATATGAATTAAAAACCCCAACACAAACATGGAGGAGTAAAATCCTTCCTGAGGCGGCCAAGACTGTGTGTGTGTTTACTACCCAGGTGACAGACAGACAAAAGATGGATAGCTTTAATACTTTCATTGTGCCTGCTGGGTACTGAGTTAACTGACACAGAGCAGTGCTCCTAGTCACACAGGGGAACAGACTATAGCCACCTGGCTGCCTAATGGACAAAGAGACGACAACTCAGAGTTGTGTGGGTGCATGTGTGTGGGTGTATGTTGTGTGGGTGTATGTTTGTGTGTCTGTATCAGTTCTCTATGGCTAAAATGAAAAGGCA
The DNA here is from genome assembly GCA_903064625.1 of Mallotus villosus. Lineage (NCBI taxonomy): Eukaryota > Metazoa > Chordata > Actinopteri > Osmeriformes > Salangidae > Mallotus > Mallotus villosus. The sequence continues at coordinate 118,283 of CAEFZP010002021.1, read as the reverse complement.
GTTTAAAACAATTTTCAGCATTCAGGTGAACAAACCCCCCTGTACAGCATTGAGCTGTAGTTATTATTTATGGACATATCCAGTGAGACAGGACTTAACAGTGTTTGGTACCAGCTATAGCTCTACTTGTCAACCTAGATCCAGAGACTGGTTTGAATTTGTGGTCGACCAATATGGGTTTTTCTAGGACAGAGTATTGCACGTCTTCCACTGACTGAACATGTCCTCCACTGCTCTCTGACTGGTGAGCCCTTGTTTACTTCAAGCTTGTATTTCTGCCAGTCTCATGCCTTTGATCATGTTTGCACCACTATCTGACAGCACAAGCACCACTCTTTCTTGGTTGATATCCCAATGGTCCATCATGTTAAAAGACGAGTAGGCCCTATCAGTACTTCTACTTGAGTGAAGGATGTGTGTACTTTTGCCATCTCTGGTTGTGCAACATCTCTGGTTGATGCAACTTTCGTTTTACACACATCTGCACTACAGCTCTTGCGTAACCCGCCATCCACACTTTGAACTTAAGTCCCACTGTCATAGTAACATTGGGACTAGTATCTTTTCACCTCTCAGAACAGATCATACATAAGATGTTATACCATGCCCGACCATGTTCATTTAGCTCATATCTGTATGACATGTAATAGATATGCAACAGAAAATATATTGTCAGTTGGTAAGACTGACAATACAACTGAACTGTGAACATACCAGTGTTTAACATTTACAGTTGACACTTTAGAAACACATGCATTTTTATACAGCATAATGGCTTTAAACTGTCTTGGTTGTTTTACTACAGTACAGTGAGATCTGATATCAGAACATTTACAGTAATATAGATTAAACCAATGGGACAAAGAAAAACATTTCTTTTGATCACATGTTTACAACATCGCTAACTGGAATATGTGGTGTAGCAATAAAGCACAGCTGCTGAATGATCAAACACCTGTCTTTCTCGTCAAACTAGGCTTTGTCCTGTGATATTGTGCATGTACATCGATAGATCTACCTTTGAACTTGGATGTTTGTGTGTGTGTGTGTGTGTGTGGTGGGGGGGGGGATATTGTCCCCTTATTGAATTGTATGGATGTGATGTTTCTCATTGGTTAGTTTTGCATTCTCATATGAAATAATATTTTAATCAGTGCAAAAGCAAACTGTACCTCCTCTCCACAGCCATACAGAAACAATCATAGACATATATACATCTATTGGAACAATAGCCCCGCTATGACTATAGGGCTAGATTCTCCAAACCAGCCCTTAGAGACAGTGCGTGATCATCACACCAGTGTCACAAAGAAGCTATTGGAAGTCCTTCCTGCCAGCGGCCATTTGACTCTTCTGTATGTCCCACAGTGAGCCAGCAGTGCTGAAAAGACTCAGGTCCCCTTCGTCTTAGATCTAAGTCAGCTGTACCAAAATCACTGTTCACACAGCTTCTGCACTGCACATATTTTTGTTGTTGTTGAAATAGATAAACGTGTTCACTTGTCTACAGTAGCCAACAAATACTTGTACACACTGGTACACACACACTGGTACGCACACACTGGTACACACACACTGGTACACACACACTGGTACGCACACCGCTCTCACAGGTCGTTAATCTCCGACGGCCATTTGACTAGATGGGGAAATCGTAGCCCACCATGCTAATCAGAGATGGCGTAAATGCCAGAGGAAACAGTCTTGTCTATTTGGGAAGCGATTATGTCTTCCAGGATGTTGCAGGTCATATCCATATTAGGTATTGTCCACAGGGAGTCATAGAATGGGAGGTCATTAAATGTATGTCATTGTCCGGTGTGTTTATTATGTTGAATGTGATGAGACTGGATCACAGCTGCTTAGATGCTACAGTACATCGGGTCACACCTTCAACATTTTGTTGAAGTTTGGAAAGGCCATTTCTGAAATGCCACCATCTTTTTGAGACTGATTCAGAGTTTGTCAGAAATGGCCACTATTTTCTCACACTTCTGGCTCTTCTTTAAGCTGCCTTAAATGAGTCATCCTCAGACAAACCATCCCCGCAGGGCTTAAATAGAAATACCACCCCTTTCTTCTATCACCCTTTCTCCCCTTGTCAGTCCATTTTGTTCTTTTTCTCTAATCTGCCATCGTAGCCTCCTTGTTTCAAAGCTCATACTGGGAAAATGAGCAGTCAGGAGGTGTTTGGGGAAGGGGGGGATGGGGTTAGGCAATGGTGGTGAGGGGAAGCCAACCAGAAATAACATGCGTGGGCACCTGAGCTCACCCCTCCTCCACTTCCATTCTCTGCCACCCTGTAATCATCAGGTGACACAAATGTCAACAGGAAAGGTCAAGAGCATTTCCCCTAGTGCAGATCAGTCACTCAGACAGGACTCACAAAGACAGACAGAAAACACTGAGAGTGGTGGTGGGGGGTTCTCCCAAAGTCTCAGTCTGTCCCCCAACCCCTTTTGTATGTCTTGGTGGGTGTGTTTGAGTAAGGCTGCTTGTGTGTGTTTGTGTGTGTGTGTCTGGGGGGGGCATGTGTTTGAGGATGGCTGCTTGTGTGTGTGTGTATTTGGGGATTGTCTGGGTGTGTTTGAATTGACCTATGTGTACAGTAAGTGGTACACATTGACTAGTAAGTGCTTTTTGAGACCTAATCATAGAAACATCTCCCCCTTCTCTGTGACTGGAGAGTAGGGTCGGTAATTGCATAAAGGCATAGCCATGCTCCTGTGTCTGTTACGCTATGAAATTGTAGACCATCACCATGTTCCACGTTCTCCTCCTTGAGAACCTGGAGAACGAGCTCTCAGCGGAAACATCCTCTGTTCTAAATGTTTTTTTTTGTGGGGCGGAGCAGTCCCAGTGACTCCATCTTAAAAGGCAAACCAAGCAAAAAACCAAACTCTTTCCCAGACACTGACTCGTTAAAATGTACTGTCATGACCATCACAAAACAATTTAATTCTATACGCATTGATTCAGGCTAATAGGTCTGGGCAAGATTCATATATTTTTTATGTTGGAAAATCCAATATTTATTATTATGAAGATGCCAGGGAACGCATTAATGACCTTGACATAGAAGGTCTCAGAGAGAGTGCTGAAGGTATACCTCCATGTTTATGTAATTCATGTTAAATAGTAAGCTAATGTTTACCCAGTTTGCACTTAGTCACTGTGAAATACCAATAGGTGTTCCTGCTCACTTGGTTACAGGTAATTGGTTGGTTTGGGAGACAGACAGACGTGGTGGGAGGTGGGACCTTCACCCTCTCCCACTGGCAATTATAAAAGCTTAGTGATCTGAATGAGACAGAACAAGAAGCTGTGACTCCATCGCGGCAGATGACGGTGGCGTTGTGTGTTTTGTGAGTGTGTGTTCGGTGAGTGTGTGTGCTGTGAGTGTGTTCCAAACTCTCCTGCTGGAATGTTAAGGGAAGAGAGGAGCTCATGAATAAAAGAGGCTAGGCAGAAGATCAATAAGCTGGCTTTGCTCGCCTCCTAAATCTCATAATGCCTAGACCACACACACACACACACACACACACACACACACACACACACGCTCATATGAATAAAACATGAGGGACATGGACAGGAGTAGAGGAATGGAAAATGGTAATCTTCTTAAACATTATTGTGTGTCCCTTTTTTCCCCATTTCCGTTTTCAATGACATTAGACGTACGACAGACGAAGCAGCATGTGTGTGTGTGTGTGTGTGTGTGTGTGTGTGTGTGTGTGTGGGTGTGTGTGTGTGTGTATGTTGAATTTCCACAGTTAGTATGCATGACATGCACTTTAGATGGGCTTGTTGAATACCGGAGTGAGAGAGAATGACAAAATGGGGATGACAGAGGAATGAAGAGGATATGGCTTTAACCCTCTTCATTCTCTCTGCCTCGCACCACACAGAGAGGCCTGAGCATATCGTCCATACATGAACACCTGATGGTTACCAGAACAGAGTGTGTGGTCATGGGTGTAATCACCACCCTCGTCCTTCCCTCCCATCTCCCGCCCTCCTTGAACACCTAACTTGGGAGAATCATCCTATGGCCTTCTGCCCGTTAACCACCCCCACTCCTCTCTATTCCTTCAACTTTGCTCTTCTCAATGTATTCCCTCCAATGTACTTTCTATGGATGAAATAATTGAATGTGCATTGACCTCTCGGTCCAACAGGGTGTGACAGAAAGGGCTCAGTGGGAGGATCAATGAGCAGTTAACCATGGCTCAGGCTCAGTGTGTTTTTGTGTGGGTGGAGTGAGTCTAAAATTGTATCTTATTAGTCTTCATTGGCGTCATCTGCATGTCGAGTTCTCCGAGGCAGAGTAGGCTCGTCTGACAAGAGGCCCTAGGCTGAGAACTCACAAAGTCTCTGTCCACAACAGGTCTCCTTTGTAGTGCAGTATCTGTAAGGAACCAATTAGAAAATGGAAATCAGTTTGCATGAATAATTGGGTCTGGGTGGAATATCTGGGTGGAATATCTGGGTGGAATAAGTTCTTCTGGATTTTAATACAGCTGTCAATCTCAGTTTAAGCAGAACTAAAATGCTTGGCTGACTGGCATATACTGTAACATCTGCCCCTTCCCTATCCTTTCTTCCCTTATGCCCTCCTACCTGTTCTTCTCCTCCCTTCTACTCTCCCTCTTCTCCTCCCTTCCCCTTTCTTCTCCTCCCCTCCCCTCCCTTTTCTTCTCCTCTCTCCTCCCTTCCCCTTTCTTCTCCTCCCCTCCCCTCCCTTTTCTTCTCCTCTCTCCTCCCTTCCCCTTTCTTCTCCTCCCCTCCCTTCTCCTCTCCTCTCTCCTCCCTTCTCCTCTCCTGTCCTCTCCTGTCAGCAGTTCCCAGGCCCTGCTCCATTAGACCAATTAACCAGTGGGAAGTGCCATTATGCAGGGGGCCGGATCTGTTCTGAGCGCGTGCAGTTCAGCAGGGGGAACTAACCCAGGCAGATGAGACTGAAATGGAGACAAATGACCTCCTGTTCTGTGCTCTCTCTCCTCTCTCTCTCCTTCTTTCTCCTTCTCTACCTGTCTCGCCCTTCCCTCTTTCCTCTCTCCCCTTCCTCGTTTCTCTCTCCCTCTTTCAGCGCCCTCTTCCTCCCTCCCTTCTCTTCCTTGATATGGCTCCAGCTGCTTAAGGATGAAGGATGAGGTCCAGCCAGGCAGGGCTAAAGCAGCTCGTCTCCAGGACTGCTCATTCTTCCTGCCCGTCCAACACGGAGACATAGATCTGCTGTCATATAACGACGCACTGTACAACTATAATTAAAGGTGTAGTTCAACATTTAACACATTTTTTTACGCTTGTTTCTCTACTTAGCTGGGAGACGGCTGGCGTGCCATCCACAGCAGTTGAGTCTGGCCATCCAAACTTTACAAAACGCTGTTGTTGGCAATGTGGCTTGTTATCAATCCAAATGGAAACTGTGTCTGCGGTCATGAATTAAGATTGAACTATCTCTTTCAAGGCAGCCTGTAGCCTGAGAGTACATGCAGGGCTTTCGCAATCCTACTGTACACTGTAGGGGCATGGTTAGCATTATAAAAATAGGGTGATCTGCGTGTTTCTTAAAAGCCAATTCATGATTGGTGAGACAAGTGGCATGTGACACAAAGTTAAAGCCAATTGGAGCCCTTTTAATCATGAATTTGTAAGGTTACGGACCAAATAATAGATTGTTGCATTGGCCGAATGCACATAAATGGACACACTGACTCACTAACTGTAAAGAATGAAACGGGTGCATAGTTACCATTGAGATGTTGATGGCCCATGTCCACATCCTGTCCTGTGGTTCCACTGAAAGTAGCAGTAAGCCTCAGCCTTGTTCCCTACAACCCTCTCCACACATCCCGGATGAGTTAGCTATTAGAAGACATAAAAGGTAAAGGGGTGGGAGAGAGAGCTACTCAGCATGGTTGTGTGGAGCTCAGTGGGACGTTAACACTCGACAGGATTAGCCATAATTACAAGCATAGCCCCTAACTCTGTCGATGCTATACAAGGGCACAGTGCCATGGAGCCTGGAGATGGATTTACTAAGAATCTCAGATTAAGAGGTCTGATCTGGAATCATTTGTGGATTTGATATGAGACAGCCTGGAAGCGTGACGTCTGGACAAGAACTCTCTCTGTCCATATCATTCCATTCAGAAAGCTTGTAACTTTAAAAGTACTCAAAGTACTTCTATTAGTCATAGTGGTCAAATGATTTATAGAAGTTAAAGTAGCCAGATAAAAAAGGTACTATATAACTGATTAATATTATGAAACCTGTTGTCTATTGGCTTATTATTACAGCAGATAAATAAAATAAAACATTCACGGTCAGCAGTCTGTAACTTAGTCTTTATTGATTTTTCTCCCTTTAGAGTTGTAATGCATCGGTTTTGTTCAGTTCTTACCTCACTGCCTTTAACACTATGTGCCTTTACACTGTAGTCCTGTTCTTCGTGTTCCTCCACCTCCTCTGCCTTTTGCCTGCTCCTGTGCAATGCAGCCACAGTAAAGACCCACACAATAACCAGGGAGAAAGAGAAGGTCATTCCTGATGATTGGGTTCATGCTGGCTGTCGAAGGCCGAAATACAGCAAAGAGAGCACTAGTGAATTTCCATGCTATTATTGTTTTCCTGCTTTACTGCCCACACACACGGACACAGAGACACAAGCACAGATACACATATAGTATTGAATTATATCAACTCAATGTTAGCTTGGGATTTAATTAACTATGACCCAGGTTGGTCACATGTGAAAGACATCATGTAATATCTTATCCTTACAATGTTGGCCTTGAGGTTGACAATAGGAGTCCTGCGGAGGGCAAAGCGTTTCTTCTCTATCGAAACACGATGTGTGTGGATGTATTAGAACAGGATTGACTTATCAAATATCACAGACTGGGTGAGCATGAGCCAAACATGAATTGTGATGAAAAATTCTAAACGGGGAGATTGTTTTAAAATCAAACGCAAAGATATAGCCTCAACCTAAGCCATCACGGAAGCCTTCTTTCATCGTAAGTCTTCCAAACCTCTTCAACACTGCCATGGCGAATGACAGTAGAACACTGACCAGGAGCCCTTGACACTGGCTCTCTTACGTCTATCATCCCTCTCTCCTACCCCTCTCACGCCCTTCTCAATCTAACAAGAGGGTGATGGGAGCCATGTTTTATGTCCCTCTACTTAGCATATGACCTATTAATGCAGAGACAGACTCACCTACCCACAGACATGGTGCTCCATTACAAACAGCCCCTCGTCACCTCTAACCACATGTCATGAAACACACTCCCCCATTTCATGTGCCCTGGCTTGTGCTTTTGCATACAAATATGGTCATTTCTTACCCTGCGCCAATGTCTTTCTATCCTTCTCTCCTCTCCCAGCTCCAGCCAGATGTCTGTGTGTCAAACAGAAGGTGACAACAACTTGATGTGTGGCCAATAAATATGTGCACTAGCTTAATGGTGATGGGCTCCTCACACACACACAGACAACGCTAACCCACTCGCAATTCAGTCCCATTCAAAATCCTGTTTTACCTCATCCTTACCCTAACCTTGACCCTGAACCTAACCCTAGCTCCTCACTCCCAACCCCAACCCTTAATGTTAGTCTAACACAAATTTGTATTCTGACCCTAAACCCCCTAGAAATCAAACTTGATCAAGAGACTCTACGGGTTAGGTTGTCCTTGTTTTATTATTCTTGAGGGGACTTCTGGTCCAACAACAAATTACACAAGACAGTCAATTTCTCCTTAAAAAGAAATGATTACATATTAGTTTGGTGGACTACATAGGCTAATGGAGTAGCTAAAACAACAATTCAGAACAAAACAAACATCAGAAATGATTTCCTTGTAGGGTTGTAATGTTAGGGATGAGGTTAAAAACAACTATCCAAATGTGTTTTTTCTCTGTATGATTAATGAGCACATTCCCCCCAACCTACCAGCCTCCTGTTTTCATCCTAATAAAGATGGCTTGGGGATAGTTCCACTGGTAGGATCCATAACATAAATCGGCTCATGCAGATTTGCTACCACACACTCAAACGCACAGAAGTATAATTACACAATATTAACATAGAATAAAAGGGAATGAGAGAAACGTAGGGTGGGGAGTTCTTGATTTAACTGTGTGTGTTTGTTCGATGGACCAACAGGCTATGCAGTGTGACAGTTGGAGCGTCACTGTCTTGTGATAGGAAAACGAATACGTTTTAAGATCCCCCTCCTCCAACACACTTAAAAACACACACATACTCTCTGTATGTCTATCTATATACAGTATATACACAGTATACATTTACATTTAGAAAATGCTCTTATCCAGAGCGGCCAGTAAGTACAGGTACATTCTCCCGAGGCAAGTAGGGTGAAGTGCCTTGCCCAACTTCATTGTGCACGGCCGGGAATAGAACCAACAACCTTCTGATTTCTAGCCCGATTCCGTAACCGCTCAGCCATCTGACCCCCTGTATACGCAATGTGTATACTCATGGGCCATGTGACTCTCTCCTCTGGTACACACTGTACTGGGCCGTGCTGAATAGCAAGCAGGTAAACCCAAGGACTGAATAGAAGTTCCGGAGGACACCTACGGCCACGTGCAGTCATTCATCATGTTCATATCGACAGCGTAAAGAAAGGGAGTAAGCAGAAAAGGAGAAAGCGGTGGGAGAAAGGGGACCAGAGAGAGAGAGAGAGAGAGAGAGAGAGAGAGAGAGAGAGAAATAAAGAAGGAGCGATAAAGGCATGGGTGCTTTAGATTTGTTCTCAGTGAATGTCATGGTTGAGTGCTTGCGATATGAGAGCGAGCAAGCGTTGCCCTCACTGGGAAGTGCAGTAATAATTGTCCCCATCGCCGCCCACTGTCTCACCAGAAATCAATGCTGGGCTGAGAAAGGGGAGGATGACTGGGATTTGTAAACAGGAGGAAGAGGAGGCACTCACAGCTTCTCTGACAGCTTGACGGGAGAAGGAGAAACACTTTTTTTCTGTCAACAAATCATGTTTTCAAAGTGCTTTTTTATTTTCTTAGAATTATATAATTTTTCACCCAGCATGCGGGTTATGACAAATCGATCAGTTACGTCAACGACGTTGATTATGTCAACCACTGATGGAACGTAATAGGAATATGCTGTTCCTGATGGTAGATGTTGGACCAATGCTTGCGTGAATCCGAATTGACATTGCAACCGTGCCGGGGATGCATATGCCCATGATTACAATGTCGGTTTGTTGATGTGGTGTTAATTTGTGTGCTTTTTAGAGACGATACGCAGTAATATCAATGAATATATATATACGTTTTGAATTATGAGTTTTAAGGTTTTTGTGTTGAGTAGAGAACAATATCAGTTATTTACACAAATAACCGACGTTCTTCTCATATTCTCTTATCAAAAAAACCAATGTGAGACAGCTTTCTCACCTCCATTTTTGTTGAGAAATCTTTCACGTTTTGATTAGAGTGGTTTGTGCGCGCGCTCCCGTGAGGGGGTACTTTTCCAGGCGGCAGCGGCAATTCAAAATCCTGACCAGACTTCATATGCGGTGCTCAAGATAATCGTGCCACAAACAGACAGACAGTTTCATGGAATTATAGTTCCAGACCGCTGTACAAATCCTCTTAAGGTCAAATGACAGATTGTTGAATTATTGCAATAAGGGATGGGTTCTGTGTTTGAGGGCCACGTTATGTTTCACACACATGCTTTACAATACATATGCGATATACCATGGAGTACACATTTTTTTTAAACATGTTCAGAGTAGCACATAGGCTACAGTTCAAGTACATCCTCTGCTCCTTAGACAGCTGGGGTACTGTACAGTATGAATGCAGAGGAGGCATATTGTGGCCTTTGATGCTCAACCATCTGACCCAGGAAAGCATTCAGAGCCTGGTGTGTCCCTGGTTCTCTCTTTTCCCCAAGATACTCCTCTCACCCTGAAACATAAATAAATAACTTTCACTTCAGGATTCTAAAGACACATGGAGCATGGAGGGAGAACATTGAAGGATACTTGAGTAACTTGTGTGTGGTGCTAGCAGGCATCGGGGTAGGCTGGGAAGGGTAGGAAGGGAGGGGGAGGGAATTGGGACTGTTTAAATATGAATGCTGACATCACAGGAAGTAAGAGACAGAAAAAGAGGAGAGGAAAGGAGAGGAGATTGGGTGAGGGGAGGAATGGAGAGGAAAGGAGAGGAGATTGGGTGAGGGGAGGAATGGAGAGGAAAGGAGAGGAGATTGGGTGAGGGGAGGAATGGAGAGGAAAGGAGAGGAGATTGGGTGAGGGGAGGAATGGAGAGGAAAGGAGAGGAGATTGGGTGAGGGGAGGAATGGAGAGGAAAGGAGAGGAGGTGAGGGGAGGAGAGGAAAGGATAGGATAGGTGAGGCAATGCATCATCAACACTACAGCCTTTCGCTGCTCAGAGAAATCAAGAGATTTGTAAAGCCAGTGTGGAGCCAAAAGCCCTCCGGCCATCCTTGTCTCCCTCGCCACGCTTTTTCACACCATCTCCCTCTCTTTCTCCCTGCCTTCCTCCCACTCTCTCTCTCCATATATCTCCCAATTCTAAAGTATACCTTACAGCCAGATGAGGTCTTTGAGTCACACTCTAACAGCAGGACAGTCTGGAGCTGACAGAGTCACACACACACACACACACTCAGCGACACAGAGTATAATATTATATATATATATAGTATATAATATAATATATAATGTGTGTAATGTAACTTGTTGCAGACACACAGGGGGATGTGGTCAAGTGGAAGGAGCAGCCCGGTGTGGTGACCAACCTGGATGTTCAAATGTAAGAGGTCGCACCCACACACATCCTTGACATGCACACACACAAAGTACACACACACACACGTGTTGTGCTGTCTCTTCCCATGTGCAGTATTGTAAGGGAATGAATGGACCTGTTAACATGCCAGAAGGGGCATCCTGTTCTCTGATTGGCTCATGTAGAGGATTATCTACAATGAGTTCCAACTAGGCGAGTCAAGTGTGTGTGTTCTTCAGCTCAATGTTAGGGTGCCTTTTCCTTTCCCCTTCCTGGGGAGATGGTGGTGAGATTGAACAGTGTCCTCACTTGCCAGTCTACTCTTCTGTTAAGGACTACTGTACCTTTAAATGACCACAGTAGATCCACCACCTCCATTTGCTTGAAAAGCTGATGTGCCCAAACTCACCCCCATGCTCAGCTCAGCTAATCTCAGTCTCCCATGCAGCTGGATTCCTTTTCCACTCTGGCCTTTAGTGAATGTGAGGAGGAAGAGAGGAATCCTGATCCACAGAAATCGTTTTAGCTGTCTTTTGTATCCAGCAGTTCATCGGTAATTGTGGTGCAGGGGGGTAACTATCTCACATTCAGACTATTAAGCTCACTGCCATATCAATGATGCTGGTAGGGGTGGAGCGGAGTTTGGCAGAAAGACGACACCAACACGGTGATTATATATTTTATCCTGTCTGGTAGGTTAGCTGACAAGAAGGAATATAGCTTGGGCTTTAGTTCTGTATATAAAGGCAGACTTGTGGTGTACAGGAAGACCACATTGGCATCTTCTCGTCTGTTATCTTTCTCTTCTTCTCTCTTCTCACCTCAGACTGCATCAATCGGTCGTAAAGGGCAGTGAAACAGCTTGTACCTCAGAGCTGTAGCTTTAGTCAATATAAGGCATTTTGTTTTCCCCATAAGCGCTCATTCTGAACGGAGCAACCTTTATCATAACAATGAAAGGTTGACGGGAATGAAAGGGACAACCGTTTTTATATGTGTGTGTGTGTGTGTGTGTATGTGTACTATGCCAAGCACAGAGTAGGAGGCACAGTGCCTTCCAATAAATAGATGACAGGCTTGTCATTGGAACAAAGCATACGTTTTTTGACAAGGTGACAAAATGAGTTTGAGGAAATCAATAAATAATGATAACAAAAATGCTTCCTGGAACCCGTAATTGTTGTCTTGTACTTTTCAGTAGCCTCGGCCTTCCTCAGAAAGAGAGAGGGAGGGAGAGAGAGAGAGAGAGAGAGAAAGAGAGGGAAGGAGGGAGGGAGGGAGGGCGAGAGGGATAAGGGGTTAGGGAGTGTTCTAGATGCTCCAGTACTTCCCCACCAGTGGTTTGAGACTTTTTGGTGGAGCCCAGTGTTCTGCCTTCCTGACCAAAGGTGCAGTCCAGTCCCTGATCCCCCTTGAGAGAGATAGATGAGCTGTTGACCCTCATGGGAAGTTTCATCCACTTTAGATTGGCTGCAGCTGGGGTAGAGGCCATGGGGCAACTGTGCACAGGTGGAAGTTGTGATGGTTAATCACCTCACCCCAGCGAGTCCTGTTCCTCCTGCTCTGGGCTCGTTCTCCTGCACTGGGGGTGCCACAGTATGTGTATGGTGGGTGGAGATCTCAGGCAGGATTTTGAGAAGGTATGTAAGAGCCAGCTTCTCTGGAAGCTTTAAATGTGTTTTGAGAAACTTAAACAGCATACAAGTGCATCTCACAGAGTGGAGTTGGAAAGAAAGAATGAGAGATGTGAAATAAATGTGCACACTTTTGCACAGAGCTCAGAGAGCTATGAAGACTCGATACCTCCAGCACTACACACAACCCTACTCGATTAACTCAAGTAGAACAGAATGGGAAAGGACATAAGTGTTGCATATGGTACACTGAAGACCGGAATGAATAAAAAGGCAGGCAAGTAAGCATTGTTCAATTACAGTCCTACTCATGGGTCGTGCTGGAAAATGGATGAGAATAGAATGGCCACTTAATTTGTTGCTTGACTCACCTGTTTCCATTTGATTTGCTATAAATTCAAATCATCCCCCCCCCCTCTCTTCCTTGGGGGATCGGTGGTGTACCCCAGCATGAATTCCATATGAAATGTTGCCATAGAAACTGAAAAATTGCACAACATCAAATATTTATGTAGAAGATTCAAAAGAAGGAGGGGTTTCATTTTGCCTGGATCTTCTGGAACTCCAAGCTTCGCTACTGGAACTCTCTTCCCTTCATCTTCTGTGGGCTTCTTCCTCAGTACATTGCAGTGTAGAGTAAGTAAATAAGGTTTTCCAGAACATTTTACCCTGTACAAAAACCTAATCTTGACTTTTGGTGATTTTATGTTCAATGTAATGACACTGCTGAAGAAATGCTAACACGTTTAGCAATGATAACTTGTTGCTCTACGAGGACAAATCTGCATGCATCCAGTGCTTCATCATATCAGCTATTCACTTTGCAGATTACAAAGAGAACCACACAGACACATAATAGGATAATTTACTACCCTTTATTCATAACGCAGTGATAGAGAAATATACAATTTCAAATTCAAGCTTCTGCAAATGTTCCTAGCACGAACAACGAGCTAGCTAACAGTATAATTGAGTCCATGGTAGGGTTGCAAAATTCCGGGAATATTCAAAGTTGGAAACTTTCCACGGGAATTAACGGGAATAAACGGGAATAAACGGGAATTAACGGGAATTAACGGGAATAAACGGGAATAAACTGGAAATATAGGGGTAATTTAACTGTATTTACCTTGTCATAAGCAGACATGCATGCAAACATTTATAATACAACTTTTAAAAATGTAATTTTTGACTTTTTGGACATTTTGGTACCAAATAAACTTGGTATTAAAATGAACATGGCTTCAGATTACCAAGTAATCAATAGGCTAGGTAATGACAAACAGGGTTAGGAAAGTTCACTTTCTACACTAGTTCAGTTCATAGTTCACAAATTTTAAAATTAACTAGTTCAGTTCATAATTCAAAATGTTTAACGTAAGTTCACAGCTCCAAAAATGTATTTCAATATGTTGCAAGCTGTAATTGAAATCTCTATCTGTTTGCAATACCGCTCTTGGCCTCTACGCAATTCGGCGCTCTCACACTTGCCAGGCATAGGGTTGAAACGTTCAGACGCAACACTGATGACAAAGACGTTCAAAAACAACAGAACGTTTTATGTTTACGTTTATGTTTCTGGCAGACAATGTTTCCAACCAGCTGCATTCAGGGTCCAGCTGAGCTAGGCGTGCATAGACTTGTTCTCAACTACATTTAAGTTCCCCGTTATATGCTTTTGCAAAAAAACGTTGGCTGATTTTTGTTTTCAAAATTCCCAAAATTCCCGAGCCAAAATTCCCGTGGAAACTTTCCGGAAACTTTCCGGAAATTTACCGGAAACTTTCCGCCCCTTTGCAACCCTAGTCCATGGGCATAACATTAAGAAGTAAACAGCTACTGGTAAGTAAACGCAAGCCCACGAGGAAACATATCATGACAATCTTCATTAACAGCAACATCCATGTATGCCAACAACACTGAATAGCTTCTTTTTCTTTTTTTGTTGTTGCTGTATTTGGCTTTCTGTAAGTTTCTGTAGACATTCAAAGGGTCTTTTGATGTAAACTGATGAAGAGCATCTCACTGATGAAGAGCATCTCACTGGTCCATCAGAGAGGAGGAGGAGTGAGGAGGCAAGATCACGTCAATTATCAAAGTGAAGAAAGATGACTGGAACAACACATACACTTTTATTTAACTTTATATAGATATATTTATATAGCAAGTCTATACCATCACATATACACATTTTTCTTTTTGCTGGAAAAATACTTTCCCTTTTGAAGTCATCATAATCGATGAAGGAGCTACAAAAACGCACTGTAATACAAAATACAGTATATTTGCTTCTTTTTACGGAACCACAAGCAAATATATATATGTGTGTGTATATATATAATATGTGTGTGTGTGTGTGTATATATATATATAATATGTGTGTGTATATATTATAGGGATTGAGCCAGAGCTCATTTGTAATAAGTTAACTGACAAAAACGAACCAGAGTTGGCATAGCAGGTCTGTTGGATGAAGTGCCACCCCTACTACACAACGCTTCAGCATGGTTGTACAAAAAACAAAGGCATAGAAAACACTTAAGCACCCACAAGTACTAGTACACAACATTCAGCAGGATAATGCAAAAACAGACTTTGCTTGGATCTTAAGGCAATGGAATTCAGTAATTTCTCCCTTCAGCAAGAAATTAAAAAAATACAAACAATTGTACACAGCTGTGAGACATATTTCTCAGTCATGACACAGACACATAAGTCATTAAAACCATGAAAAAAACGTATGATTTACCAACACAGTTAGACAGTCTTCACTGAAGATCCTCTAACAGTCTTCACTTAAGGCCTCCTTCAATGTCTCAAATTTGGATTTGGCTCTGAATAGCTAAAAAGGTCATTCTCAAAATATTCAGATCTTTCTTCATCAGACTAAAGCCACATAAAGACAAATGAGACACAAAAGACGATACAAAACGAACTGATTTGCTGGTAAAATACTATAAGAACAGACATACAGATGACCACATAGATAATAAGACACAGAAGAAAGCCCCTTAGTCCCTGGTAGGTCAGTACACCTGATCCTGACCTGGCCCTACAGTACACCTGATCCTGACCTGGCCCTACAGTACACCTGATCCTGACCTGGCACTACAGTACACCTGATCCTGACCTGGCCCTACAGTACACCTGATCCTGACCTGGCCCTACAGTACACCTGATCCTGACCTGGCACTACCTTGCTGCCACCACAGAATCTGGGAGGTTCCCAGAACCACAAGCCACTGATCCCAGTTCACATCCCTCTGGCCCAGTTAGTAGTTACAAGAACCCCAGCCCCTAAACCTCCCATACAAAGAGTGGCAGGATTGTTAATTCGCCCTGACTGGTGACCTGACACCCTCTTAGATGAGGGGTCAGTGTCCCCTGCCACCCCACCTCACCCCCACTCCCACCCAGTTTGGCCCCACTTTGGGGAAGACAATCACCCAACCCCAACCCATTCTTGCCCCAGTTAGACCCCCAGCTTCTTAGCCTGCCCACCTCAATGGTAGACATGGCTCCCCAGCACCAGCATCTACCCATACCCCAGTCCCAGTCTTTATTAACCCATCCCTTACCCAGGCGTCTGCTTCTGCCCAAGCCCCTGCCCAGGCTCCGCAGCCAGGCGACAGGGGCATCGGTTCTGCTAGAGGGTAGTGATCTGAGTCAGCTCTGTGTTGGAGTTGCCTGTCCCTGGGTTGGGTTGGGGCTGGCGCCCCACCAGGGGCAGCTCCACGCCTAGTCATGCGGGGTTTGTGTTGCCGTCCCCTGCCTTGCAGTTATAGGCGGCCACCTCACGCGCGATACTCCGCATGCGACCCTGCTGGCCGTCCAGACGGAACGGGGACGGGTGGCAAAACTCCCGGAAACACCTCTTGAAGTTCTCGTCCAGGAAGGCATAAAGGACAGGGTTGAGGCTGCTGTTGACGTAACCTAACGCGATGCAGAAGTGCATCAGGGCCACGGTGAGCAGGCTGCCCAGGTTGAAGCCCAAGGACTGGGCCAGGGCCATGATCTGGATGGGGGTCCAGCACACCACGAAGGCTGCCACCACCACCAGGACCATGCGCGTGATGCGGCGCAGGTTGCGGTCTTTCTCCTTGGAGCCGGAGAGGATGCGCACGCTGCGGAGCCGCTTGACCATCAGGCTGTAGCACACGCTGATGATCGCCACGGGGATGAGGAAGGAGAAGACGAAGACGCAGGTGCCGAAGACGGGATCCCAGTAGCTACGGGGTTCGGGGTGGACCACGATGCACTCCACACCTGGGAGGTTGAGAGGAAACCATTTTGTCCTATTAGGCGGTAGTGAGTCATTCAGTCGCTCCCACTTTCATCCAATCATCTCGCAAATCTTTCAAACACAGTGCTGTGACTGCGAGATGAACGTGGGATTGGAGCCTTATAGAAAGCCCTTGATCTAGGTCTCTGAGGCAGGGTGACCAAACCACCTCCGTTACACCTCGGCTCTGAAATCTAACCTTAGCTCCTTGATTTTCAAAGAACAAAAACAACAGCAAATGAACACGTTAAACCTCTTCCACTGTGCTCTAATACGCTGATATAAACATGTTGAACCTTTCATGCTTGAAAAGCTGTCAACACCCTTGTAATTCTGTATATTCTCTAAGGCAATCTCTGTCTCTCACATTTCCTTCTGACGTTTTTGACAAGCTGCCTTTCAAAGCTGCCTCCAACGTACAAGCCCTTGACAGCTCCATGGGATAGCTCTCAACAACTCTATCACAAGGGTGCACACACACACACACACACACACACACACACACACAACAACATACAGCTTTTTCAAAAGCAACACAGCTCAATCCCCTTTATCTCTCCGCATTCAACTAACAGAGGTCCCTTCAAAGGTTTGTGTTTTTCTGCCTATGTGTCCTTGTTGACCTAGTTAGACTTTCGTCCACCACATTGTAAAAAGATGAGGAGAACTTGAGTTGCATCGTCTAGACCTAACCCACTACAATGGAACCAGTTGAATATTCCAAAAGGTGCCACTGAGGTGCAGATGCTAGTTAAGCTGCGGTGTAAAACCCCTATCATGTAGAGTTCTGACTGCAGCAGTCTGCTTTTAGTCTAGCGGTACAGTCGCTGCTTGTGTTTGGTGAACAGAGGTTAGCTGACAGAGATTGGACCGTCTTCCACCGCCGTCCTGGGAGCAGACGGATAGATCACAAACCTGGAGACGTGACAAGAGAATGAAGATGGAGGGTTCTCCTGGGACCGGGGGGGCATTCTCTCTGATCAGTAAAGTCATTAACGGGAAAACCAGATAACTGTTCACTCGCCCCGTGATTCCTTTCTTCACAGCAGGTTATTCGTTTTTCCGTCTCTATCTCTCAGTCTTCATCACCTTTCCATCCCTCTCCCCATTTCATTTATCTCCACCGCTCTCCTTTCCACTCATTCTTTCATTTCACCGTTGTTGACCACTCTCATCGTGGTACAATAGCAGCGAGTCTATCTGGCCTTGCCAGAGGCTACCATTTAGACAGGTCTCAGTGGAATCCTCTCTTCTGAGTGGTCTGGGGTCCTCACTGGAGGTTTAGTGATGTGCTCAGTGATATGTTTGCTTAAAGAGCACGGAAAGAACATGTTATTCCCACTGTGCTGCCACCATAGCATTCCAGATATAACAATATGCCAGGTTTGTTATTTGTGTTGTTAGACTGGTTCATGATGGCTCAAGTGCTTTGTCTACACAGCTAAATGGAGACAGTGCACCACATTGTTTTCTGCTGGGCCGGCTGGTGTTATTGTCTAGCAGAGATCGATGGGAGTCACAAATGTTTGACAAGTGCTGTTCTTCCCTGGGCCTTGTGTATTTAAGCACTCGGACTATGAATGTCAAACAGAACGATTTGTTTAAGACCCTCTTGGTCCAGAGGCACATAGGAGAGTTGGTTTCCACAGTCAGATATAGCGCTAAACTTACAACCCTCTTAATCTTTCTGTCCTGCTTTCTTCACTCCCTCTCCTCCCCCTCCCAGTGATCAGTGTGGTACAGGTGGGGGCTGTGTACACAACATTACATCAGCTATATATTACCCTGCCTGCAAGATCTCAGTAGGCTATCCACCCACGAACACACAAGTGGCAAGTGGGTGGGTAACTCAGAGGTAAAAACATGGGTTTAGTCAATAGCCGGTTGTCAGGTCTAAGTCTTGTTTGGCTCTGAGTCTGTAGATGACATTTAAAATACAGTATGAAGATCGTGTCATGATCGCTGTCTTCTGTTTATGTTTGGCTGTGTTTACGCAACAGGCGATGTCAGATACATTTCCCCACATGGGCAAAACAGCCTATGCTGCTTGATAAACAGCTGGACGCGTCTCATAAAAGCTCTTTCAGACTCTCTTTCTTTTCTCTTCTCTTCTCGCCTATCCTCACTCCGTCGTTCTGGTGAATCAGAAGCTAGGCTGGATTGATGACATCATTCTTTTATTTACACCATGAAAAGGTAATGTTCCATCAAGGACACGAGACGCATTATTCAGTCCTGAAATTGATTGGTTAGCATGAGTTCCTGATACCAATGTGAACTTACAGTCTCGATGTAGCCACTGAGTCAGGTCCATAAATGCAGGAGCACACACTTTGTTGTCCCTGTTGTAATGTATTGTGTTGTTACGTCCCTGTTGTATTGTATTGTGTTGTTACATGATGTGCCGTTGTGTGTAATGTGGTCATGAATCTGTGAAATGTTGATACAGTATGTACTAATATATTGCATCTGCTGCATGATTGTGTAACCACATTATGCAGTACATTTTATTTGCTTAACTTTTTAGAAAGCCCTGACCAGGGACTGGGGTTGCAAATTAGCCTATTGGCTAAAAACCTTTTAGGCAACACATCTACAACATTATTTATGTATGCAATAATGTGCGCTGCATTGTCCCTGACAAATAAACAAATAAATAAAAAATGCTTCCCGTACGATGATGAAACCCAAGTTAACTAATCAATGTACTTCGTGATGAACCTTGGCTGTTCAATAGATACATCTAACTGATTGCACAACAGGGCCTCTGAACGCACAACATCCATGATTGGAATAGAAGCTTAACAAATAAATGTTTTAATGGTAAATGGACTGCATTTATATAGCGCTTTTCTGCCTTAGCAGCGCTCAAAGCACTTTACAATGTTTGCCTCTCATTCACCCATTCACCCATTCACCTATTCATATTCACACATACCGACGGCAGCGAGCAACCATACAAGGCGCCGCTCTGCCCATCGGGAGCAACTTGGGGTTCAGAGTCTTGCTCAAGGATACTTCGGCACATTGGGAGGAGTCAGGGATCGAACCGCCAACCTTGCGATTAACAGACGACCCTCTCTACCCCCTGAGCCACAGCCGCCCAAAAATACCCAGGGAACATCAAACACACATATATGGAAGTGTTGCTATCTATCTTTATATTTTTTTATCCTTATATGTTGTATCCTTATTTAGTTCTGTATATCTTTATCTTACCTCTTTGTTTTTGACAAAGATGTATGACTGTCCTGATTGCCTGTGCCAGTCATTCTCACATGAAGCTCAGGCCAATCCCCTTGATTGAAGGGGATTTACAGTACGAGTACGGAGCACACTTATGGTCCATTACTGGACAGCAGAACTAGGTGCAACCTGAACCCTCTATGGAGAGCACTATGTGCGTGTGGCCTCTCTCTCCCCTGATACAATATCAGGCTAGGCAGCAAATACTGTTTCTGCAGCTCCAGTATTTCTAGGAGTCTATATTTGACTGTTTTATATACAGGGGCAAACTAACTAACAACTAGCTTCAAAGAGATTCAGAGAAGAACCCTCACTAGCTGGGAGGAGCATGGAGAGGGTGGGGGAGAAGGGGAGAGAAAGGAGAGACCAAAAGATGGGGTAGAGAACAAAAATGGGGGTAAGAGACACAGAGATTGTGGAAGAGAGAACAACAGAGATAAAGAGACGCAAAAGAGAAAGAGAGAGAAGCAGACAGAAACACAGAAAAAAAGAGGATAGAAGAAGAGAGAAAAAACTGATGAAGAGAAAGAGATAGAGAGAGAGAGAGAGAGGGGAGAGAAGAAGAGAGGGAGAGAGCAAAGGGATTGGCATCGCTAAAAGCGAGAGCTACAGAGACTTGCCAGCCCCTACAGGGCTTCAAGAGCTCATTATAGATTCAGAAGAATCTATTAAGACAATGAATTAACCATGCTAGCAACAGAGGTGTCAAACAGACAGCCCAGAGAGAGAGAGAGAGAGAGAAACAGATGTAATCTCCCTCTGCTCTATCTAATACTTTGGCACCACCCTTCTAGCCACTTTCTTGGATCTGAGTGGACTGGATGGGCAAAAAGCAATATAGACCCAATTCCAGCAGGCTGTTTGGCTCCTGCCGTTGTACTAGGAGAGAAGCTAACAACAAAGTGAACAGCATGTTCCTTTACAGCAGAGAGCATCAGGACAGACACCGTGTGCTTGGTGCCGTGTGGGAGAGATGAGGGTCTATAGGAGCACTTATGCCTACTATAGCCATAACCGTTTAGACAACGGGTCTGTTCTGCCGCAAAGCCCGAAAGGCGACACATCCACAGTTTCAAAAACGAAGAGTGTTTAGAGAGGGGGAAGAAGAATAAAAGAGAGGGGAAGGAGTGAGAGAGAGGTTGAGAAAGGAACAGGGTGTGAGAGAGAGAGAGAACAGGGGGTGAGAGAGAGAGGGTGAGAGACAATAGGAATGAGTGAGTGAGAGGCTTTATGGTGACCGGGATGTTCGTGAGAGGCGTGTCCACTTAGACCTCTTCATGAATTATAAATGTGTTTTAAATCTGGACACTGTTCTCACACTACGGTACGCTCCAGGGGAGGAGAGGCCACACATGGCTGCATCTGGACAGACACACACACCCTTGCAGCCGTCCAACCAAGCACACATAGCACACATGCCCTAAGCATACTCAAGTATATCCAGCTCCACCTACTGTTCTGCTCCACCTCCACCTCCACGTTCCCCAACACCATGGCAGGAACCCCGAATGCAGAGGCCAGCACCCACACACAGATGTTGACTACCTGGAGAGCATCACAGGGACAGGAGGAGATATCACAGTAGGAATAGGAGAGATAACAGTAGGAATAGGAGATATCACAGTCGGAATAGGATATCACAGTAGGAAATAGGAGATATAACAGTAGGAATAGGATATCACAGTAGGAATAGGAGATATCACAGTCGGAATAGGAGAGATCACAGTAGGAATAGGAGAGATCACAGTAGGAAATAGGAGATATAACAGTAGGAATAGGATATCACAGTAGGAATAGGAGAAATCACAGTGGGAATCAGAGATATTACAGTGGGAATAGGAGATATTACTGTGGTAATAGGAGGGGATCATAGTAAGGATTGGAGGGGATCCTAGCAGAGATAGAAGAGGATCATACAGGAATGGGAATATGAGGAATTACCATGAGAACAGGAGAGATAGATTATTCAGTCAGCCAATAAACATAGTATAATCTTGTCAGTCACCTTTGCCTTGTGTGGGGTCCTCATGTCCAGGGCTTTGACAGGGTGACAGACAGCCACATAGCGGTCTATACTCATTACTGTTAGGGTGAAGGTACTGGTAAACATGTTGTAGTAGTCGATGGAGATCACCGTCTTGCACAGGGCATTCCCAAAGGGCCAGAAGCCCAGGAAGACGTCCGTCCCCTGGAAGGGCAGCGTGGCCAGCACAAGGGAGTCAGCCAGGGCCAGGTTAAAGATGTAGATGTTAGTAGCTGTCTTCATCTTGGTGTACCTAAGAGGGGACAAGAGAGAAAAGAAGAGGAGATGTGTGTGTAATACCGCAGTGGAGAGTGAGAACTTCGTTCTGAGAATGAGAGAGAATGAAAGGCCCAACAAACATGAGTCACAGTCGTGGTGACGGGTTGGGCGTGAAGATAGATATAGATATATAGATATATATATATTCATCAAGACCTCTCTTGTAAAACACTTCTAACGCTGTTCTCTCTGATCTCCAGCCCTTAGGAGCACAGATTGACATCACTGCACTGGAAAACTAAGTTACTCACAAAGCACACACAATTTGATGTGCACACAAACACACACTCATGAATAAACACATATGCACAAGCACATGCGCATACACACAAGCATGAAGACAGAGAGACAGAAGACAGATGTTGTAAGAGAGCCAGATCGTGAGAGCACCAGAGAGAGAGAGAGTGGCACAGTGAGAGATATTGAGAGAGAACAGCTGTGTCACTATCATTGTCGTCACTGTTTCCAGGGTTTCCATGAAGAGAAACTTGCTGATCAAATGTCGATGTTGACAGATAGACGACCCGATCGGTGGATAAATAAACCCATTGGCTGCCAATTCAACCGGCATCCAATAGCCTATCCACTTTCAACGCACCTGAAACACAATGCATTGTGGTCCAGACAGTGGAGTTGACACTTGTCCTTGTCCTTCCACGCTCCACAGCTGTGGAATCCATCCCATCCCTCCCGTTCATCTGACGTGGGCTCAAGAGATCCCTCTTCAAGCTCCACTAACTACTTTTTGCTTTTGTTTACTACTTATTGTGATATGTGCAAATTTGCCCCCTTTGCACTTTGTTTTTGAGATCTTGTTAAACCCAATGTCTGACAAGAAACTGCAACCACCACACAGTTTGATGTTGTGCTTATGTAACGTGGATTCTGCTCCACTCACTG
Source organism: Mallotus villosus (assembly GCA_903064625.1). Lineage (NCBI taxonomy): Eukaryota > Metazoa > Chordata > Actinopteri > Osmeriformes > Salangidae > Mallotus > Mallotus villosus. The sequence goes on along the minus strand of CAEFZP010002021.1, from coordinate 95,101 downwards.
CGCTGTGCTATATTGTAGTTGAGATGTTGTTGTTGCACTGCTGAGAGATTGTTATACTATATATTTGATTGTTGTTGAGACATTATCTTATATTGTACACAGTGCCTGGTAGCTGAGATGTGGTAACTTAGGCATAGGGCAGTAAATATAGTTCCTGGATTCTGATCACCGCAATACAGTTCAAACTCTGCACTTCTGATCCTAGATATTCTGCTGTACTTTCCATATGCACAATTTGAATATCCCTTTGGATACAAGAGTCTGGTAAATGAATAAAGGGTAAAGTAATACGTGAGCACAATTCACAAATGGTTTAGACAGGCATTATTTAATAACAGACTTGCGCATTATACTGCACGAAGTTCCTGTACATTTATTTTTCATCCAAATACTTTCTGTTCTGTGCAGTACTGCACTGCACTTTGTGTGAAGGGTCTGTCCTTTTGAGCTCCCCAGCTGAGGATGATTGACAGGCACAGTTACCCGTGGTCGCCTGGGGGTCTGAGAGTCAGAGAAAAGCCTGTATGAATTATGAGTTTGAACAAATGGGAGGCTGATTATCCACCGGCTTTGAAAACTTTCACGCAATGCAGTTCAATCCTGACTCGTTCTCTTCCTGCTCTCTCTCTCTCTCTCTCTCTCTCTCTCTCTCTCTCTCTCTCTCACACCTTTTCCAATTCAAACCTGCCCTTTCTCACTCCCTTCTAACTGCACCCACTCTGCTAGTTATCCCCACTCTGTCCTCTCAATCTTCTTTTTTCCCTTTTCCAGTTCAATTGTCTTCTCTCTCCTTGTAACAACATTCCTCTTGCTATCCTCACTCCTCTCTTTCCGCCTCCTTCTTTCTCCCTCCCTCATCTTTGCATTTTCTGGTTCGCATTCAGAAGGTAACAGACCTTTCTACAGAAAGAATATTTCATGTTTCCTCTGTCTCCCTCCTCCTCTCCTCTCCGCCGGCCTCCCTTCTCCTCTCCTCGTCTCCCTCCTCCTCTCCTCTCCTCTCCTCACCTCCCTTGTCCTCTCCTCGTCTCCCTCCTCGTCTACCTCCTCCTCTCCTCTCTTCTCCTCACCTCCCTTCTCCTCTCCTCGTCTCCCTCCTCGTCTCCGCCTGCCTTGCCTCCCTCCTCCTCTCCTCCTCCTCTCCTCTCCTCGCCTCCCTTCTCCTCGTCTCCCTCCTCGTCTCCCTCCTCCTCTGCGCCCTCCTCGCCTCCCTCCTCTCCTCTTTCCTTTGTGGACTGTAATGGCTGTCTAATTATCTGTAGCATTTCCTGCTCTCTGCAGCAAGACCCTGCTTCATGACAGCATCTGGGGTCTGGACTTGCTGGAAGGGAGGGAGGGAAACAGGAGCTGAGATAGGAAGGGAGGGATGTGAAAAGGAGAAATAAAAGAGGTAGTGAAATGGAGGGAGAGATGGAAGGGGATGTGTGGGAGGAATAGGGACACAGAACATCTGATTCTCTATAACCAAAAAATTTCGCTGTTTTGTAATACGGTATGAAATAGTTATTTGATGCTACTGTGTGTTTGTCTGTATGTGTGTTTGTGAACAACATGGACAGAAAGTGTCTTTACAGTAAGTTGATTTCAAATAATAAAGCACCAGATCACACCAGGCAATTTCACGAAAGTATAGTTAAAGACTGGCCTTATTCATTACATGAAAGCAGCAAGCATGTGGCAGAGGAGGTGATCCATCATTCTGCTAAGTGGCGCCCTCCTTCTCTTCGATCTCCTTCCTGCCTCCCTCTCTGTTCTCTTCTTTTTTGCTTCCCTCTCCTCCCTTGTTCCTCCCTCCCTCTCTCTCTCTCTCCTCCCTTGTTCCTGCCTCCCTCTCTCTTCTCTCCTCCCTTGTTCCTGCCCTCCCTCTCTCTTCTCTCTTCCCTTGTTCCTGCCTCCCTCTCTCTCCTCTCCTCCCTTGTTCCTGCCTCCCTCTCTCTTCTCTCCTCCCTTGTTCCTGCCTCCCTCTCTCTTCTCTCCTCCCTTGTTCCTGCCTCCCTCTCTCTTCTCTCCTTCCTTTGTTCCTGCCTCCCTCTCTTTTCTCTCCTTCCTTGTTGCCTCCTCTCTCTCTTCTCTCCTCCCTGTTTCCTTTCCTCCCTCTCTCTTCTCTCCTTCCTTTCTCCTCCCTCTCTCTTCTCTCCTCCCTTTCCTCTCCTCCTCTCTCTCCCTCCTCCCTTGTTCCTGCCTCCCTCTCTCTTCTCTCCTTCCTTGTCCTCCCTCCCTCTCTCTTCTCTCCTTCCTTTCCTGCCTCCCTCTCTCTTCTCCTCTCCTTCTTGCCTTCCTCTCTCCTCACTTCCTTCTTCTTCCTGTTCATCCTCCCTTCTCTTCTCTCCTTCCTGTTCCCGTCTCTCCTTCACCTCCTGACTTCACTTCCTTTTGCCTCCTTTCTCCTCACTTCCTTCTTGCCTTCCTCTCTCCTCACTTCCTTTTGCCTTCCTCTCTCCTCACTTCCTTCTTGCCTTCCTCTCTGCTCACTTCCTTCTTGCCTTCCTCTCTCCTCACTTCCTTCTTGCCTTCCTCTCTCCTCACTTCCTTCTTGCCTTCCTCTCTCCTCACTTCCTTCTTGCCTTCCTCTCTCCTCACTTCTTTCTTGCCTTCTTCTCTCCTCTCTCATTCCTGCCTCACTCGTTCGTGGTCTGCTGACTGACCCAAGCACCAGCGACCTGAACAGAAGAGTGGGACATGAATATTGCATGGCCTTGCCATGTCAGATGATTTATCTCAAATAATTACAGCATTTCTGTGCCTTGCAGCCATGCAAGTCCATAAAGAGGTGGGGGAATATGGTTAAACTGATCCTGTTTCATCTCCCATACGATGAAGTTTCAAATATTCATAATTAGTTTGAATTATTCAGGCACAGTGTAGATGATCTAGGCTGTCAGTGGCAGGGCATAGCAACACTCAGAGAGTCATGTATGTATTTGATTTTGTGGGTTAAAATGAAGGGTGTGTATGCATGCTCTAAGTGTTAGTGTTTGCATGCCTGTCTACAGGGGGGCTTCACTAACAATACTCAATCAACACAGGAAGTGTCTGTGTGTGTAAACACTTTCCATTCCACTTGGTAAAATAATCAGACATTTCCAAACAAATAAACAAAAGCAGCAGCAAGAGCCACTTTCTGAAAATGGTGAGTTAAGATACTTCAGACACATACTTAACAGACGGGTATGAAAGCAGCCTTTTTAAGAGAGCAAGGCTGTTTGCGTGTGATTATCGTCTTAACAAAAAATCAACAAGACCATGCTTCTGGTAAATGCTAACCTCTCCCTTTAAAAACAGTCATTAGTCCTAAATATGTCAAAAACAAAGCAGCTACCTCTTCTAAGTCCCACACACACACACACACCACACACACACACACACTCACACTCACACTCACACTCACACTCACACTCACACAGCACACAGCTTACAATGTAGGATGGTGCTCCTTTTCTTTCTCTCCTCCAATAAGAATTAAATTAGAGAACCAAAAACGAACTTATAAAATAATTTACTTTTTATTTTTTTGTCATCTGAACTGTGAATCCCTAGCAACCGCTGGCCAGTTGCCCTGAGAATAGCATCTGTGACGCAAATCATTCTGGCCTCCGGTTCAAATAGCTGCTTTTTCACCCTGCATGGAAGATTTCCTCAATCCCAGCTGAGCAGCTGTTCTCAGGTTCCCAGCACATACCTTTATTATCCAGCAGCATTGATTGGAGCTCAGGCTTTGTGTGGTACAGCCAGGGTGGGTTTTAACTCAGACTACACAGGTCATACACTCCCACATAGAAAACTCACAGCAAGAACATTCTCTCACTAATTGAGAAAAATCCTCTTTTTGCTCGCCCCCTCAGCAAGTGGACCTGCACTTAATATGTGTGTGCACGTGTCACGTATGGCAATAATATATTAATAGAGAGGATATGAGGCTTTTGACATTTAGACAGAAATGGAGAGGACACTTCCATTATCCCAATACACTCACACCTTTCAATGGGTTAAAAACAATAATGGAAAAGATAAGAGATTTCCAATAAGACCACGTTTGCTATTGGTAGACAATAGTGCCTTCACAGTCTCAGTTCCAGCAGGCTAATGAAAGGCCTGGCAGGTGGAGGCTAGGTAGGGTGGGCGGGCGGATAAAGCCTCTTCCTTCAGAGCCGGAGACCCCAGTCAGCTTCCCAGCAAACACATCTGTGTTTCATCTTTTGTGGTCAGCTTTTAAAAAGTTCTCTCAACCTTTTTATAGCCCTTGCCTTAACTCCAAGCCTAACTCGACATCTAACCCTAAGGTTAACCATTACATGCTGAAGTTTAACTACTTGGATTGGAGATATACTGTACTGTAAACAATTCTTTTGATGACGTTTTTTTCCAGTTCAGATTCAAGCACCACCGGAATCTGTTAAAGTGTGGTTGAATAAGATCTAATACTAAGTACACTGGAGTGGACCATAGTAGAAGAGTTCTAATAAGGCTAGCCCTCATACTAGGCTCTTAAGTCCTCCACAACCTTCTGATTCTAAATGCTCACATACGTGAGACATCGAGAAAAGACCAGACAGGTCTATATGATAACAGCCTTTGGTGCGAATATGTGAGGAGAGAGAGAGAAAGGGAAGGAAAAGAGGGTGTGGGGGGGGGGAAGCAAGAAAGAAATGTAAATAGAAAAAGATAAAGAGGGTGCAGAGGTAGAGAGAGTTAGAGAAAGAGAGAGACGTTGAGAGAGAAGGAGCATTTACATGCCGGCGACCTGACTCTTGATATCAAATGCGTTTGCGTGAGTGTGTTTACTAGCAGTGCCAGACAGGTCAGGAATATTCACAGACATTCAGAGATCAAACCACTCCATCGGTTTTTCATCGCCCTGGGAACATAGCCTACATCAATGCAACACGAACCTCAAGTTACAAAACGCCGCTCCAGCACAATAGCCTGTAATCTTCTCCTTGCAGCTTAGAGAGCGTGTGGTTATACACATAAAACAGAGTTTAAGTCAACAGGAAAAACGTGACATCTGCAAAATAACCAGAAATATAATGGAAAGCGAAGGATGATGTTGTGAAGCTCGAGAAGGAAAATAGCCAATCAGATTCTATTCTCCTTATTCTGAATGAAAACAACAGAAGTACACTCCAAAGCAATTATGCCGTATAACGGCTGCATGGGATGGAAACTGACGTCACTAACGCATTTATTCTATTATTATTATATGTAAAGCGGCCCTCCAACAGCTGTGACATACAACTGACGCACGTGAGTGTAGCGCACTGTAGCTGTTTAGACCTGAGAGGTCTAGCGGCTGGCCTGGCTGGAGAGATCGCCGTGTGCAAACCAGTGCCTCAGAACATGTTAAAAAGCTAAATGTTCATTCGTTAGACTACATTGAGTCATTTAGCAGACGCTCTTATCCAGAGACTACAGCTGAATATCTCTTATCATCTCTATTGCTGCACGTCTCCTCAATATTTCCATTTTATAATTTGTTCTTGATGCATGGAGATCGTTTGGTGGTTAAATGCTTGTGTGTGTCTCTGCTCGATAACTGTTCTGCAGTTCATTATTTATAAAGTTGCATCCTGCTGGGTGTCTCAGGTGACTGTGCTTGTCCATCCACAGTGTTGGCAGTGATTAAATCAGCAGAAAGTGGTGCTCCTGCTGACTGCCCTCTCTGCCAGACGCCTGTTTACGGCTCCAGCACTGGATGATTTACTCTTACACATATATGGGGGAGGGGAGCTGAATCCAGGACTGGGAGAGAGGAGGGGTGGAGTGGAGAAAGAGAGGGAAGTAAGGGGTATAGGATAAGGAGAGGATGAAAGACAGAGAGAGAAAGAAATGAGCGGTGAGGTTACAGAAAGGATGGGAAGTCGAAGAGAGAGAAAGAGAAGAATGAAAGAGAGGGAGCGTGAAAGAGCAAAGGAGAGGTAAGAGAGAGACGACTGACAATGGCTCATTTCATTTCAAAATCAATGAACATGAATGACCTGCCGGAGCATAAAGTATTTATAAATTAAGTTTGACAAAGAGAGACTGTTTACAGAACGCCTGCTAACTACACAGCCATGCCATCACCACCATCAGGCAGTATGATCCACCTCCCCTCCCACCTTCTCTTCCTCCTCTTCTCGTCTCACCTCCTTTCTTTTCTGTCTCTTCCTCTCACTTCCCCTTCTCCCCATTTGTATTCTCTATAAACATTCCTGTGTTTCTGAGAGGGACTTCATGTCACCAATGTGCTTGGGTTGACTGTGGTAATCAGACAGGGGACAAAGAGGAAGGTCATCAAGGACGGCAGCACAGAGACTCATTAGGGTCTCACCTGTCACTCTCACTGCCAGCTCCAGCAGCTGTCCACACACACACACACACACACACACACTCCCACACCCTTCCACACACACAGAGCAAAATGCCTCTGCACCAAGCGCACATTAAAGGCCCCCTCCTACACACACACACACACACACACCAAAGGCATCCAACGGAGATAAAAAAACGTCTGCCTGTTTCAGCAGCATCTAGCTGCAGTCTGTGAATAATGAATGCCAGCAGAGAAACGAATACAGCAGGTTTGCATCATTTCCTGCAGGTTTAGAGAGAAAGACAGAGAGCACAATCTCACACATCTCCCTTGTTCTCCTCCCCTGAACTGAGGTGCGTTAGAAATCAAATGTATTATTATTATTATTGAACTCCTTTTCTCTTCACATGTTCTACTTTCCTTCCATTCCATCATCCCTCCTTAGTGTTCCCTCCTTCACACCTCTCAACATAGTCTCCACACTGCCCCTCCCTTCTCTAAAAGCGTTGGGTCATTTACAGCTGCCAACTAAATGATACCTTGTAAAGGACAAACAGGATAAACAGTCATCAGCCTACTGTCTAGGCCACGCACACACGCACACGCACACACACGCACACCACACACACACCCCCCCCCACACACACACACACACACACACACACACACACACACCCCCACACACACACACCCTGGTCATATGAAAGGCTCTATAGCTCCCCCATATGAGGCCCCTCATTAGCTTCGCTGCAGACGGCACCGCTTGCGCCCCGTGCTCGTCCACTATGACAAATGGTCCAATCAGATACAATCATTGACTCAATGAGGTAACACACACACACACACACACACACACACACACACACACCCCAACCACCCCGACTAGACCACCATTTCACTGGTTTGCTATTTTGGTCTTGCTGGCTTTCTCACCGTGGCACCCAGGTTCCTCATGCTCATTTGTTTGTTACTGAATGGACGGGCGTCCTGGTTTGATTGCTCTGCACAGGCAGAAGTGGGGAACAGGGAATGAGTGTGGATATCCATTATCATGTTTCCAGCATGTTTTTGCTGAGTGTGGGTTGGTGTGTGTTTGTGTGAGCGTGTATATGTGTCCTTTACCCCGCTCAATAATGACATGTCACAGACATTGATTGAACCCAGCAGGCTGTCTTTGCATTTCCCTCCCTCTGTTCTTCTTGCCAGCTGTCTTTCTATCCTTTCATACTTCTGTCCTCTTCCTCTTCTTCTCTCACTCTTTCTCTCTTCCTCTCTTCCCTACTCTCTCTCCCTCTCCCTCTCTCTCACAAACACACACACATTCACATACACTCTGAGTTGGAAATAAATTACACCACAATCCAATTATCAAGTGATGGAGTGTAGTCCAGTGACCAGTGGCCTGACAGGTTGAGGATATTAGAAAAAACGCACTCAAGTACTGTCTTGTACAAACACATGGATACACACCAGTACATATACACACCCACACACGTGGGAAATGCTAGCAGACACTCCTGTGGACAGAGACCTGTTGGGACTGGCCTGATGTGCCAGAGGTGGCAATAAAGAAATGAAAAGAAAAATCTAATTCTCTTTCTCTTCCCTGTAACCAGAGATTCAAAAGCCCCTCCCTCATTGCATGTTGGCAGAATTGCTCTCATTTTAGAGGCCTTTGAAATGAACTCATAACTCATCAGCACTATCATGGTCACTCATTAGCATGGCCTGTAGACTGTCAGGCTTGCACACACACACACGCACACACACACAAACACACACATAACATAAACACTCGTGAAATTGCTATTTCAGATATAGCCAGCAGCCAGTTAATTGGCCGGTAAAGATGTAATTACTCACGCACACACACACACACACACACACAAAAATATCTTGGAGGAAAGCATCCAAAGCTACCAGCACTCTCAACAGGAGATCAATGGCCCATAAAGATGAAGATATGCAATCAATCTACCCCCTCCCCCCGCCACACACACACACACACACACACACACACACACACACACACACAGTGTCTACACAGCAGTTTACCACTTGCACAGGTTAGCGTAGTGCAGGGTCTATTTGTTGTTTTGCTTTTCTCTCTGCAGTGTCAAGTCAGTGGGATTAATTTATTCACACACACGCTCAACCCGATATGTGTTATCCGATATTTGTGGAGTCAGATTGAGTTGTAAGCAGAGTGTCCCTAGATCACCGCAGGGATCAGGTACAGCAGCAGAAAAAAACACCCAACAACATTTTGACCTGCAGACCTACATGTATACAGTAATTCAGTATTACTCTAACCAGATCAAGGTGGCTCTGCTATAGCTCCATTGCACTGTGACTGACTCACAGGTAAGGTGAAGGGTGTACGAGCGTGTTTGTATTTCAATCTTATCTCTTTGTGAGCCAATCTTGCTCTCATACAGCTCTTGAAAAAATAGAGACCACTGCACCTTTTTTTTCATTTTTTTTTCAAGTTGAGGAGGACCATTTTGATTGAGGAACAGAAAGGTAAAATGTAAGAAATTTAAGAAAAAAAGTGCAGTGTGTTCAGTGGTTCGCGCACTATAGCTGAAACGTGTGTTGGTGTCTTGATGTATCTTTCATATCGATACGACTTGGGATGTTTCTAATACAAAGAAGAGAGAGAGGGGGAGAGAGCGAGAGAAAGTTGAAAGCTCCTAGCAGCATCGTCTTGTTCAATACTACCTCTTGAGATGAATAGGGGTGTCTTGCTGTGCACGCCATAACTCGTCCTCCCTCTGATAGGTTGTTTCTTAGAACAGCTCTCTTTCAGTATCTACCTGGAAGCTTCTCGAGCCTCCAGTCATTACATACACTAGACTGCACCACACACACACACCACACACACACACACACACACGCACACACACACACATCTGTACAGCCTGGAGCTTCCCCATGACACCTAACCCTAACCCCTCTCACTCTCTCTCACACACACACACACACACACACACACACACACAGACAAACATCTGTGCCTCCAGCCTCCAGCCTTACCCTGTGTATTACTTCTCTGTCCTCACGCACACACACACCAGCACACTCCTTACTGTATTCCTGCTGTCTTTGTTTTTCCTTCTCGCTCTCATAGTCACACTCACACACACACACCCTCTAGCCCTCTCCTCTAGCCTTCAGACCACTGCAGCAGGTTTCTAGGAAACCCAGTGGTCCCATGAGAGGACAGCATAGAGATGAGACAGTGCAGCATATGTCACTGGTGAAGGAAAGGAGGACCGTAGCATCCCCCTCCCCCCAACAACAACAGGTGCACGTCACGTGACCCCTCTAAGACGTGTGATGTGTCTGCCGACATTTACATTTAGTCATTTAGCAGACGCTCTTAACCAGAGCGACTTACAGTAAGTACAGGGAAACCCCCCCCCCACTCCCCGAGGCAAGTAGGGTGAAGTGCCTTGCCTAAGGACACAACGTCATAGTCATGGCCGGGAATCGAACCGGCATCCTTCCGATTAATAACCCAATTCCCTAATCGCTCAGCCAACCTCAGACCCCGAGATGGACATGTGGAGGAGTGAGTCTGAATGGATAATGGATGGGTGCACGGCTAGCTCTGTAGCGCACCGCCCAGGGTACTGGGCAGCCGCAGGACACATCCAGGGTACTGGGCAGCCGCAGGACACATCCAGGGTACTGGGCAGCCGCAAGACACATCCAGGGTCCTGGGCAGCCGCAGGACACATCCAGGGTCCTGGGCAGCCGCAGGACACATCCAGGGTCTTGGGCTGCTTCAGGACACATCCAGGGTCCTGGGCAGCCGCAGGACACATCCAGGGTCCTGGGCAGCCGCAGGACACATCCAGGGTCCTGGGCAGCCGCAGGACACATCCAGGGTCCTGGGCAGCCGCAGGACACATCCAGGGTCCTGGGCAGCCGCAGGACACATCCAGGGTCCTGGGCTGCCGCAGGACACATCCAGGGTCCTGGGCAGCCGCAGGACACATCCAGGGTCCTGGGCTGCTTCAGGACACATCCAGGGTTGTGCTCCTGCTCCAATCACATCTCCGGGATTAGCCCGCTAGAGTTTAGCAACTCTGTCACACTCTGTTGTTAGGATTACTTGAATGGGACCCAACAGTCATGGTGATTATCAGGACAGAGAATCCCTATATGAACTGCACTGTTTACCATATGTACCACAACCAGGAAACCCAAAACGTGCTTTGTCATCATTCACCCCGCAGATTCTACAGGGGTTAATTCACTGTTTTAAATTTGTGAAGAAAAATAAGAATCTTAAAGTAGCACCTTTTATCTCTAGAGATGGCATGTTGTCTACTTTGAAGCCAAGCTTGTACACACACAAGCATACAAATAGTTATGACACATGTACTTCCATACAACTATAATAGGGACAGTACCAGTTGATTGTGTTTTACCAGTGGCCCAGTGTACAATAGGTATGATATGTAATACATGTTTTTCAACAAGTATCAGTCACCTGCTTTCTGTATGAAAAGTAATCAACACTGCAGAACAGTTTCAACAGGACAGGTGGAGAAAAAAATTTAATGATACTATCCATTTTCAAGAGGCCCTGTGATGCACATGGCGTAATGAAAAGGACCAAGGCCTGCACATAAACACACACACATAACCCACACACATTCATGCCTTCCATGGGTGGCTACTTCACATACACAGGACATTTTAAGCCCATGCCTAAACATGAACAGGTGACCTAGGTTGTCCTAAGTTGCATGTGCTCCTTACCTGATGATGACGTACATGACCAGACAGTTGCCCACGAGCCCCACCACGCAGACGATCATGTAAACCACCACTATGGTCATCTTAATGCCGGTTGGAAGGTAGGAGTCGGTGTCGTTGTATGACCCGCTGAAGTTGTTTTGGAACAAGGATTCGTTATAGAAATGAAAGTGGCTCAGGTCTGCCATCGTCTCGCTTGCGAACTCCATGATGACCGTCACCTGATGAATTGAGGTGAATTTAGTTGTTATCTACTTTCTAACGCCGCCGTTCGTTCTGTCTGGAAGGCTGCAGTAGTCTTGTATTAGTGTGTCTGGTATAATGTTCTAGCGTGCTAAACAAACTAAGCACAAGCCAACACAGAAACGCTGCAGAACATCAGCTCATGTGGCACACTGCGACTGGGCAGTACATTTACTGGAGCATACACCGCAACAGTTATTATTTTGATCATTTTCTGTTGATACGCCGCTGTAGACTTCAAGTACTTTTAACTACAGTCAGTAAGCATGAATATCCTACGGTTCTATCGTACCAAAATACACCGCAGAGTGAAACATTCCCACGCATGCATACATACCATACCGTTAATTATGAAGCTAATGCAGCCTTCGTTGTTGAGAAGCCGTTAAACGCGTTCTCTTGTGCTTACACAGACGAAACCGATAAGTTGATTGTTGGTTTTCGCTCTCTGATTGTATTGTAGTCTATCTTCCGTTATTTATGTCAGACTCCTCACGTTGTTCAGTTTTTCATTGCCCCAAGTGGTCCAGATTTTCCACGGTGTCTAGGACGATAGAAACATTTCTACCTCAATAACACACTGACTGAGGGAGGGAGGGAGGGAGGGAGGGAGGGAGGGAGGGAGGGAGGGAGGGAGGGAGGGAGGGAGGGAGGGAGGGAGGGAGGGAGGGAGGGAGGGAGGGAGGGAGGGAGGGAGGGAGGGAGGGAGGGAGGGAGGGAGGGAGGGAGGGAGGGAGGGAGGGAGGGAGAGAGGGAGGGAGGGAGTGCGTTAGTTATGCTCTAGCTTGCCTGGCTCCTTCGATTCTTTCCGTATATCTCCTGAGCTTAGACAGACCTCAGCACTCTCTCTCTCTCTCTCTCTCTCTCTCTCTCTCTCTCTCTCTCTCTCTCTATGTTTCTTTCACTCCCGTTTGCCATAAGTGCCAAATGTGCCTGCTACACTCAGCCTAACTTTTTAACATCTCTCTCAGCCAGACATATCTCAGCTAAACACTGTCAACTAGCAGTGCCGCGTGCCCTCGTCCGCTTCTGAGATATGTAACCTAATAGATAAACTGGATGAACTGTTTAAGTGGGTCAATTGACTCCGGCATGGCTCAAATAACAGAGTAATACGGATAAATGTATAGCCTAAAATATGTAGTGCAAGTCTTACCCTTTCCGAATGCTGATAACACGCGCCTTCGTAAGGCCTAACTTCACGAGACCCTTTTCTACACGCATGCACCAGACACAAATAAAGATATTTTAAAGGGTATACAAATACATATAGCCTATGTCCATTCCCCAAATCCTCGAAACCATTGTCACATTTGAGCTCTCCTTATTGTGTTCTTCTCCGGGCTACAGGGGGTGCTCTTGTTTAGCCTTAACGGTTGTAGAGAGAGGGGGACAGACTATGGAAGCATGGTTTGTTTACAACTACTTTGTTTACTGCTGCTATCATATGTGCGATTAGATCGACCCCCTATCAGCTAAGTGGCTGCTTGGCGTGACAGTCAAAGTTTACAGGTGTCATATCGAAGAATAAGTTAATATTCAACCAAACTGGTAGGCTATATATTACGTGATCATACAGTTTTACTGGCCCGTGTTTTTACCAAACTGCTTGCTGGGAAGCTTTAGCCAGTAAACTGGGCTAGAGGGATCACTTACATTGATGACATGTTGATAGGACCCGGTTCTGGTTTCAGCTGCAGAGAGAGCGGGGCGCTGGCCGTGGTGCTGAAACTCCTGCCTAGATCAGAGCCTCGAGAGAGAACTAAAGGCACAGTCCGTGTAATTTCGTTCCGTATAACTCAACACAGTAATGTTCAGCGCCTTAGATATTTTGTTAAATAGACACTTAATGCAGTTTCATAGTCTATTTAGAACGGCAGTAAAAATCCGTCCGCATTAAAAACCCGCGCAGCCATGTCGGGATAGGCTATATGCTACTGGAAGTTTTGAGTATGAGATTGATGTGCTCTCTAACACGATCCTCATAAGGGTTGTACATATCCGTGATCCACGAGACCGCGGGGCTTGTGTTACCTGTTATACACTCCATTAGGCGCCGTTAATGTAGTTTGTTTTTGTTCTGGCTGGAAACGGACACTACTCCTCGGGGCTGGTTTAGGAGTCGTGGGACTGCATTAATCTGTTGCCTATCAATAAACTAAACCCGGTCTGAACTACAGCTGATTCTTACTTTGGGCAACATTTTGAGGTGGTAGACTAAGGCTAAACCAGAGACATGTCCTTCAGTCTCTATAGCTTTAAAAGATTACGCCATGCTGGGGCACAATTAAGATACTATTAAGATAAGGGTTTTAGGCCATGATCAAGCCATGCCCTTGGCGCTGTCCAAACATTTTACATGATTCTGATTTGATTGGAATTAATCATTGAGGAATATATTGGCCTACACGGGGTAGAGGGGATAACTTCTCACGTCATCGAGTTGATCAAGTGAAGAGCAATCAGCGGGATCAACCAACACAGAAAGAGGCATGACACTTGAAAATATCATAGGATTTTTTTTTACAGTTGAGTTAAACATTCTCGAACGGCATTATAGCGTACTAGCTCCCCCCATTTAAACAATCTACGGGCATTAATCGTCTCCGGGAGAATTTGCTGCAAGATTTTTAGAATGATCCAGTAGCCATAGGTCATTTCAAGGTGCATCTCAAGCTAGGAAATGAGCATGGAAATGACATTTTTTCAATTGGCAAAGGCCTACAATTATAAGCTGTCTACAGATATGAAAGAAGATAACGGTGGCCTACAAACAGCAGAAAGAGGAGCTCTCTCTTTACTTCATCCTCTCTTTACTTCTCGCTCTCTCTCCCTCTCTCTCTTTCTCTCTCTTTCTCTCTCTCTCTCTCTCCCTCTCTCCATCTCTCTAATGTCTTCCTTATTTTTGGTTCAGACACAGTGGTCAGGTATTCTGCCATTGTCTTTTTAGATTCAAATAGCATTCTAGTTTATTTTGCTTTAGTGTAACCTCTTTCCAATAAATAATATATTTTTCTTTTTGGTGTTTTGCTATTTGTCTTGGATGAATGATGTGGCTGCTGTCTTGAGGCTCTGTGGGGTTTGGTGAGCAGAGCCTCTGGACTAGCTGGATGAGAGAACTCTTACCTGGCTTCATCTTTTGGCATAGTAGGGCTTTGTGGTTGAAGGTATTTTCATCACTTTGGCTAAGATGTAGGTAGAATTTCGTTTATTTTCTGTATTTTGATGAGTAGAGGGTACACTCCTAATTCGATATCTAGGAATCGATAGTTGGGATCCTGATTTCTTTTTTTGAAAACAAGAATTTTAGTATTTTTTAGATCTCTCTCTCCCTCTCTTTCTCCATTTGATTGCAGTGGGCAGAAGAAGCAGTAGAGTCATTCTTGACTATATAGAGCTATTTCACGGTATAGTAGCTGCCTGCTGTGCTTGGGGTGTGTGTGCGTGGTGTCCCGGCATATTACAGAGGTTTCAGGGCGTATCCAAGTGGAGACAGAGTGACCGTGACAGGCTTGGTCTCCCTGGCCTCTGACATCCAGCCACATCCTGAGGCTGAAGAGGTGAGTACTAGAAGAGACAATGTTAAGCATCAGTATGCCAAGAGGCAATCTGAACTGTTCAACAGGGGCGTACATGACACATAGATTCAAGAACAATCCCTCAGGCATCTTGCTCCATAAAATGTATATATCTTTGCTGCAGTAATAGCTTACTGGTCTTTTCTGAGTCTGTGAAAAGACACTGAAATGAGATTCCGACCAGGAGATGAACGTATAGGAGTGTGTGCTGGACCGACCTGGAGACTGTATAGAGGATTAGTGCTTAGTTAAGGTGCTTTAAGGTCCTATACTATATATCATCCATCACCCTCTGCCCCTTCCTACACAAACAAACACACACACCTCCCTCTCAAAGGAGGAATATCGTTTCATCTCTAGGCTTCAAAGGACAAGTCAACCGTTTTTCTCTATTCCACAAATTCTCGCTCAGTCTCTATCTCTCCCTCATTCCCTTTCTTTTTCTTACTCTCTATAGCTTTCTTTATAGATTTAATAGATATCTAATATGGGAATTTGGGTTATCCAAGGATATCATTCGTAGGAGAAGCCAATAAGGCAGAATCACAGGAACGAAGCCACTGAAACCACTGAGCAATATGGCTGATTTGCTCCATCTGAGACCACCAAGACTCTGTTGAGTTGAAATAGTCTACATCAACATGACACACAGGGGAAACACTCATCTCTATCTCTCTCTCTTTCTCTCTATCTCTCTCTCTCTCTCTCTCTCTCTCTCTCTCTCTCTCTCTCTCTCTCTCTCTCTCTCTCTCTCTACATACACACACACATGGTCGGAAGGAGGAATGGAGTTAGTGCAGAAGAGGGAGTTGTCGCAGGCTTCCAAGAATCAATGTTCTCACACACCTCAAATAACAAGAGGTTATTCTCACATGAAGTTAGAGGGGCCTGTTGTACATAGTATGTAGTGGTTGAGAGTCGTGTTTTGGAGAGTGGAGTTCTCCTGTCTGTAAACAGGGAATATTTAGGGTACCTTTGGAGCTATATCTCACAGCACAAGGAAACAAGTAAGACATTACCATGGATCAAGAAAGCTTACACAATATCAAAAATGTAAATACGCACAAATTAACACATACACTAAATACAACTATAATACTTACCAACACATACACACACACACACAGTCAGTCAAAGTCAACAACAGTATAATCCTGTAATATCATGACAACATCTTCCGTTATGCAGCTCACTGGGTCACTCCCCTCTCCTCTCCTGTATTGACAGGTTTATTATCGGGGCTGTGCTTGGTCATAGAGTTATGTCAGCTGTATGTATCGACAGGTTTATTATCGGGGCTGTGCTTGGTCATAGAGTTATGTCAGCTGTATGTATCGACAGGTTTATTATCGGGGCTGTGCTTGGTCATAGAGTTATGTCAGCTGTATGTATCGACAGGTTTATTATCGGGGCTGTGCTTGGTCATAGAGTTACGTCACAGGTGAAGGTTAATCACCCCTGCCAGGCTCCCTGTACGGTACATGTCTATCATCTCCATATTCTGCTGTGAGGGAGAGGGAAGGCAGGATCATCCTCTATCCAATTCCCTCAGCCCCAGATTATTTTAAACCAGGTTGCCGGTGTTTGTTTGTTGTCAACAGAGAAGTGCATGTTAGTCACTGTGTTGCTTTGCTAGTCTCCGGGCCACCTACCTTGTTTACTTCCTTGTTTTGCTCTGTTATTTTGGTTCCTAATGTGGAGTTCTGCCCACACACTGGCATGGTCACCAAATAGCCGACTGTGTGGCAACAAGATAAGTGTTTGTGGTTCCACAATAAACAGCAACAGACGAACAGATGTACTAATGCAGACTGCAGAGAAGGTTGGATGGGGTAGCAGCCTCTGTTAGTGGGCTGATTCCTGCAGAAAAGGAGTGAGGGATGACATAGAGAGAAAGAGAGAGATATGAACTAGAGGGAGAGGGGGAATGAGAGAGAGGGGATACGAGTTTCTCAAAAGCTCTCCATCATTCCATTTGTATTCCTTACAGCTAGAGCTATCAGCTACCCACCATTTCCCACCTCTGTCATCCCCCATTTTTCTCAGCTTGTCTCACAAATCTCTAAGCTGAATAAGTGCCCAAAACCTTGTCCATCTGCCTGCCTGTCTACCTTTTTGCCTGTCTGTCTACTTTTCTGCCTGTCTGCCTGCCAGCCTTCCTGCCTTTATTAGAGTGTGTATGTGTGTCTGTATTTGAAAGAGAGACAGAGAGAGGGTGTGTGTGTGTGCTGTGTATCCGTATCTGTATATCTGTGTGAGTCCCCCGTCACAGGAGAGTGACAGAGCAGGGAGAGGAAGTGGAGATTTGTTCCGATTGCTGATAGGCTGGGCATGATGGGCAAATGTGAAGGTCAAAGAGACACTCCCACACACACACACACACACTAAATGCCTTACTTGAATCCGTCAATTACAATAATTGCATAAGCAATTTCTCAGATTCACACTGTTATTGACATTCAAGGATAGGGCTAGCACAGTCTCTACCACACTACCAAGCTGACTGCAACAGCTGATGAATAAATACCACACACACACACACACACACAATCATTCATTCTCACACACTAGACTAAAGGCACTCCCTACACTGACCTTAGAGGAAGCTTTTACGCTGGGCTAGAGTATGAGGTTGTCACACTGATTTATGCTTGTTTTTCCATGCTCTTACGCTCATTCTCTCCTTCTCTCTATTCCTACTCCTCTTCCCCTGTACCAGACACATACAAATTAAATGAGTTCCTGTAAATGCACACACAGTGCACACATACACACCATAAACAAAATGTGTGTGTGATGAAAGTGATGAGACTGACAAAGGGAAATAAACGAGTGCATTGGAAATAAAGCTTCATGTGAACTATTAACTACTTTAGCCAACATCATCCATCCAAGGTGATCGTCTCCTGGCAACAGGTTTGATAAGATGGACACTCAGGTAATCTAATGAAGGAGAGGTTGAGGGGGGTAATGGAGGATGAGGGGGGGGCGAGGAAGAAGGTGGGGGATGAAGGGGGGTGAGAGAGGAACGGGGTCATCAACCTGCTCATTTAATCAAGCATTACTTAACAACAGGTGTGTGCGTGTGTGTGTGTAAATGTGGGAAGGGCGTTTGTCTTGGGAGATGGAGGGGCCGTTTAATCATCCCAGGTCCTTCCCCTCTCTCTCTCTGTCTGCCTCCATTAGGTAGTATCAACAGAACAGGGTGCTAACCTGACAGACACCCCCATGTTGACATAGAAGCACGTGAAGTGGAACAAGGAACAATGGAGGTTATGCCGGGGCAAGGTCACAAATGTTCCATCTTTGTTATTCCCTGTTTCTTTCTCTCTCTCCCTTTCTCACGCCATAATTTCCCCTTCAAGTCATCTGAATGGCAGCTCCTTCCTCCATGTCGTCAATCTGAGACCTCCAGCCTGTCTGTGACCTCCTCCCTTCCCCAGGGTTAACTCATCTGCCAAGGAGATCACACAGGACGTGTGTCTTTGTGTATGTGTGTGTGTGGTTCATTTCTGAGCTATGCCGTCTACCTAATTTCCTCCCCTCATGACACAGTAGCACAACGTTCACAAATGACACACAAACACACACACACACACACACACATGTTAGATCTGATCGGCCAATCAGGAAGAAGGCTTTTGTGTGTGTTCAGATCTCATTATGTGACAAGACCACTCAAGGGATATATACAGACACGGCATGGAGCAGAACCCTTACTGTCACAACACAAGACCTTCACATGTTCTCCTTACTCTTTCATCCAATCCTTTTCTTCCCTCTGTATCTCCTCCACATCCTCCACATCCACCACTCCCCCCAGTCCCTGCCCTTTCTTCCCTCCTTCTACTCCTCTTCATCTGTCTTTTCCTTCTTCCCCTTTTTTCCATGCACCCCACTTCTCTTCCTCCTTCTCCTCCTTCTCTTTCCTCTTCCTTCTAATACTTCCTAACTCCTCATTTCCTCCTTTCATCCAAGTAGCCTGGAAGCTTTGTCCCCACCTTTCATGTCATAAAGAATTGAATGGCTGGAGGATTATTGTGCCAGCTCTTCTATACAGCGTGGTTCTAATGTGTTCACACCTCACAGTGTGACCTCTCCTTACCTGTTGTCATGGATGCTGATATGAATGGCTCAAGAGGAGGTGGGATTGGTTGTTTCTCACTTGCTTCTGACAAGTGATGGTGGTCTCTCTCTCTCTCTCTATCTCTCTCTCTCTCTCGTTGTTCTCGCTCACTCCTGCTGTGTAGTGTTGTCAGGTCTGTGTTGAGGGCATATGGTGTTGACGTCCATTCATGCATCACAGCTTGTCACCATTAGCTAAATCCAGCTGCTTAATAACTTCTGTCCCTTTCTAACACAATGCGTGTTTGTGTGTGTGAGTGTGCATGTGTGTGTATGAGAGGGATCTTAACATCTCTTTTTTGACATCCAGTGGTAGTTGATGTGAATGGTCAGAGATGAAGGAGGGTGAGTAAATGTCAGTAATGAAAATCGTCATGCTGCCTCTGATTCATTATCCTATTACTGTATAATAGCTATAGAAATCAATTTAGTCTCGCTCCATGTGGATGAAAGGTAATCTATGTTTTGTATGACTGTGTGTGTGTCAGTGTCGTAGTGTGCATGTCTGAGCAGAGAGAGAGAGAGAGAGAGAGAGAGAGAGAGAGAGAGAGAGACAGATGTCCTCAAACCAGGGGACATTCCTGAGGAGCACCATTAGACCCTGTCAGTCTACTGAAGCAGAAGGGTTTCGATCCCTCAGCACATGCACTGATCTGGACGAGTACTTCATGCTGCGCATCATCTGACAAACATTAGAAAACATCATCATGTGGGTGATGCCTGATAGTGCGTTGTGCTCTCTTCTGGAACTCTCCCCCTCATGTTGTCATCTGTCTGCAGATGCCCCCATGTGGATCCTGTCATTACACCAGAAGGACCAGAGGGGACGTTTGTCTGAGTGTTCTCTAGAACCCCTGACTGTTCTCTAGAACCCCTGTGTGTACTCTAGAACCCCTGTGTGTTCTGTAGAACCCCTGACTGTTCTCTAGAACCCCTGTGTGTTCTCTAGAACCCCTGACTGTTCTCTAGAACCCCTGAGTGTTCTCTAGAACCCCTGACTGTTCTCTAGAACCCCTGTTTGTTCTCTAGAACCCCTGACTGTTCTCTAGAACCCCTGTGTGTTCTTTAGAACCCCTGACTGTTCTCTAGAACCCCTGACTGTTCTCTAGAACCCCTGCGGTGCAGAACCAGACACTGTTGTAGATTCCTCTCCAGAACATTGCCTTCTAGGCTGGCTTGGCTCTCGTTAAGGTTTATCATGTGAGGTCATTAGGATGCAGTGAGCGTCCGTCATTCACTAGCGTTTAAAAAGAACGATGCTGCGATGTTGACAACAGAGGTAGCACCCGCTGGAAGAGGAAAACACAGTTAAGCACACACACACGCACACACATGGAAACACACACCAACACACACACTCACGCGTGCACAAAAACACACACGCATGCACAAAACACACACACGCACAACCCTCTACTGCGCTGACAGGCCCTCTGGATAGACATCCGTCTGGATGCAGAAGGTATGTCCTCTTGTTTCTCTGAGAGGTTGTTTCTGACTGATGGCGGTGGTGTGTGTGTGTGTGTGTGTGTGTGTAAGTGGTAATGCACATAGAGCAATTAGGAAAATTAAGCGTGGGCTCTTGTAGCTCAGAATCCAATTAGCTCTCCAGCCCTAGTGTCACCTGGTAACAGATGCAGGCTAGCCAATAAGAAACATTCTTTGCGTCAGCATCACTAATAAGAACTGGGTTTGTACCTGCAGAGTCAGACAGACTGAGCTCTTGAAAGACCCATGCCCACCCACACACTGATTTCCACACACACACACACACACACACACATTTATCAGGCTAATGCCAAGAAGCTCTTTAGCTAAAATACAATAACCGAAAGTATCTATGTATGAAACTGTTTCGGTCACATAACCTTTTCTCTCTATTTCAATCTCTCTTTCCTCCTCCTTCTCTTTCTCCTTTCATTCTTCCTTCTTTTTCAATGCGGGTAATTGGCCTATCACCTGACAGGCTGTCACAGGAGTGTGTGTGTGTGTGCGCATGTATGTGTGTGTGTTACTGCCACCCTAATAACAGCCTTCTGAGCCCTTCTCCTCTATTAAATGTGATTGAGGCCAACGCTCTGACTCACAAAAGCACCACCAGGCATTGAAGGAGGAAGAAAGGAGGGAAGGAGGGTAAAAAGTGAACAGAAAGAGACAACCAAACAGACAGGAAGATGATGATCTTCTCCCTGGTTCAACCTGCTGACAAGAGGTGGATGAAGAGCATGAGAGCAGGAGAAACGGAGAGAACAGTAAGAGAGATTAAGAGATTTCTCTGTCGTAGGTCTGTCTCTGAGAATAGAAAGGCTTCCTGTCGGCATACCTGCTGGGAATGTGAGATTTCATGCTGTTTGCTGCAGGTGTCAACAATCGACGTTCCAGCACACAGCTCAGCCTCTGGAAAAGAAGGCACCATTCTCGCTGTCTGTTGAAGAGTAAGACCCAGTAGATGGTAGAGCTGTTGAAGTTTACAGATAGGATGGAAGCCATATAGGACCACTCCACTTTTGTATGTTCCTTCTCGACTACAGAGAAACATGCACAGGCAGCCAGTCAGCCAACTGTCGACTCAGAGTAAACTCTTACAGTAAATATCATAAGTCTGTAACAGAGAGCAGGGGAGAGGACAATAAGAGCCACTAGATCAGAGGATAGGAGGGGATTGCCCTGGATTTGTCTGTTGACATCATACTGGAAGAGGGCTGATGGATATATAGTTACCGGATATATTTTATATTGAATATATATATTTCTTATATATACATTCATTTATTTAGTTTTTCTTTGCACATCAAGAAAGTGAGTTCATGCACAATACATGACACACTACAAACAGGACACGGGACTAATCTCATTCTAGTACATCCCTAGTGGTCTAACCTAAGGCTCCAGCCATAGGATACAGTCTACAGCCCATGGCAACCACCATCACTAATTAGATGACTCTCTCTCATCTCTCTTTCTCTATCTCTTTTTCTCTCTTTTCTCTCTCGTTCTCTCTCTTTCTCTCTCTCTCTTGATCTATTCAGGTTTCTTTGTCCTAAGCCCCTTCACCCTGAACACGTATCCCTACTTCAGTTCATCCTTTGTATCCCTCTAACTCCATCTTTCGTCTGCCCTCCACCCCACCCCTCATACTAAGTGAATAATTGGTGGAGCAGTCTGTGTGTGTGTGTGTGCACGCTTCAGTGTGTGTGGACGTGGGTTTGTCCTCTGGCTGTGTCCACATTGGCCAGCCTTCATCTCCCTTGAATACAGAAATACACACAAATATACACATCCAACATCCTCTCCCCACCACACAAACACATGCACCCTTTTCACTCCATATTCCACGTACAAATCATTAGGGACCTTCAAAACACCTCCACACTTTTAAAAGCTCTCCCTTAAAATCGAAGAAAGCAATGATCTCTCCCTGCCTGCAAACAATACAGTATTTATAGTAAAACACTTTCTTTGAAGGAGCCCCTATGCAGTAGATGTTCTCTGCTGTATGTTGGAATGTATTTCTCAAACACACAGTTTCAACCTCTCTCTTTCTGTTCTGCTATGTTTGCCAGATGGATATTGTTACACTCTTCTCTCGGGTGGTAGGTGACCAGGGAGAGGAGGAAGGCAACATGTTTGCACGCGCAGGTGTAACAGTTGTGTTTGGGATGCTTGTAGGACGAGTGCAAACAAAAGGAGTTGAAAAATAAAAGTATTCAATCCCCAAATGGGGGTATTTATGATCAGAGTAATAGCTGGCAAATAATAGGGCCAAGTACTTATTTATCGATGTGCATTGAACAACACTAAGGAGACAAACAGGAGGCAACGTACAGGGAAGTGGAAAAGGACCATGCAAACAGTTTCAAAACACAACAACAACTAATTGAGAAATGGAGAAAGAGAGAGAATGAGAGACATGAGAGAGGATGATATAAAAGAAAGAAAAAGAATGAGACAGAGATGTCCTTCATGTGTCTCCTGCTGCTGTCCTGTACAGCCTTTTAGTCATCCTGTTTCACGACTGAGGAATTATGTGTGTGTGTGTGTGTGTGTGTGTGTGTGTGTGTGTGTGTGTGGGTGGGTGGCTGTAAATGAGACCTTGCTAGGCAGATGAGAAAAAGGTTGATGTTGTCCTCTCCAGGGGGGTATTCCAGGTAGCCGGTTTTGTGAAAACTCTGAGTTGTTTAACCCTGAAAACAGGCAAACTCCGAGGTTTCCGTTCCAGAAAGAGAGGTAACGAAACCTTTTGGTAAGTTACCATGGTAACTTACGCCGTGAAACTAACCTGGTCGCTAGCAGGTTAGTCATGAAAAACTCGAAGTTTGTCTACAAATCCCCACCCACTTTCGTATCGTGAAACAGTTTGCTAACATGGGGTGTCCTTTCTTGGGTCAGCCGATCGATTTCGAGCAGAATTTAATTCGCATAGCCTTACGCCAGGAGAGGATTTTTAGACCACGATTGGACATTCTTTCATTCCCAGATGATTACCTACGCGAACGTTACCGTTTTTCATCACATTCAATCATCTATCTTACAGACATTCTCCATCCATACATCGCAAATGTTACACACCGTGGGCGTGCGCTGAGAACAGACCAAATTCTTTGCGTTGCTCTCCGTTTCTTCGCCAACGGGAGCTTCCTGTACAATATTGGCGATGCGGAACATATCGGCAAAGCGACTGTTTGTCGAGCCATAAGAAAAGTGGCCCTGGCACTGAAAGGCCTACTTCAGATGTTTGTGGTCTTTCCTGGGCACAAACCTCTAAGGAACATCAAAGAGGACTTTCACAGGATTGCAGGTCAGTTTAAATCAATTAAGAAATTTGAAATCATGTGAATGACAATGCTGCAATCTCAGACTGGAATCAGTGAATCCTTTCAATATTGCAGGGTTTCCCAATGTGATTGGGTGCGTTGATGGAACCCACATCCCGATTATAGCTCCATCAGTCGACGAAGTCGACTATGTGAACAGGAAGTCTTTCCACAGCATCAATGTACAGGTAGATATACAGTCTTACAATAATAAAGACTACATCACAACATTTAAATATTGCAGCTAATATATCTTCTCTGTGCTGGCAAGATCATATGTGATGCAGGATATTTTATATCCAATGTGGAGGCCAAATGGCTTGGCTCGGTACACGACTCAAGGATTTACCGTGAGTCTACCCTGAGCAACAGAGTTGCAAATGGTAAGTTAAGCTTTGAAGAAATATAATTCCCTTGTCTCCCTCTTCTACCACACTCACAATGTACTCTCTATATAATTACAGGAGAGTTTCATGGCCACCTGCTTGGTGACCGAGGGTACCCATGCCAGCCCACCCTGATGACCCCTTACCATGACCCTGATCCGGGCCCTCAGCAGTGGTACAATGTGGCCCACTGCAGGACTAGAGCCATGGTAGAAATGACCATAGGCATTCTTAAAGCCCGGTTCCAGTGCCTTCGTAGATTGAGGGTAACCCCAGACAGGGCATGTGACATTATTGTGGCATGTGTTGTTCTCCATAATATTGCCACTATTAGAGGAGAGCAACACCCTGCCCTACAAATCGACCCGGTAGATGACCATCCCCTCCACCCTGCAGATGGCCAAGATGGAAGAGCAGTCAGGGACATGCTGTGCCGCACACACTTCAACCAACCCTGAAATAAATACTCATCAATACCATTTCATGTTGTCTTCTTTATTGCCTACAAATGGAAATGCAACAATGAGTATTAATATATGGTTCTGACAATTAACACTGACTCACCTGTGAACATGCACCTACCTGTAGCTGGTGTTCTAGCAATTCAATTTCCAGATCTGTCTTCCTGATTTTCCGCCCCACATACACCATCTCTTGGTCGTTTTTTTCCATTTGTTTGATGAGATGGAGTTTGTATAGTTCCTTCACAGGTAACTGGGAATACATAAGGATGACATTAAATCCCAGTTCTACACACAGAATTCACCTGCCATTTACTGAACATCTTACTGTCAGTAGATGCGCTTGCGAGGTTGATGGACCCCTCTCCTGGCACTGCTCATCCATGCTCTATTAAACAGGATCAAACTGTGCATTTAGTTTTTCCATTCATCACTCTCATCACTTCAGTGTGAATTTTAAACTGACAATTCCACCCAAGACTGTAAATAAAGAACATGGAGAGAGAACTATCAGTAGCTACCATATATGGAGGCCTCTCTGCAGTCAGTGTGTCCTCCTCATCGTCATCATCATCATCCTGTGATGAAAGGTATTATTTCAGTATAGTCACAGTCATCACTACTATGCATAATGGAGTATTGAGTTGCCTACTTACAAGTCCAAGGGGTACTGTAGAGCAAAAGCTTGCAGGAGGAGCAGGCTCAACTGTATGGATAACCCCATCAGTGCCTGGACGAAGAGTCGAAAATGAAAACACACACACACACACACACACACATACATACACATACATACATACATACATACATACATTATACAGCACTTACTTACATCTTATATAGGCACTTGTGTCCTGTTGGGTGGTTGGCTCTGATGAGCTGCCACCAGCTATTCCTTGAGCCACTGGACGCCCAATATTTTGGCTCAAGGCCAGCTCTTCAGCATGGGTGAGAGGTGGTGGTGGTGGCCCTCCACCCGTTTTTCGTTGCTCGGCCTTCTTTCTATTTCCTAAATTGAAGTAAATGTTGTTCTATTAAGCAGGATATCAGGTTTCCGCCACTACAGGATAGGCACTGACGGATATTCACTTTGTAGACTATGTAGGCCTATTAGACTAATACCAAAGTGATGGAGGCTACAATCACGACTTTATATGCCAAAAGACTAAATATGCCTACCAGTTTGTAGGCCTATGACGTTTTTATATTTCATTTTAAGTTGCTGCCAAGTGCGCTTCACGCCTGTGGGATTGCACCTATGAACATGGTATTTGATTAAATAACAATTCCACCACCTTTTCACCTGTAATAGCTATTAACGGACATTAAATGTTCAAATTATAAAGTAAATTCAAACTTACGCATTGACTCGGTCAGTAATTGCTTCCCACGCCCGAGTTCTTTCTTTCGCCGCTACTGCCGTGTTGCTTCTTTTACGGAATATTTGCTCGAATTCGCCATGGGCACGGATTAAAATTTCGAGTTCCATTGCCGTAAAAAATGAAGCCCTTCGTTTGTCGGCGGTTTCCATGGTGACTCTTCGTATCGGAGCTCCATAGATGTTGTCTTTTCTTAGAATTCATGCCCGCGCTTGACTCTGAGTTGACGTACTCCGAGTTGAGTTAACTAATTCATATCAGCTGTGCTGGAACGGAAATTTCGGAGTTTCCCATGTTAGAGTAACTCAACTCAGAGTTCAGGGTTAATCTCAGAGTTTGTTAAACCCGCTACCTGGAATACCCCCCAGAGGGAATAAATTAATGTTTTTGTGTTTGTTTGTTTGTTTCTCGTCTGCCAATTCAATTAGCCTGGTGCTGTTGAGACACCACCTTCCATGGAGCCAGTTCGGTCTTAAATGAAAACAGCCATGTTTGAAAAGGCTCTGAAGATGCCCCTGCTAATCTCTTTGATTATCTTCCTCTCTGGCTCCACTGTTGCAGCATCGGGTCTCTTTGTGTTTGTTCAAATTTAATCATCCCAAATTGACATCTGAGGTATTGGTTTTACACCTCTTGAGTTGTTATTGTGTGCGTGTGGGTGTGTGTGTGTGTGTGTGTGTATGTAAAACCAATAAAACAGACAAAATGCCAAGGATGGTGTTGTTATTCTTCTCCTCGTCCTTCGGGCTTTGTTATTTGTTCATAAACAAGCACAAAGCCTGTAAGCCGTCTTCGAATGCTCCCAACAAGATTCATACTAAACACATCCCATCCATCACTGCATTCACCCTCTGAAACCTTCCAGCCCCACACACACACACACGCATGCAGAAAGACACGCACACACAGAGACACACACACGCAGAATCCCCCTGGTAACTATTTGATTTAGATGTGTCTCAGCTTGAGTCCCAACCCAGGGCTAGGTCTGTATCATCTCTGCTGCCTGCCTGGGTCATAGTTTGGCGATTGCACTCCTCTTTCTCTTACACACACACACACACACATAACACACACGCACATAACACATACATTCAACACACACACACACACTGGGAGGTCTCAAGATTTACATCCTGGCCTCCTCCAGGCCCCTTGATGTGTAGCTAATCTGAATAGGCTCTCGGGGAACCCAGCTCTGGCATTTATCACACACTCGGAGTATTACACCAGGACACCAACCTGTAGATCAGGCAGGCAAGACAGGCCCAGGATACAACTCTAATCTCACCAGACCAGTGTATCAATACACAGTGCCCCAAACACATAAACACACAATCTTTCTCTCTGCACTCCCTGAAAGTTCTGTTCTGTAAATCCTTGCCAGTACCCAGCCAGCATTCAGTTAGAGTAATCAGTGATCAGCTGCCCACACAAACATACACACACTCACACATTCAGACAATCACATACACATGTAGTGCTACATGTGCAACAACCCCCCCAAGCCAACTTCCTGTGCCCAAATGAGATGATCATTTACATATTAATTGGAATCAGATGTTTCCATCTTTAATTGCTTGACGAATAGAAATGACACTTTTGACCTGTGGATACAGCGTAACCGGGGGGCATGGCAACAGAAAAACAGAGCAGGGGAGTTTCAAAAGGAAGACTTAATAAACACAAACACACACACACTATAACGGGGAGGATAAGGCATTATCAAGTCCATATTTGCATTTATAGTACATTTCAAATGAGCTGTGGGCGGTTGGATGCAGACTTCCACCCAGAACACCTGCTCTTCTGCAGGTCTAGCCAGAGAAGGAACATCCGCTAGTGATTGTAAATCGATCAAACGTGATATCAGATTCCTGCTCTTCCAGGTACATTTCCAAAGTGAAATAAAGGATGAAAGGGCAAAAGCTTTTCTAGATAATGCTTCAGTATTAAAAAATCCTCATTATAACATATCTGAACTTCATTACAGTTATTTATCGACATATACATTGATATCGTTTATTATAATAATAATGTATTACATGTACTAGGATAAAAAATGTATACAATCAATATCAATTGACATTCGTAAAATGTGTTGCTATTTCATTATTTGCTAAGATAATTACAATGGCCCATTATATCTAGACAGGATATCCCACAATAGCAAGAATATTCTCATGTTTCAAAGTGAGCTGATTTGATCTATATGAATGTTCATTAAATGATTAATGAATGTGAATCAAGTGTTACCTGACTGAAAACTATAGAGTTAATTGCTTTCGATAGGATCTTTTAAACAAAACAAAGAGGAAAAACGAGCTAATCACGTTAGAACCCTCATCAGTCAACCATCTGTAGAGTTCTGTCTGCTTTGGAATGCACAGGGGATGCTGGCTGAAGAGAGGCTTTTAAATGTGTTTCAGGAAGATTTCATTGTGGTTGAAAGATGGTGACATACTGTCTGTGGCACCAGCGTCTATAACACTTGGAAGTGCTTCAGAGTTGCACAGCTACAGATCATTATCTCCAGTGTGTGAGGCCTAAATCTCATTACGTTTCCTTGATATGTTTTTTTGTTGTTGTGTTTTGTATTTTTGGTCTAATGAATGTGGATCAGCGCGGTACGGGGTTCGCGATCATTTCCGTTTGTGGGTTCTCTAATCTTATCATCAATCTCATTTGAAGTAGTCTTTTAAGCAATACATTCTGCCTATTTTCTCAGCTCGGTGTCAGTGCTGGACTACTGAGAGATGAGACTGTGAAATCCTTTTGTTTGAGTAGCTACCGCATCCAGAGAAAAACAAATTAATTATGCTAATGAACTTTGTAGGTTGTTAAAGGCCCGGCGTTATTATACAAACAGGCTTTATCTCATTTATTTTCATCAATACTCCTCCATTCCTCCCTTTATCCCCCTCAGTCGCCCTTGCTTTTCCTCCTCTCCTCTTGTCCTTTTGTGCTGCCTCTCTTCTCCCTCATCGCTTTTCTCCACACTCCCTATCTCTCCTCTCTTCCGTTGTCCCCCGCTCCTCCTTGTGCCTCCCCTCCCCTCACCCCACACACACACACACACCTCCCGTGACAGATTGTAGTGTGAAGGATTCCTTCATGGTGGATTATCAGCAGCAGTGATGTACCCTCTCTTGGGTCATCCAATCAAAGGCCTGATGGAGAGGACGACTCTCCCATGGTTCTGTCTCTCTCCTTGTCTTTGATACCTGGAAGGAGCGTGATCTCATCATCACACAAAAACCTCTTTTTTTCCCACTGTTGAACTCATCTCAACCACAGCTGAACTCATGTCAACCACAATTGAACTCATCTCAACCACAGCTGAACTCATGTCAACCACAGCTGAACTCATGTCAACCACAATTGAACTCGTCTCAACCACAGCTCAGGGTTGACATGACAGCTGTGTTTCTGTATTGATGGACTGGTTCTGTACAGTAAAGGTAGTAATGTGAATCCCTTATCCATCCTGTAGTAGTGAGAGAATAGTTTAAGAACTCAAACAAAGCTATATAGCCTTCTGTCAAGACAACAAAGCACTGTTCCATAGGAGAGATAACCAATGTCAATGTAAAGAAAGGGGAAAGGTTTTTGACTGGATCCAAAAAGATTCACACCGGCATTCACACCAATGCAAAGAAACACAGAAACTCATGGCCATGTATGCATATCCACACGGGCACAAACATCTAGAGGAGAGAGATACGTAGTTTTGTTGACCCCTGGGCAAGGTCTTTCTTACCTGTCAACACAAGCTGGAAGCTTGTTTCCCATTGAGTTTGGAAGCTGAGACCCAAGCCTTCAAGCCCCAACAGCCCTTGCACCCACACATACACAAACACACATACACACACAAATACGGTGTACACACATACACAGAAACTCCCTGAAAGCAAACCTTTTTTTTTAAAGCTTGTTTTTTTATGAGAATAAGACAGAAAAAAACAAAGAGAGAGAGAAATAACATGTATTTTCCTGAATGTTTTCTCCTCTCGTCATCCCTCTCTCCTCTTTTCCATGTGTATGCTGTGCCTCCTATCATCACTCTAGTAGAGTGTCTGTGGGCAACACGTGTCTGCCCTTACCCAGTTCAGCAAACAGCACACAGCCTCTTTCCCTGCTGTCCCTGGGGCTCTGTGGGACCAGGCTACACCAGGCTGGGCCACAATGGAGAGACAAGACAAGGCTAGACCAGGGTAAACCAGCTATACCAACAGATCAGGTTACACCAGCCAAGATCAAGCTTGGCTAGGCTGGACAAATGTGTCTGTCGACTGAGAGTTCACTAGGAAATACAACTACTGCTCTGAGAAAAGAATTGATAGACCACTGCAACCTTTTCTTTCTGAAATTGAGAAGGCCCATTTTCAGTGAGGCTCAGAAGGGTAAAATTGAAGATGCCACTGCAAATGTTACCCTTCTGTTCCTCACTCAAAATGGTCCTCAAAAAATGATATAATGAAAGAAAAAGGTGCAGTGGTCTCTCAATTCTTTTCAGAACTGTATATAAAAGCAATATACGTCACCTATAAAACTTTGACTCTCCCCTTCTCCATTTCTCTCATTATCTTTTCCCTTCACACACACACACACACACACTCACACACTCACACGCACATACTCACACACTCACACGCACACACCTGTCTGCCTTAATCTTCTGTCTCTCCTATCTGGGATCAGTCTGGCTCTGGTGACGGCGCTTCTAGACTACTTTATACCCAGATCACATTAAGACTGATAACAAGGATGGAACAGGAGAGAGAGAGAGAGAGACAGAGAGAGAGATAGACAGAGAGAGAGAGAGACAGGTGGACAGAGAGACAGAAAGAGGAGGATGGAGACACAGAACAAGAGAGTGCATTAGAGATATTTAAAACATGTGTTACCGTGTGCTCTTGAGAGATCAAAACACAACAGTAACCTCAGGAGACTATTACATTGATTTGGACTTTTATAAAGCCATTCTGATTAACACCACACTTATCAGCCTCTTCTTGTTCTCCTTCAGATATTGCTTTCCATGCAGCCATCAATCCGTCGATTCGTCATCTGTTCATCCATTCCTCCTTTCCCTCCTACTCTATTTTTATCCTTTCAGAGAGAGCGGAGTTCTGAAAGTTCTCTGACTTCTTTGACCTTTAAAAATGTGTGTGACAGAAAGTAGCGAGAAAGAGAGAGAAAGAGGGAGAGAGAGAGAGAAAGAGAGAGAGGCAGGGAGAGACAGAAGGGGTGACAAGAAAGAGGAGAGGGAGATAAGGAAGATGCATGGCAGAGAAGGAAAGGAGGACTACAAAGGAGTCATCGGAGAGAGGGGGAAAATACTGCCGGGCAGGACAGGGGTCAACTAAAAGAACAAAGGAAGGGTGGAGAGAGGAGAGGAAGAGGGTCCTGAGTTTAAGCTGGAGGTCAAACGAGCAGAGGAAGAGATGAACAAAGGTCATGGTGAACAAAAGAGGGGGTGCAGGCGAGTCAGTGTGAGACTACGTGTGAGATGGCATCAGGGTGAGAGAAGGAGAGAGAGAGAGAGGTTAGAGAGCCAGAGAGAGAGAGAGAGGTTAGAGAGACAGAGAGAGAGAGAGAGAGAGAGAGGTTAGAGAGACAGAGAGAGGTTAGAGAACGAGAGAAAGAGAGAGGTTAGAGAAAGAGAGAGGTTAGAGAGAGAGAGAGGTTAGAGAGAGGGAAAGGTTAGAGAGAGAGAGAGAGAGGTTAGAGAGAGAGAGAGGTTGTGACGTGGTGGCAACAGCATTCGCGTGTTGCTCCACATGTGAATTTTAGAACAAGGGATGGGGGCAGATAGTGGACAGGGAGGGAGAGGAGACAGACTAGTTTAGTATGCAGTGCAGCACCTCCATGGCACAGCCAAGGTGATGTGCTGATCCTTCTCTCTTTCCAGTCTATCTCTCTACCCCCACACCGCCCTTTCTCTCACTTTCTCCTCCTCCCTTTGCTTTCTGTCCTGCATTCTCTGTATGTTTATCTATTATCGTCATCCTTTTTATCCATGCGATGCTATTCACGCTCTGCACCTTCTACTCTTTCTTGTCAACAGGTTTCTCATTCCAAAACTCATTTGCAGCCCCATTGTAACCCCTATCCTCTCATCTCTTTGTGGGTGATTAGACAGGAGTCTGCAAGGAGTAGCATGTCTCCTCATCTCTACCTCATCTCCTTATCCCCCCCCTCCCTCCTATCCCCTACATCCTTCCACCTAGGTGACAAGGCTCCAGCAGCTACACATGCAGCTGGTGGTAATGAGCTTGGCTGAGCTGCTGAGAGACTGATAACACAGCTGGCTGCTCCAGTATTACTGATCAGAAAGGCGTGGGGTCTGGTTGCCTGTGTGTGTGTGCACATATCTTTCGGTTTGCTTGTCTGGCTGTGTGTCTGCCTGCTTGCCAACACGCCTGTCTGTCTATCTGCCTGTCTGCCTACTTGTGTGCTTGTCTCTTTGTCTGCTTGTCTGTCTGCCTTTCTGTCTGTCTGTGTGTCTGTCTGTCTGTCTGTCTGTCTGTCTGTCTGTCTGTCTGTCTGTCTGTCTGTCTGTCTGTCTGTCTGTCTGACTGTCTGACTGTCTGACTGTCTGTCTGACTGTCTGTCTGTCTGTCTGTCTGTCTGTCTGTCTGTCTATTATATATTATCTATTATCTATTAGTTTTTGGCCCTACTCTAGTTGAGGCCCCTAATCTAGTGGACTCTATTTTTGGCACAATGAGGTGATTTGAGACGCTGAAGTTGTAAGGGTGGTAGATTTACTGTCAACAGTCCAACCCTGCATTACAAGACAGAGACAGCCCCCCAGTGTCTGAGTGCATGTGGATGTGTGTGTTTGTTCCTGCTGGCTCTGCCTGTTTGACAGGACTCTGTTTATGAAGGCCAAGGACACCAGTTATCAACCCCAAGGGCACTAAGACAGAAGGAGGGAGGGGAGGGGAGGGGAGGGGAGGGGAGGGGAGGGGAGGGGAGGGGAGGGGAGGGGAGGGGAGGGGAGGGGAGGGGAGGGGAGGGGAGGGGAGGGGAGGGGAGGGGAGGGGAGGGGAGGGGAGGGGAGGGGAGGGGAGGGGAGGGGAGGGGAGGGGAGGGGAGGGGAGGGGAGGGGATGAGGCAGATTGAGGACTCAAGGGTAAGTCTGGACATTGTTGAGGGGGCACATGGAGGGTGGATGGCCTACATGCTACATGCTGTATTTTCACAGTAGTAGGTGTTCAAAGCAAATGCCATACAATAAACACACTGATGACAGTGTGACGAATGGATGCTAAATATAAAAATGTCCTCCCAGCTGTTTATCATAACCAGGAAAATGATGGGAGAGTCAGAAGCAGTGTCAAGGTCAAAGATGTACGTGCAGCAGGTACTGGAAAGGTCTGACTCCAGACAAGGAGAAGATCAGTGTGTGTCTCTGTGTGTTTGTGTGTGTGTGTGTGTGTGTGTATGTTTGTTTCTGTGTGTGTGTGTGTGTGTGTGTGTGTGCATGTCTTCTTTGATATAAGAATAGTCCGTTCCTGGGGGCTAACAGTTCATTTCATAAACTTCCTTCCTTGTGGTTGTCAAAGTAAACACACACACACACACTCATACATGTAAACAGATACACACAGGTCTGCTCGGAGCAAATCAAGCCTTGAGCTGTTTGCGTGTTGCTGGTGTAACTAGCATACTGTTCTTCTGTAAGCTATCAACGCATCAGCAGGCAACAGGCTATTTATAACCAAGTGATTAGAAGGCACAGTCTCTCTGAACACGTTGCTCTCTCTCATCATCCCCTCTTCTACCCCATCTTGCCAACTCTCCTTTCCTTTTTGCTCATCTTCTCTCCATTTCCCCCTGCCCTTTTCTTTTCTTCTCTTTACCTCATCTCTTTTCTTCTTCCCAACTCTTCTCTTTTCTCCTCCCCTGTCCTCTTCTCACCTCTCCTCTTCTCCTCCAGACCCTTTTATCTGCTTTCATGTTTTCTTTTGAGCTCCTATCTAATTAAAGTGTGTTGTTCTTCATGTTGGACATGTCATTGTTCTTTCACTGACATTAATTCAAGGAGGCAGTTTTTTTCAGAGGATGGCCTCACCCCACCTCCCACCCTCCACCCAGGGAGATTAAATTGTGAGAAAAATATTGACCCTGTTTGTTAAACCAGCTACAATGTTCTGTGACTTTTAGAAAACATCAACATTTTATGAAGTGTCAGCACACTGAGTGACACATGCTGTCTAAAGCTACTACAGAGCATGGGCAAGTTCGTACACCCAGCATGACAGAATCATTCTGTTCAACTCCCAATGGGTTTTCCTTAACTTATCACATACAGGCTCAGTAACCACACACACACATATAATACAAACAAGCACACATACACACACAATACCAACACACAAACAGACAAACAAACACACAAAGAAATACACTCCACCAGCGAATCACAGGCCCCTGTCCTCTCTCTCTCTACCTGTCTGTACAACTGACAATCACAGCCAGAAAGCCTTTCACTTGCCTTGACTGATTGATTCAGTACCTTCGGCTGTTACTAAAACACCCGGTGTTAAGTAGGAGAGGAAGACAGGCAGGCAAGCAGGCAGGCAATCAGGCAAGCAGGCACGCAGGCACGCAGGCAAGCAGACAGGCAGACAGACAGACGACAGACAGACAGACAGACAGACAGACAGACAGACGACAGACAGACAGACAGACAGACAGACAGACAGACAGACAGACAGACAGACGACAGCAGGCAGGCAGGCAGGCGGCGGAGTCTACTGTCACTCAACTTGTCAGGAGATTCTGCTATTAAATTGATAGCAGCAGAGGATGAGATGAGGTCATGAGGTGAACTCCCCCAGGCTGCTCTGACACACTCGGGATTCAAACCCATCTGAAGTGCAGCCAGGGAGGGGGGCTGAGCCATGAAGGGTTTAAAATAGCCATGCTATTCATGCTGTGAATGACATCTTCACTTCTAAAAGTTGAGCTTTGTCGTGGAAATGGATTAATCAAAGTCTATCTCTCCCTTCTCTTCTTCCATATAGCATAAATCTTCCACTTATTTCTTTCTCTATATGAATCTTTCTCTATCCTTCAGCTTTACAGACCCCCTCCTCTATATCCACTCTTATCTTCACCATTTGCTCCATAACCCCTGCCTCACTCAGTGCTTGGTGGGTGTGAGTGGTGTGGGAATTATATAGGAGGGTCTCTCCAAACACAATTGAATCCAATCAATCTCAAATCAATTACCTCAGAGGCAGATGAATTGACTCCTTCTCTTGTTTTCCCGAGCACATATTAAATCATGGCAACACTTACAAATCAGACAAAACGACCCCCTCCTGATCACACACATAGATAGAGACTCAGGGTGTTTTTCCGGCTTTACAAAGGGGTGGAAACCATTTATATAGGGGTAAAGTTAGACAGTCGGGGACATGTGAGAGTGTGTTCTTTGTCTGTGTTTAAAAGTGAAGTAAGTAAAACAATAAGTCCATGCAACCACATTTACTATACATTATTGCCAGAACCCTGTTAGCAGTGGCTTAGCCCTGACATTCCTCATTAAATATGATGTGCCGCTAGCACTGAGAAACATACTTAGTTTAATACCATGATCCTTGGATAGTATTGTGCCAGGTCTTTGCAAGGAAAGTAATATAAACACACACATTGACACACACACATCCAGTTGTCAGGGAGATGTAGCAGGCTGATTATTCTTGGTCTAATAAAAGAGTTTTGACAGAGTCTGAGGGCCAGGTCAGAGCCATCACCACCACCACTGATTAGGGTTTGTCTCTATGATGCAGCCTCTCTCATTATGTTGTCGTCGGAATGACTCACCCACAAAAACAACCCTCAAACCAAGATGTTTAGTTTTGATTTATAATTGAATGAAATGTAGGCAGGAAATGAATGGATTTTAAGTGGTAATTAGCAGGACATCATAGTATCATCAACTAAACCAACATTCCTACATCAAGATATTGTCATATTTTAATGGTACAAAATGTCTCAACACTGTTCATGTTCAGCTTCTGTGTATATGTCTGTGTGGGAAGGGTTTAGTTTAGTTTTATTCGTAGTGTGGGAAGGGTTTAGTTGAGTTTATTCGTAGTGTGGGAAGGGTTTAGTTTAGTTTATTCGTAGTGTGGGAAGGGTGTGCTACTTTAACTATTCTTGTGGGGAACAGAAGTCTCAACCAGAAGTGCAGTCACACAACACTCCAAGACAATTATTTGATATCTTGCTCAAGCAATTTCTCCCAATGTCGGTGAGACTGGCTTCCTCATGTGAGTGGAATTGTTGAATTATTGAGTGATTTGGCTGGTCCTTATAATCAATTAGGTACAAGGTAAAATATGTATGGACCCAGCATCCCCTACGGATGTATGTGCTTCGATTGGGAAGATTTGAAGTTAAAATATTATAGAACAAACTTAAACACTTTTAGAAGGATGAAAATATATTTTCTAAAAAAACTTTCTAAAAAATTGTTAAACAAAAAGGTTACACAACTTAAATTGAAAAAAGTTTTAAAAGTTACAAAAAGTATTTTCTAATAAAAAGTTCAAAATACTTTAGTAAAGATTTGAAAAAATGAATACAGAAGAGGCTCCATCAAGGCTTCTTACAAGGTGCCAAAGTGCACCTTATAGCAGGAAAGGCTGAATGAAGTCATCGAGATAATTAAAGTGACCCCTAAAGTATTACCTGTTCTCCCATAGCAGTTAATAGAAAAAGGTTCCATTTGTTTGTAAGACCGAGTGCATGCTAGAAGAGGCCTTGTCTTTGAGATGTGGAGTCTCCAGAGCCCAGTAGACTGTGGTTAGCCTCCCATAGGAGCACACTGGCAAAACAACCCTGCAACTATAATTAGAAGACTGAGAGGAGGTAGAAAGCTGTAATGAGGTGTGTGTGTGTGTGTGCATGTGCATGTGCGCGTGCGCGTGTGTGTGTGTGCGTGGAGAAATCCTGTCCAACACTTCTTGGTTCCACTGGGAAGCTCATAACATTTACATTTGATTGGCTGGACCAGGACACAATGTTCCATCCTGTGTAAAGGGAGAGTACAGGGAGAAGATGAGTTTTGAGGCAGACACCATTAATGGAGTCAAGGGACATAAAGAGGAGGGAAATACTTCTGCCAACACCTGAAATCAATAAAGTTTCATACCTAGACTAGACACCAGCAAGTTCAAGATTAAAGACCTTATATCTCGTATGCCTCCCTGACAAAAGAAAAGGCATGCTGGAATTTATTCAGGGTCGACTATATTGCTAAGGAGTCTGGACCGCTGGCCTCATATCCAACATATCTCATATGTCTCTTTGTGTTATGATGTTTATTTTCTACGAGAGAGGGAGAGAGAGAGGGAGAGAGAGGAGAGAGAGAGAGAGAGAGAGAGAGAGGGAGAGAGAGAGGGGAGAGAGAGAGAGAGAGAGAGAGAGAGAGGAAAGAGGGTATGATCTTTCACTTCTCTAAAACACACACGCACTGACACAAAGACATACCATGACAAGATCTCTGTCAAGGTGAGACATTTATATGCCACACCAGCCGTGGCATCCGTGACACACAAGAGTGCTGAGTAGCATACCTAATGTAATGTGTGTGTGTGCGTACGTGTTTGAGTGTGAGCGTGAGTGTGTGCGTACGTGTGTGTCTAATTCACGAGGCGCAGAAAGAGAGGCTACTGCACCTGATGAGATAGGGCTGCATCAGCATGACATGATTGATCAATCAAATACAGGATCAATGATATGGATTCCACTGTGTCAACAATGAAGACTAGCAACTCAACAATCTAGTAGAAATATAAGCTGAAATAAAATGAAAGTCTTTGCAGCATTCCCTCACACACACACATGTACATACATCCACCTGACTGCTATCTGTGCAGAATTATTCATTCCTATCCTCCACATATTTTTTCCTATTCCAGCTCAGTCTGATTCCGCTGTCAGCTCTGTCCATCACCGTCATGGCTGGTCCACCATCCCTGACATAGCTCACACCAACCTGAGCCAATCACACACATCCAGCCTCTCCAATTACGTGAGCCTATGTGTTTGTTTTATTTAGTTGTTTCTTCATTGCACCCAGAATTCACAAATACTTTTGATTTAGGTCCATCTGAGTCTTATCCATTAACTGGAGTGACAGGTAAAACATCGATTACAATTTTCTTCTAGCAGCAAGTAGTCAGATGCAGTGGCAGGGAAATGTCATTACTAAGTCAGACGACCGACCCAGATGATGAGATCGATCAGCTCTCATTCCTTCGTACTTATCGACACCTCCCTACAGCTCAGCTCAGTCCCACAACCTGTACCGAGCAGACAAATAATCATTTTATTCTGAACTGTGGTTCTAAATGATGGCGGGTTGTGTTGGGTAATGACTGAACATAACACTTTCTCTGATGTGTTGCACACTGCGGCGCTGGTTAAAAGAGAAAGAACATTTCAGAGTTTTTAACTGGCATTATTGACTGGGATGCTTTTAGATAGTGTTTATGTGGACTGATTTTAGGTTCCTGAGGTCCCTCCTCTGGTGTGATAACTAAACCCCAGAGGGCCTCATGTATAAAAGATTGCGCAGCCATCGCAGTCACTGACCCCGCCTTGCCTCCTACCTTAACTAAAATGCAGAAGGCCTATAAATGCGCTCCTGAGGTCATTTATTTGTCTGAATTCAAATGGCTAAACACGCAAAAAGGAAAAAAGGTGAGTTTGGGCACTTTTCAGTTAGAAATCGCCACGTTACAGAGTCAGACAAGACTTTGCGGATGGTCCGCACATTCTCTCGTCTGCTCAAAAGTTTCCGTGATGGCCCCCACATTCTCATGTCATGTTAATTTTTACACATCACACCAGCGTACGCAAGCTTTTCGTGTGTACGCAACATTTTTCATGAAGCCCCAGAAGAGGCAACAACAGCTCAGAGGATCCCAGTGGTACTAGAGGTTGTTAGTCAGTGGAATGTGCTTTAAAACTCAAATGCTTTCAGGTTAAACTCTGCTATTGCATCTGGTTTGATTAAACTTATTAAAACTCTGTCCTCCTCAACTTTTCCTTCTCCTCGCTCAATCTCCTCCTTTCATTCACCTCCCCAAACCTTCTCTATCAATCTCAACCCCTTTTCACTCCCCCCTCCCTCTCCACTTTTTGTATCTATTTTTCTCTTGCTTTCCTTTTGCTCTCTCACTCCTGTCTCTCAGCTAGATCAATAGTACCAATGTCAGCATGTAGGAGCAACTGACACAGTAGAAGAGGTCCCCTTCCGTCATAGATCTCCTCAGGTCTGAAGGTCTAACCTGCTGGGGGCTACCAGGCGACAGAGAGAGAGAGAGAGAGAGAGAGAGAGAGGAGAGAGAGAGAGGAGAGAGAGAGACTGAGACACAGACATACCATGACAGACCTCTGTCAAGGTGAGACATTTATATGCCACACCAGCCGTGGCATCCGTGACACAGTGCTGTGTAGCATACCTAATGTCATGTGTGTGCGTGCGTTGTAGAAGAGGCACCGTATAAGGAGGAAAAGTTAGGACAATTCCAAAAAATTGAAAAACTAATATAAATGCTAAACATTTATTTTGTTTGGCCCAAAAATTCTTAGCGGCGCCCCTGAAAAGATGTTATTATCTGGACGTGTTACAAGTCTCTCTGTTCTGAACATATTCACATCTGTTGATAAGCCACCTGCCAATGGATCCATCCCACAGAGTAAGTCTGATGTGAAGACCTCATGACAGGAGTAACGTACAGACAGACCAACTATAGTAGTCTGTTATGACCATACGAGATGGTAGTAGACTGACATAAAATATAAAACTGATAAATTATACAGGTTATAGAAGGTATATTATAGAACAAGAGTAGACTATATATAGACTAAACCAATATGTCTGAACGGCTAAGGAAATGACCAAATGCAAAAAAACTCAAAAGAGATTGAAAGAGTGTCGGCCTTGTGATAAGCAAAGGACACTTCAGATAAATATTCTGGTAATGCATGATCTGATACACACTCTAGACACATTGTTATCCCTCTCTAATGGTTTTTTAAAACATCAATGTTTTGATGTTTGTCAAGTCTGTTGCTTCCGTGATCTC
The DNA here is from genome assembly GCA_903064625.1 of Mallotus villosus. Classification (NCBI taxonomy): domain Eukaryota; kingdom Metazoa; phylum Chordata; class Actinopteri; order Osmeriformes; family Salangidae; genus Mallotus; species Mallotus villosus. Next base: position 54,933 of record CAEFZP010002021.1, on the reverse strand, counting down.
AGATAAGCAAACCTAGCAGTCAAACTGTTAATGAGATCTGAGCTCAAAATGATGTCATGATGACCCGGGTCTTTATTTGATTCACACTCCGCTTTAAGTGCATACATTCGAGGACACATAAATACATAGCCATTATTATTTATCACTTTGAGTCAAAACAAAACCGAGTCAACGTCAAAATAAAGGATAATATTTAGTCTGCCAGTGTGATTTGTGAGTGGGCTTAAATTTACGCTAATATCTTAGTGTGTGACTGTACTAGCCTACTTGCAAACATCACTTCTGAATGCTTCTATGACAACGGCTTTTAACAACAAAGGCATTTGTAGATTTGTAGAGTTTGCTGCCCACATTCGCTGAACCTCCTGAAAATCAGGTAAAAAGACACGCCAATTGTAGGCAGCGAGCAAGCGAACGCTGATTTACAGTAGGGCTTTCTAGTCTAGCAGGGAGTCGTAAAATTACAAGTGAAACAGCCATACAAATCCTACGGTAGCTGGACTATTTTATTTGCTGTTTAATGTAGGCTAGGTTAAAAATGTGGGTTTGTTATGTTTGACTAGGCTATTATCGTTTTAACTGCAATAGGCCTAGCTACCTTTTTACTGATTTTATGTTAATTGAAAACGAGCATATATTTTTCCTTCTCATTTGAACTTGAACTTTTAAAATGAGGTGCGCAGTTTTACGACGATGTCCCAGCAGCGGATGTGTTCTCACCAATTAACGGATGTGCGGAAGAGGGCGCCGGTGCATCATTGCCGCAAGAAAGAAACGGAAAAGAACAGAGAGCAGGAACGACTAGGCCGCATGAATGCCGCTGAAGCCAGGGACCGCCTCCGTCAGATGAGACTGCAGTACAACCATTTGAGGGTAAACCAATAAACCAGTTGCGCTAGAAAAGGTCTTGGAAACGTAGCTTGGCTTACTTTTATTCTGTCAGGATAGGCCTATAGAAAAAAGTTCTGGCTGAATTATTGATTGTGTTAAAAAAATTAATTATAATAATAATAGCCTATCAATGAGTTGCCAAATTCAATTCAATGGCATAGAATCTGCAGAAAACTATAAACAATCCTCTGTAGTAGGCTACAACATAAGGGATTGAAGCCTGGCAGGTCTGAACTGGGACTGAAAAACAGCCCGGCACTTTGAAACACAGACCGGCCCACAACCGTGTATTATTATATATATATATTTTTTGCATTATGCCCTGGCAGTTTGACCGGCCGTTCGGGAAATCTCCCGACTCTCCCGACGGCCAGTCCGACCCTGAAACCTAGTATAGCCTGCCTGATGGACTGCATAAAAGCCCTGTGAATCACAATTCATTACAGTGGTTAGCACCATGTCGGGCTGCTATAATATTACGATGTCCCTGTGCCTGTCCCCTCAGGCCCAGGAGATCGATCTAATGATTTCCTGCCAGGACAGCGCTATGGACGCCATCCGCCTGGAGCTGCTGCTGCGGCCAAAGGAAGAGAAGATCAACACCATCGACTGCCTGGACAAACTGCAGGTGATGGGTGGGGTGGGAGTTCTGTCATGGCTCTCTCTCTCTTTCACCACACCCCCTCTCTCACTTTCACACACACACACACACACACAGCACATGTAACACTGCCGAGATCAGACTGTAATTGAGTGTTGACAGCCAGACAAACCTGTTCTATGTCTCGGCAAAGTGCTGATATTTGGAGATAAAAATCTGTCTGCTTCATTCATGGAGGGAATCCTTGAATGGGAACTGACATGGGTTACACATATACACACACACGCGCACACACAACCACTTACACACACACACGCACAGACAATCACTTACACAGAACGTTTAGGCAGCATCCGCGTGTTTAGATTGAGAGGCTGAAAACAAATACTATAAGTGTGTGTATCTCTGTGTGTATTTTGCATCAGAAAACAACATGTATGGCTCGGGTTACAACAGATGTTTAGGTCTTGACGTGGTCATAGACTACTGAACACTGAATCTGGAGAGTCACTTCCTGTATGCAATGATAAGTAGCTTAGTTATCTCTGTAATATGACATCTCTCTCCACAGAAACAGAGGATCAAAAAGCTTCTGGAGGCTGAGATAGGAGTGACTGACTGGCAGTGACCTGCTGCATGGTTCCATGAAGTGGGTTCTTTTTTGGAGCTGTGACATTTCCAATTCCTCCACTTTCTCGCTTTTATTTTCAAATCCTCATGTACCCCATTACCTCATCCACTCCTTTCCTCTCCTCCTCCATTTCCGCCTCTTCTATGCCATCTCATCCCTCCATTCCCTCTCCCCCAGTTTGGTTGCTGTGCAACAGTTGCCCTTCATATGGGAGGGTGACTCACTGTTCCCAGAGAGGCCTGGCCAGGACAGGACAGGACCTTCAATGCAGCCTCAAACTCACTTAGCTCACATTAGCTCTAACAGCACTGGGATTAACTGTGTCAAACATGTAGATAAACATTGTTTCTCCGTCCAGAAGTGTAAAATAAAGTGATGGATAGCACCAATCATCCATATTCCCTGTATGACTTTGGTGAGAGGAAGCAATGGGTACGGATGTCTCTCTGAGCCTGAATTCCTAAACCGCGTGCGTGCGTGCGTGCGTGTGTGTGTGTGTGTGTGTGTGTGTGTGTGTGTGTGTGTATGTATGTATGTATGTATGTATGTAGGTATGTATGTATGTATGTATGTATGTATGTATGTATGTATGTATGTATGTATGTATGTATGTATGCATGTATGTATGCACAGTACCAGTCAAAAGTTTGGACACATTTTCCCTGTGTGCAAACTTTTGACTGGTACTGTATGTGTGTATGTGTGTGTGTGTGTGTGTGTGTGTGTGTGTGTGTGTGTGCCTACTAGTTCTTTATGTAAAGGGATGTGAGGACAAGGTTGAGTGTTGGAATTAGGGCTCTGTTCTGCTGCAGAGGAGAGCTTGACTGACACCTAGTGGCAACAGCAGATTGACATCAAACAGAAACAAAAAGAAATGTATACATATTTCTCTACCATTTGAAAAACTCCAGTTAATTGAAATATGACATGTTTTATTTCCACAAATGATATGTGCAGGACTAACTTTTGGTAGTCTCTTTTTCAAAATTATTTTTCAAACGTGTTTTTTTCCTGAAATTATATTTATATTTCACTTTATTGGCGATATGAAAAAGCAGATGAGGTGTGGGTGAAGCAGCTGTGACTGGTGACTTCCTGATCCACCAGCGGCTCCAGTTTCCCCGTCAAGCTATTGTTAGTCTCTGGCGCCTACTGCTGGACAAACAAGCCGATGTCTGAAAGAGATGCGAATAACTGTCTTCTGCAATGAGCCTCGTCTTGGATGTTTTGATCAATAATTGGAATCGGTTGTTCTTCAAAAGTTCAGGTGACGATTTAGTTTTGATATCAGACTGTAAACCTTGTGGTCCGCGTGTTCTCGCAGGATATAGCACGAGTTCAGAAACTGCCTCTGTATAAGCCTTCTGGGACACTTTCATCTCTCATGCACAAAGCCTATGTCCCATTACACGACAGGCCGTAGCCTACTACTGAGGTTATTACATTTTGAGAAGGCAACACATTTTCCCAAAGCCAGTGACCTATTACTATAGATGGGTGACCTCATTGTTAAATAAGCTTCAAGAAGCGTTCCAAACTTCCATTATCACTAACTTGCAACCGTCAGCAGATTATGGTAATCTCCCACTATTGTTGAAGTAGCCTATATCAGGCCTTTGTAGACATACAGCATTATTTTACTGGCATTAGAAAAGTTATTCAGCTCTTAACAGGACTTTAATGCCAAATGGCAACCGAGGAAGTCGTCCCTGTACCGCCTGCACGGAGCGGTCTACAGTAGATTAACGCATGCGCCCTTCAGCCTCCGTTCGCCTTGGTAAGGGTGTCGATCCCAGGAGCTGGAACGCTGGAGCGAATAAATACTGTATTCTTCAACAGAAAAATACTACATAAAACAAACGGATGTGCCTCCGAAAGCGAAACGGATACCGTCCTCCAGATCGTTCTAATGCAAAAATCGTAAGTATGGTAATCGTATGGGTATGCCAAGTGAAAAAAGGTTCAGTTGGCCAGTCAATGGTGGGCTTTTCCCGTTTTGCAAAGGTCCGTGATTCCTCAAGAATGGATAGAGTCGGAAGAAAAACCTCCGTGTCCCCAAAAACCGTAAAACAACCGACAAAATAGCGGTCGTTTTGCCTGACAACACTTGTCATCATTGGTGAGAGGATCAAGCTGTTCAGAGGATAGACATGCGATTGTCTTGGATACAATAACCACTATTATCATTCGTAAAAACTGAGGAGGGACTCCGGCTTGCTTATTCCGTCTCGGTGATTCATTTCTATTAGTGGGAACGGTCTATGGACGGTGGACTATTATTTGCAATATGGAGATGTCGTCCGTTTTCTTTTTGATACGATTATAGAGCTCTCACCAGTACGGATATGATTTATTTGACATCCTTGTGAGTAGCGCAAACATGTTGGCTTGCCGACTGTAAAATGAAAAGGTGGGCGATTCATGTTCTTAACTTAAATGTACCAGACTAGCCTACAACGAAACAACTCGGGACAGTGAAAATCTATAGGTTATAAAAACAATGTTGCAGGATAATTTCCTGATGGTTTAACACTCGGTTTACGTCGTTTGTGACATCCACCGGAGATCTGGATGTCTGGACCCATGCACACTTACTTACAAAGCTGTGCTTCTGTAAAACATATAGGGGTAAGAGATAGGGCATTCGGCTACCCAGTAATCACAATATAAAACAATAAATTAAACCTAAACGATTATTACATTCAGAGCCTTGTTTGCAGGAGGGCTATATATATTTTTATACTCAAGCAAAGAGCTTTAAGGAAGTGGAGGGAATCTGGAATTAATTTGCTCTTTTAAAGTTTGTTTTTATTTGTCAAGAAGTGTGTGGGCTATTTTGAGATCATCTGACTTGCCTATTGATCGTCTAGGCTAAGCTTGATCTTTACCTTGTTCTTGTTTTATCATCAGAACAGTCTCAGTTTTACCTACGGTAAAAGGATGTTCTCTGCCCCCTCAATCTTCTCGATTCTGTGTAGTAAAGCGCGTTCGTGACTCATGCGCGAGACGTTCGGGTGAATGAATTTCGTGCGCGCGGGGCCGGGGAAGTCGCGTGCCCGTTGAGCGGAGGAAGATGAGGGGGCGGGGCCCCTTGGTGTCGCGTGGCGGCGTAGCGCTCTGAACTAGACCGCGCGTGTCAATTCACTGGGTGCGCGCTTGGGGGAAACGAATAGTTGAAAATAGTAACGACTGCCACCTCTCACTTTAACGAAAAAACATGACAGGAAAACCACAATGAAAAATGAAAACAAACAGATATTTGGAATAGCAGCTACATTTGTTGTTAGAAGCAAGTACAAGTCTGGCTACAGCCATCACAAGTATTCAAAATAAAATGACCAACCTCCTACTCTATTAGGCTACCCCATACCCCAACCTCTACATCTTGCACTCCCTACCACCCTCCACCTTCCTCTCTCATCCTCTTTCATCCCCTGGGGGCCACGCAGTGAACCAGACCCAACATAAGAAAAAGAGGAGGATAGCCACAGAGGACATGAGATCAGAGCTGAGACTCATGTCCTTCTAATATTGCTTATCCCTCGCACACAGAGTTGTGAGAAGGTAGCGTTTTAACGACTCCTTTGGTGTTATTGTAGATGTTAAAAGAATGTGTTTTCATGTGAAAGCTTATGGAGAATAACGATGCAGTCTCCCTCATTAAACCTGTCTAATGTTAGATACTTTTTGTTGCCCCTCGGACCAATTGAAACACCTCTTGGTCTAGTGGTTGACTCACAGGCTTGGCGAGCAGACATTGAACCTTCTCAGTCTTACCAAACCACCTCCCCTTCACATGCTGCATATGTAGGCCATGCTAGTGACAGAAACCTACTAGAGAGCAGTACCCCCATGGTCTGAAAGAGTCTGCAGGAAGGAGAGAGAGAGAGATGGATAGAGAGTGTGTGAGGGGGGATGGGAGAGAGAGAGAGAGAGAGAGAGAGGAGAGAGAGAAGAGAGAGAGAGGGAGAGAGAGAAAGAGAGAGAGAGAGCACACAGCCTCCTCCAGAGGAAGTATGACTCACTCATGCCACTCTGGTCTGCTGTCGGCACGGCATCGCTCCCTCTTCTGCGCTCTCTCCCTCTCTCCCTCCCTCCCCCCTCTCTCTATCCCTCTCCCTCCTTCTCTCCCTCCCTCATTCCTCATTCTCTCTCTATCTCTCTTTTTTACAACTTTTTCATAAGATGTAATAATCCCTCTTATATCTTGCACAATCTTTCTGTCAAACAGACCTGGGGAGAACGAGGGGATGGTGCAAAGCCAAAGTAGAAACAGGAGAGATCTAGCCTATAGTGATATAACACTTACACTGCTTTTTTTTCAAAGTCTAGCTTCTGTGTTCTTCTTCCACTGGCAGTTTTGCACCCACTTCCTCTTCTGTCTTTCTTCATTTCGTCTGTCACTCATTTCCCCTTTTTGGGTGCATGGCTCCCTCCCTTTCGGTCTCTCTTGTCTTTGTCTCTTAAAGGGGAAGAAGGGCATGTGGTCTGACCTATGGTCTGGCCTTAAAGTCATACTCATACAGGCCTACTTCTTGTAAGGGTCATTTTACAGTATTTGTAGGTATCCAAAGTTACTGTTTAAAAACGGTTTAATTTACTGCTTAATCACATCTAAAGTGATGTGTATTTTATGTTGGTTGTCGAACTTGGTAGGTGTGGTGTTTTCTACAGCCAAACTGCGTTGGAGAAAGTGCAATTCGTTTTTTGGGATATTTTGTGGTATTTTTCTTCTTTCTCGTCTATGTGGTAAATACATGTAAGAACTCGTCAACCTATCCCTAGGAAGCTTGGGAGTTGAGCTTAAAGTCTTAACATCCCAACATGCCATCTGATCAGATAGGTCTTCAAGCAACCACACCTTAGGTTCAGTTAGCTGGTTCCGGATTAGGCTTACTACATGTGTTCCATTTGGGGACTTAGTTTATCTGTGTGTGTCTATGGGTTCTGTTAGTTTGCTCCGTGTTGAGGTCTATAGGATTGTTGGATCATGTCTTGGCTGGCTGGTGGCATTGCAGTGTTGGTGTTTATAGGTATGAGGGTTCATCTTGAATGTTCCGACCTCAACCCTTTATGAATGTTCGCCCTCCCTACCACCCATCCAACCCTCCTTCAATCCCCCCCTCACCACTACACGACTGCACCACTTTTCATCCCTGCCTCACCCTCCCTCTTTAACCCCTCCAGATGGAGGCTACATGGGCCCTTTCCAAGCACTAGAGAAACAGTTGTGCCTCAACCAAAATGTAGTTCTGAAACGGAAGCAATGGACAAAAAGCAATCATGTTCTTTGGGTTACCGAGTGATACAACTAGAGCTAACTCAGTTTCTTACGTACACCTCTCTCTCCCTTTCTGTATGTTGTGTTTCTATCTCTCTTTTTGTGGATGTGTGTGTGCGTGTGCCTGCGTATGTGTGTTTTCTTGGTTTGTATGAAGGAGAGGTCCACGGCCAAAGGGGGGATGACATGCATGTTACCAGGCTGTTAACATCGTTGAGGATTATAAAACTAATAGGCTGCGAGCTGTCAAGCCATGATGGACATACTGGTAACTCTTTCTATATATCTATACATCTGTATATATGTGTTGTGTGTTGTTGTTCCCTGGTGTGTTGTTTTCTTTTGTTGTTGTCGTTCCAATAGTGGTGATGTTGTTGTATGTTATTGTTCTGGTTGTTGATGTTGTTGTTGTGCCTGTCACATTGTGTGCTTACTTCCTGACTTCAGAGAGGGATGTAGCCAGTCAGCCTTCCAGCCAGTCAGCCTTCCAGTCAGTCAGTCAGTCAGTCAGTCAGCCCCAGCTTGGAACAGACATGGTACACAAGACTGTCATGTGCATGTTCCACTCCTTTACCTATCCTCTTCTCTGACCTCACTTTTTCATCTCTCTTCCTCTCAGTCTTCCACTCAGCAATCTTCTCTCCCATCATCCCTCTCCACCTCTCTTCATCCCTGCCCTCTCACTCACCCCACTCCTCTCTTATCCATATCTTCACTTCCCTGCCCTCCCTTTACCCCTCTCTCTCTCTTCTCTCTTTCTCTATTTTATCTGAATGTTCTTCCTCTGCGCCATCATATTAACTGTGAAATAAGCCAATCAAAATGTACCTTCGGATACACTCTCCCTCCTCATTGCACACATTCAGAACCGAAGCTCCTCAGACTGAAAACCTTTCAGAGAGGACTAAGAGCCTCAAAGAAATAAAGCTTGAATAAAAAAAGAAAAAGAATATATGTAGAATAGAATAGAATAGAATGAAAAGAGACAGAGAGGAGAAACAGAGGGAGATAGAGAAATGTACAATTGAATTAAGAAAGAAGATAACGAATAAAGTGTGTGTGCGTGTGTGTGTGTGTGTGTGTGTGTGTGTGTGTGTGTGTGTGTGTGTGTGTGTGTGTGTGTGTGTGTGTGTGTGTGTGTGTGTGTGTGTGTGTGTGTGTGTGAGAGAGAGAGAGAGAGAGGGAGAGGGGAAAAGAGAGGGAGCTGCTTTGGTTGTCACATGATGCATGGCCACTTGGTGCTGGCATCTGGTTAAGATTAGAACTGGGAGAGTCAGTGACAAACAGGATGTCACACACACACACAAACATAAACACACACACAAACACAATACCTTAAAACAAAATTAACCCTAAACTTGACAAATTAATAAACATTTGCATAACATAGACTAGGACTTCTTTCACTAGATCATGCCCCTGTGGAACCAACATGACCGTGCCATCCATTATTTTCTTATCACGCTATTCCTTTTCTCTTTTTCATGTTCTTCATCCATCTCTTTTGTAATTCTAATCTTGTGCCAATTCATAATGCTTGACATCACTTTTTATTTTCTGTCCAAATAGTAGATTTGAGTGTGTTTGCATGTATGTCAGGGCTGTGCTGAGGTATTGAGGGTGACTGTCTCTGTCCTCCCACACATTTAGTCATTTAAGTACAGGGACATTCCCTCCGAGGCAAGTAGGGTGAAAGTGCCTTGCCCAAGGACACAACGTAATTTGTCTGGCCGGGAATCAAACCAGCAACCTTCTGATTAATAGCCCGATTCCTTAACCGCTCAGCCATCTGACCCCATCCCACACACAGCCTGCACATACAGTCACATACACAATATTAAAAAAAAATCTTCTCTGTTCTTCTCTTCACTTTTTCACTTTTCCTCTTCTGATCTCCTCGAGTATTTTAAATTCCTCCCAGCTCCACTGTCAAGCTCAATAGCTCTGTAGCTCCATAGTCCTAAATTACATTTCAATTATTTGCACATGCCAGCCCTATATTTAGCTCCTGTCAACTTGTCCCTGTCACATTCATTTGAGTGTCCTCTCGTTCACAGTCTTACTCTCTCACTTTGTATCTTTCTTTCATCCCGTCTCTCTCAGGAGTTCTCCTTCACTTTTCTGCCCCCACTGAGAGTGCTTTCGAGTCTTTATTCAGTCAGCCTTCTTATTCTGACTGAGTGTGAACTGAAGGTACCAGACTAGAGTAGAAACCCACCACATAATACGGTAAGGAGGATTTAGTGCTCTCAAAACAAGAGACTCTCTGGTAGTTTATATTAGCCCGGTAACCAGACCTCCAGAATCTATCATGACATGCTACACCCACCAGCTTTCAGTTTCAATGCACTTTTTTGTACATTGGCCAGCTCTCATAAACATTATTAACAGCTGACAGTGCTGAGTGAACCAGTAGTCTGTGATTCCATTAGGCCTCATACAGTTCTCTACTGTCATGCTGTTAGAACCCTCAGAACCCGGAGGCGTCTGAGCTAGGAAGAACAAGGAGAGGACCGTTACAATCCTGGAGGCAAGGGGGAGTGGTCAGAAGGGTCATGAGTTGTATTTATTTATTTATTGTTGGACAGTAATAATATATCTAATGACGAATGCAATCACTCACATGCCAACACGCAGAACTAGGCCCTGAATTCTTGGAAAGAGTGAATCGGTTAGTTTTATGGTGAACGATATGAGTGAGACTCTTATAACAAACACACCCGTGGATAAGCCCCCTTCCTCTCCACACAGTACCTCCACCCTCATGCACATAATCACAAACACATGCACTAACGCAGTCATAACGATTGTGAAATATTTATTGTAATGAACAGTAGTAAAACCTCTGTAGGGGTTGCAGTTACAGACATAGGGACAGTTACAGTACGGTGTGATGTTGCAGTATGACGTGGTGTAACAGACATAGGGACAGTTACAGTACGGTGTGATGTTGCAGTATGACGTGGTGTAACAGACATAGGGACAGTTACAGTACGGTGTGATGTTACAGTATGACGTGGTGTAACAGACATAGGGACAGTTACAGTACGGTGTGATGTTACAGTATGACGTGGTGTAACAGACATAGGGACAGTTACAGTACAGTGTGATGTTGCAGTATGACGTGGTGTAACAGACATAGGGACAGTTATAGTACGGTGTGATGTTACAGTATGACGTGGTGTAACAGACATAGGGACAGTTACAGTACGGTGTGATGTTACTCCTGGTTCATATTTAGCATCGTTTTATAGACCTGTTCGCAGAGGTGGGCGTGCTCCAAGCTTCTGTAATCAAATTGATAGGCTACTGTGCTGCAGTTGTGAAACTGATGTTGTGAATCTGTGTACTGATTGGTCATCCGTACGGAAAGGTAACGCACAGTCCGTAAAAGATACTAAGGGTTATTATAGTGTTACTCATCACACTGGTTTGTCTGGAGACAGTATTTAATAAGAAACAGGAAGAGGGGGAGCTAAAGGAGGAGGGAAGAGGGAGAGAGGATGCTGACTCATGAAGTTTCACATAACCCCATGTCACAACATCAGAACAGTTTCAACACTTCCTTTAGTCTCTCTTTCTCCTCCACCTCTCTCTCCCTCTCTCTCTCTCTCTCTCTCTCTCTCTGTGTCTCTCTCTCTTTCTCTCTATGCCTTCACATCATTGAATTTATGTCCGTCTGTCTTCTCTCCGCCCTCCCGCTCTCCTTTCCTCTCTCTCTCCTTCCTGTCATTGGGTCGCTCATGATGGTGTGTGACTTCTCTCTGATGATTGGGAATATTGCTTCATTGGTTGATGGAGGGATTGGTGAAAGCTAAGAAGAAGAAGAAGAGCTGAGGACTGAGGAGGGTGTTCATTGATCTGTGCTTGTCTCTCCCTGCTCGTGTCCAACGGTGAGATTGCCGGCTCATTCTTTATTTCAAGTGTGCGTATGACCATGGTCATAGGCGAGGCATTTAAGACTGGTATGACCTTATAAGGAGATGAGGCAAATGCACGTTGGAGCAAACAGTTCTCCAGCATTGCATTCTATTAAAGAACCTAGAATCTCTTGGCATGTAGGGCTGTTTGGGTGTATTTATGGGTGTATGTGTGTTTGTCTGCCTATGCTTGTGTGTGTGTGTTGTGTGTTCATGTGCGTGAGGCCAGAGGCAGCTTCACTGAGAGTTGTTTGAACAGCCTAACGGGAGTCTGCTGGTAGAGACATTTCCTATCCTGCCCAAGCAGGTATTCAGATCACAGGAAGATAGTATATGGGTGTGTATGCATGTGTGTGTGTGTGTGTGTGTGTGTGGGGTGGCCTATGTGTGTCCACGTGTGCAGCATGTACGCTATATGTTCTTAATAATTGGAGCTATTCGGTTATTTGGCCTCTCACCTCCACACATAGGCTCCAGCTCAGGTATGTTTGAGGTCTGGTAGAGGAGAACTGCCACCGGAGCTGTGTGGCTCGTGCCAGCTTGGCAAGGACTGGGCCCAGAGTCTTTACCCTGCAGCTGGAGGGCATGGGGCTTGGCTGGCAGGCTGTCCTCACAACATACCCGTTCTACCACCGGCTCTGGTAAGGGGTGAGGGTGACTGGGTAGGTGAATATCTATGGGGAGGCCCACAGACTATGGCATGGGTGGCTGTGCGTTGGTTTATGTAGGGTGTGTAATGCAGTGTTTTGGCTGGATGTGAGTTGCCTGGTAGGCTGGGTACAGTTGCTGGGCCCGTCAGTTGTCACTTGATCCCCACACATGACATCTCCATCACGGCAGCTCCGTGTTCATCCTGGGATACAGTGGGACGAGTCGGGCCCCACCCACTGTCTCTGCCCTGTCTACTGTCCCAGACGGCTGCTCTCTGTATTTAAAACTGGCTAATGATCCAGTTCCCCCAGGGCAGAGCGAGAGAGCAGCGTATAGGCTTGAGCTGAGCCATGGCCAGCCTAGCTGCTACTCTCCACCGCCGATCTGAAAGTGAGATTAGACTGGGAAAATCTTTGGGATTAATACTCCAATGAATGCTTAATTGCTTAAATCCCTGTGGAAACAGCCAGTGTGGTAGCTGGCTCCAGACACTGAGCCAATGGGCTGGACCAGGATAGCTGTGTGTGTGTGTGTGTGTGTGTGTGTGTGTGTGTGTGTGTGTGTGTGTGTGTGTGTGTGTGTGTGTGTGTGTGTGTGTGTGTGTGTGTGTATGTTTGTGTGGAAACAGGACTAGCTGTAGGTCAGAACTGCTGTGGTTTGTGTACTGCCGAGTCAGCCAGTCAGTGACATGAGTGTGTATGTTTATGTATAGATGTGTGTCTGTGTATGTAGACATGCTCCAGCCATCTTGGCTCTGTCAGGTTTCTTAACCCCCTAACCTTCTTCATTAATTGTCGTGTAACTGGAGCTGTGCTGTACTTGCCTCCCTGCCGCTCCCTGTTCCCACACTGAGGGGCCGGTTGGATCACGAGCGGGGCGTGGGTTGCCAGACTTGGGTCATAACCCCCTACCCTGGCTAACAGGATTGAAAGGGAGGGTAATGGGATTAGAACAGATCAGCCGTCCTGGGTTTACATTAAGAGACTAAGGACACCTGATACTGGACTGACTTGACCAGGACCTAAATCCCTACTCTCCCTCTCTCACACACTCTCTCTTACTTACTAAACTTGTGGCACGCACAGTATGTAAACGGAACTGATTTGCGCTGCACTAAAAATATGTCCCGCCTCCCGCCTAAGAAAACACATCCATCTAAAAGGGGTTCAAGTTACAGCGTGTTACGAGTGTGCATTGAGGGTTTACAGATCTGCCTTCAACGCTTCTCGGCTTCATTCATTTCATACCAAGTCAAACCACAGTGGCATGCCATGTCAGTATTCTCACTGGTCCTAAACATGGTGCTGAAAGAGGAAGTCGGCCAGCAGAAGTCCTTCCTGCTGGCTCTGTTTGCTCTGGGTGAGGGGAGGGGCGGGCCCGAGGTCACACACTCTTGCGCCTTCTCACACAAACGCGCACGCACACGCGCACAGACACACGCGGTGCCATTGTGTAAGCACAGGGCCGGCCTCTGGAAGGATTCACATGTGTGTACGCTCTGCCGTTAGAGGACGAGTCATCCTCACGCCACGCTATGGCGCAGGGAGCAGTTCTAACACACGTGTGTGGGTGTGTGTGTGGGGGGGGAACCTGATCTCATAGGTGTGTTGGAGCATGTTTAAAATGTTCCGTTTCGTAAGCTTGCGTGCTAATATGTACGCGTGAGTGTCATGAGTGTGAGTGTCTCCCTCAGACAAGTCGGGATCTTTAGGTGCTTCCTGCATCGCCGAAGAGAGTGTGTCTCTGTGTGCATAGCGGGCGTCCTCAAAGAACGCAGAGAGAAAACTGCTGCTACTGCTTTACACCGGGGGAGAAATGTGACACCACCTACACAATGAAGACGGGACGGGCCTCTTCACCGCCTCTCCGGTGTTTGCTGCTGGTGTTTGGTGTGTGCGCGTGCGTGTGTGCGCGTGCGTGCGTGCAGGTGTGTGTGTCGGACGGCTAGGCCTCTCTCTCTCTGAGATAGGACCCCCCATCCCTAGGTTAGGGAAAGACTGACTGGTCTCTACCTCTCACGCTGACACACTCACACACAAGCACACAGGCAGGTCTTGTACAACTGACTTCCATAGCTGAAAATACACAGAGAGGGGAAAAAAAGAAAGCAGTAAAGAAAGAAAGGAGGCAAAGAAAAAGAGTGCAGCCAATTTACCAGCTGCTATTAATAGACCTGGCTGGGGTGGCAGGCATGGGGGAAGTGTTATCTAACGCTGTGTGTGAGAAAGAGAGAGAGAGAAAATTGTGTGTGTGTGTGTGCATGTGTGTGAGAAAGAGGGGGGTATGTAGAGAGAAAGAGATGTGTGTGTGAGAGAGGATCTGCTTGAAAAAGGAGGAGATTACAGGGGAGGCAACCCAGGTTAACCCTCTGGTCTCTCTGAACAGCTGTAGGGGGGGGGGCAGAGAGAGAGAGAGAGATGGTGTGGGGGCTCCAGGACCACTGGTCGACTAAAACAAAGAGGGGTAGACAAAGAGGTTGATGATGTGTAGAGAGGGGAACCCTGGTGGACACACAGGAGGTTGATTTTGTATTCTGTTCTGCTGTGATCTTAATGCTCTGCTTTACTTTGCTTCACTTCATTTTACCCTTCTGTATTCTGCTCTATTCTACTCTATTCATTCTCTTCTCTACTTTTGAAAACAAACAAGCCTTTTGTTTAAAAGTGGTGTCCCCCCTCTGCCCCCCCCCCACACAGCACACACACACACACACACACACACACACACACACACACACACACACACACACACACACACTGTTCACATCTCTCGCACTTCCCTCTCTCCTCCTTTCACTTTTTTCTCTGTCTCTCTTTCTTTCCTCCTCTTTTCTCCAACCCTCTCCCTCCCTCTCTCAATATTTCCACAATCCCCAATTCCAATACTCTCTATCCCACTCTTTTCCTCTTTTTTCACCCCAACATTGTATCTGTCAGTTTGTTGTCATGCCAACACAGATGCCGAGTGTTTGGGACAGCGCTCCTCTATTTTGGACAGCTGGGCCAGATGTTATTGGATAAGAATTATGGACCGAGCAATTTGGCTAATTAAAAATAACCAGAGCGATTCAATTGGTTTGAAGTGATAGTATTATTTCATGGGCTGAACAGAGGAAATATATCTGTTAGTTGGTATATACTGTGTAGTAATTCATCCTATGTGAATTTAATGTGCTTGTTTTTGTATTGTTTTTGTTAAACTTGTGCATTGTACCTCTCTCTATATATAACAGTATATTCTGTGTATATACATATATATCTTTATATATATATAGAAAGAAAAAATATCTGTATACATACAGTATATTACTGTGTGTGTATCCAGAGCACAATCACATGACGCATCACATTGGTTCACCTTTCTCCATATCCCTTCTCTCTCTTTCACTTCCTCAGTCTATCTATTCAATCTCTGTTCCTTCCTCCCTCTTTCCCTCCCTCCTCCCATTCCCTCCCCCTCGTACAATCGCCCCACTTTTCTACAGCCTTTGTAATGGTGGTTTACTGTTTGATAATGAAGACTTGGGGCACAAAACATATTATTTCTCTCTCATTCTCTCTCTCTTTCTCTCTCTCTCTCTCTCTCTCTCTCTCTCTCTCACACACACACACACACACACACAAACACAGCTGAGGGTCAGGAGATGACAGTGGAGCTGTGTTTGCTGTCAAAGGTAGGCCAAGCAAAGGGGGTTTAACCCGGGTCACGAAGCACTTGAACATGACTCTTATGAACACGACTCTTATGAACATGACTCTTATGAACATGACTCGCGACTCTGCACCCTGTGACAGGGGTGTACGTTACCTCTGTTCCCTTTCCGAGGCACAGAGAAAAAGAACAGAGTGTGTGTGTCTGTGAGAGAGACAGAGTTATCAGAGACAAAGACACGATAGGGGAGAAGGAACAGACTCGCCGATCTGACAGCTGACCTTATCATTGACCTGTTTACGTGTGTGTGTGTCTCAGTACACAGGCCCTGTCCCGACAGAGCGAGAGTCTCCGATGGGTCGGAGCGACCAGTCTCCCAGTCGGGGCCAGCCAGGCAGGACCAACCAGAGACCTAATGCATGCTGCTTCTGCTGGTGCTGCTGCTGTAGCTGCTCATGGTACGTTCCACACAACCCCCACTCCCACACCGCACATGGTATGCTGCAGTCTCGCACTCAGGCCCTGTCCAAAAACCAACCCCTTGCTCGTTCTCCCCTGACACAAGCACCAAAGCACAAAATGGCATGAAATAGCACATCTCCGCGTGCGCGCGTGCTATATCGCTAACACCCCAGATAGACATACAGTGGAGGCAATAGCAGTGATTAAAACTGCTGTGTGTCTCATGTGTGCCCTGAGGTTAACAAGAGGCCCTGTTCACACAGAGCTGAGCTCCCTCGCTTCTTATTTCCCTCCACCCCACCCCTCCCCCTTCTCTCTCTCTCTCTCTCTCGCTCTCACTCTCTCTCTCTCTCGTCTCTCCCCCCCCTCCCTCTCTCTCTCTCTCTGTCTCTCCCCCCCCCCTTCTCTCTCTCTCTCTCTCTCTCGCCCCCCCCTCCTCCTTCTCTCTCTCTGTCTCTCTCCCCCCCCCCTCCTTCTGTGGCTAGGCAGAAACCTAGGCAGGGTCATGTAACACTCCTGTGGTTGACTCTGCCATTGAGGTGTGTCATTAAGTGTGGTAACGCAGCAGTTGCACCTCCGCCTGTTATCTTTATAAACAGTATACACCCTGGCTCGCACCTGGAGAGCCTGCAGCAGCGTCTGCACCTGCAGGTAGTTAAACCACATGGAGCAGTATCGAGAGGCAGCGAGATGGAGGATGTGGCAGAGATAGAGGCAGAGAGTGACAGAGAGAGACGGTGACAAAGAGTGACAGAGAGAAACAGAGGCAGTGGCAGAGAGAGAGAGACAGAGGCAGAATCAGTGACAGAGAGACATTGATCGTGACAGACAGAAAAAGAGAGAGAGAGAGAGAGAGATAAGACAAAGAGAGAAGCCGGTGCCGTTATTTCTCAAAGCCGTTTCACCACCTTGCAGTCTCACTGTTAGGAATGAAGAGGAGAGGCGCCGGAGGAGGAAGTCTCAAGAGACCAGGATGGAGACCATACCAAACTGTGAAGCTTGGTGAGCATCAACTGTCGTCTACTCCACTCAGCTCTAGTGCACTGTACTGCACTCTTCATAAACCGTGGGGGGGGCGGAGGGCTAAGAGGGCTATAAATCATAAGGTTGCCGGTTTGATTCCTGGCCGTGAAAAATTGCGTTGTGTCCTTGGGCAAGGCACTTCACCCTACTTGCGTCGGGGTGGGAATGTCCCTGTACTTACTATAAGTCGCTCTGGATAAGAGCGTCTGCTAAATGTAATGTTAATGTGAATCCCATGTACCTCAGTAATCCCCCTCCTCTCCCCCCCCAGTACCAAACCCACGATGGAGGAGATGCGAATGTGGGCCCAGTCGTTTGACAAGCTGATGAAGAACCCGGCGGGGAGGAACGTGTTCCGGGAGTTCCTGCGGACAGAGTACAGCGAGGAGAACATGCTCTTCTGGCTGTCCTGCGAAGACCTCAAACAGGAGATCAGCACGAGCAGCATCGAGGAGAAGGCTCGCATCATCTACGAGGACTACGTCTCCATACTGTCCCCTAAAGAGGTAGGGCGCTCTGCACGCGTGTCATCTGGTAGGACCACGTGTCCCCACCGGTCCCTCTGAGACACCACTGTAGGACGATGGGGAAGGAGGACGAGAAGGAGAAGGATATTTAAACATTAACACTGTGACTTGCCTCTGCCAAGAAAAAACTGGACTTGTAAGAAAAAAGCCCTCCTTCACTTTCCATCTCTCTTTCGCTCTCCTTCCTCAAAAGCATACTGAGTCCCCTCTGCTCATGAAGTATTGAGTACTGTATGTTACGTGAGGCCCAGGGGGCGAGGTGAGGCAGGCTGCTGTATTTAGAGTGAGTGCTGGGGGCTGTAAGTGTCGGTTCTCATCTGCAGTGTGTGTCCAAGCTGGAGAGGTCAACAAGCCACACTGCTGCTGCTGCTGCCTCTACGCACGCACGCACACACACGCACACACACACACACACACACACACACACACACACACATACACACATACAGGTTGGCCACAGGAAACTATAAATCGCTGGCCGCCAGCAGGTCTATTAATAGTAAGTGGTGAGTGCTGCTAAGACGTCTGTGTGTGTGTGTGTGTGTGTGTGTGTGTGTGTGTGTGTGTGTGTGTGTGTGTGTGTGTGTGTGTGTGTGTGGTGTGTGTGTGTGTGTGTGTGTGTGTGTGTGTGTGTGTGTGTGTGTGTGTGTGTGTGTGTGTGTGTGAGAGAGAAGAGAAAGAGATGACCAGGAAGGAGGACTGGAATTCTGTTGTCACAGTCCCTCTCCGTGTGTGTGTGTGCAAACATGTGCAGCTGTGTCTGTCTGGGGTCTAGTCATTGTTGCAACATGCTTAACGTGGAGCACTGGGTAATCTCTGTCCTTCACCCTTCCCCCCTTCGCTCACCCCCCTCCCTACCCCTCCCCTCCCTCTCTTCCACCCCTCTCGTCTCCCTTCCTTCCTCCTTCCTCTCCTTTGTCTCTCTCCCTTCCGCTCCAGGTGAGTCTGGACTCGCGGGTGAGGGAGGTGATCAACAAGAAGATGGCCGACCCCACGCCCCACACCTTCGAGGACGCGCAGCTGCAGATCTACACGCTGATGCACAGAGACTCATACCCCCGCTTCCTCAACTCCAACATATACAGAAATCTGGTCCAGGGCAGCTCACGCACCTCCTCCGAGTCCTAGGCGCGCTCACTTCCTCCTTCACTCCTCCTCGCTTTCGATCCCTCCCTCCTCACACTGCCCCCCTTTGTCAATCAGTCACTCGCTCCTTCACGTACTACCTCTTTCCTTCAGACAATCCTTCTCTCGTCTCTCCTCTCTCACCAAACTGTCTATCCCCTCCTCGTACACAAGTCCATCTCTCCCCATCTCTCCTTTGCCCTCACTCTTCTTGCACACTGCTCTTCCCTTCTCGGTCGCCTCACACTCCTTCTCCTTCTCACTCCTTGCATTCCCTCTCTCCTCCTCTCCTCACACTCCCTCTCCTGCTCACTCCTTGCATTCCCTCTCTCCTCCTCTCCTCACACTCCCTCTCCTGCTCACTCCTTGCATTCCCTCTCTCCTCCTCTCCTCACACTCCTTCTCACTCCTTGCATTCCCTCTCTCCTCTCCTCACAATCCCTCTCCTGCTCACTCCTTGCATTCCCTCTCTCCTCCTCTCCTCACACTCCCTCTCCTGCTCACTCCTTGCATTCCCTCTCTCCTCCTCTCCTCACACTCCCTCTCCTGCTCACTCCTTGCATTCCCTCTCTCCTCCTCTCCTCTCCTCACAATCCCTCTCCTTCTCACTCCTTGCATTCCCTCTCTCCTCCTCTCCTCACACTCCCTCGCTTCTTCTCACACTCCCTCGGTCTTTCTCACACTTCCTCTCTCCTTCCCTCGTTTAACATCTCTTCTAACCGTCTCCAAAGGCTCTCTCCCTCACCTCTCCTTTTCTATCGACATGATTTGTCTTCTTTAGGTCCCTCTATCCCGGCCATACTCTGCCATTATCCAACACACAACCACTAGAAGGGGAAACGACTCCCCCCTTTTTGGGATTCTGTCCATTAACACCATTGGACCTTGTCATGTTTTGGCCACTCCCTCCTCAAGGAGTCCGGGCCATAGATGGATTATCTGGACCCAAACGTGTACACACACGTTCTCTCTCTCCCCCTCTTTCAAACACACATATAAATACGTTAAACTGGAAGACACAGGGTTGACTATGGAAAATACCTATTTGTTCTCTTGTCTGTGCTGGACCAACCCAACCTGCGTGTTGACCACCTCTCCACAGCACCAACTACTGATTTACAAAACATCTATTTTTTAGATTCTATATGTATATATACATCTATGTTGATATATTTTCCTCTGATGGACATATTTGAAGATTATTATAAATATCCAGACAAACTCTGCAATAAGACACTGGAGTGTACGTTTCTACAGGTTCACCCTGACCCCCCCACCCATCCACCAGGGATGACCTGGGCTCTGCTGCTTCTGTGAACTCTCAACTTTGACCTCTCCACTGTCTCCCTGGCCTTCTGGGATTGGCTGTCTCAGGCACTGGGCTGAGCCGTGATTGGTTGATCTGGGAGGAGGCTATAGAGATATCCCAGTTGCAAAAACATGTTAAATGGATAAAAAATACAGAAAAAAGAGAATAAGGACAAAGACATAAAGGCTGATGAGTTTTAAACAACTGCTCGAATGGCAGAGGGGAGGATGACATGGTGTTTGTAGTTGTAAAGAGGAAAAAAAAAGATGCCTAGGTCTTAATCAGACTTGTCATTCAAATGCATTTAACTTAGTATTATTGTTATTTATTTTATATTTTGTTAAACTGTGATTTTATTGTACATATATAAAGACTCATCCAAAAGAGAACTCAGATGAATGTCTTATGTGAGCATGACAGAGCTGGCTCAGACACAAGCACATCCAACGCTGCACATCCAACGCTGCTGGCTCAGACACAAGCACATCCAACGCTGCTGGCTCAGACACAGCACATCCAACGCTGCTGCTCAACAAAGCACATCCAACGCTGCACATCCCACGCTGCTGGCTCAGACACCAGCACATCCAACACTGCTGGCTCAGACACCAGCACATCCAACGCTGCTTATCCTCCAGGTGTGTCATTCAGGGCCGGGTTTCCCAGATTCGTTAAGAAGCTCTTACGTAAGAGCTTCTTAACGAATCTGGGAAACCCGGCCTAGATCAGTCCCTTTCCACCGTGTCGTATTGTAGTAAACACACACAGTGCACTCCAACTGTGCATGTCTGTTCCTGTCTGGGAAACTTTGTTGCTATGTCGCCTCCTGCAGGTCAATCCAGGTCCTCAAGCCTCAGGTCACAGGTACATGACACACATACCTGCTTTCTGCAGAGCCACAAGGGCGTCATGGACCAATCAGGACATGAACACTACCCAGCATCTGGTTCTTCATTGGCCAGTCACTGAATGTATGAGGCATTTTCAGAGTGAGTAGTATTATTCGTGCGTCACACCTGCATGTTTAGTTCCCTAATGATTAATAATTATAGAATTACCTTGAACTTGAACCACTGACCCATCCTGATCCTAAATGGTCACAGAGCGTTTATATATACTCACTGTAACACTTAGTTTTGAGGAACGCCTACCGTTCATTTAATTGACAGGAACACAAGCAACTAACGTTGAACAGCAGTCCTCTCTCCTTCAGCTTCACCTATTCTCCCTTACGTGTGTGTGTAAACATTTCTCCAAGTCTCCAATCAGACAGTAATTAAGAGTGTGTAAGTGCAGTGCATGCCTGTGGGCCACAGGTCTCTTACAGGTCTCGATCTTCACATGTACTGTATGGAAACACACTCTCATTGCCAAAACAAACACAGGCCGCTCCGCTCGCTGCATACGTGCTGTGTGTGTGTCAGGGTTCCTGCAGGTTTCACCGAGTCACAGTTAGCGTGCTGCCTTCGGGTCGCAATGACCCGAGGGTTCACGACGACCCATCGTTGTGCTGCGACAACTTTACCCAATACAAAAACAAATAAAACGCTTTTTCTTTTAACCTTCGCACTGTGGGGGGGGGTGTGAGACAGTCTGACAGTTAAAAGAAAATGCTTCACTTTATTTTGGTATGAGGTAAAGACCTCGGAAATCTCTGTTTTTAAGACGTGTTAAGACCCCGCGCGAGCCCTGGTGTGCGGCCCGCCCATAACATGCCATGAAGGCACGTGCAACTGGCATAGTATAGAATGTGTTGACAGACAAGACAGGTCTCAACATGCATTACTGACATTGATGTACAGTGGCATATAAAAGTAGAACAGACATTACACAGAGCCAGCTGCAGCAACAAGCTTCTAACTAGTACCCTAAGGATCATGTTGTTTAGATTCAGCACCCTGCATAGCTTAACAGGGTTCTTTCTGGAATGTCCCATAACCCTTTTTTAAATCAGAGGGTTCTGACCTGGTTACAAACAGGTCACAATTACTGTTTGTTTCCCTGTTAGGTGTTTCCGTGTCAGGGAGAAATCATTCAAACACATTCAGTTTCTTTCACATGTCTTATACGTTTTATACTCAGACAGAGGTACTGGGGGAGGAGGGCTATTACATGAATACAAAATAAATCACATGTATGGAAAAAAAATATGAAAAGAAAATTGGCAAAGCAGTCAACAGTTGTAATCAAATACACTCCTCTCTGATCCTCCTGTCCCCAATCTATCCTTTCACACCACACCAGTAAAAAAAAGATGGGAAGGGAAGAAAATCATCTCATTCCTTTTTTCACTAATCTATACATTTCAAAACATGTCTACTATTACTCTATTCAGAATTAGATCATCCTGTGTCCTGCTTTCTTAGGGAAGTGGAACCTAAAAGGGTCTGCAGTCAGAAGAACAGATTCTGCCCAAGCTGTGTTTAGTACCGCGGCAGAGAGAGAGAAAAGCACTTATGTTGCTGTTTCAGCAGCACCATCAGACAGATACTGTAGGGGAAGCGGGGATTGCAGCTTTAACCAGATCAGTCTGTGAACCGCATGACAACAGATGTGCTTCAAGCTTCTTTGACACAGCCCGGGTCGTTGTTCTGACAGACAGTAAAGGCAACTTAAACACAGCACTGAATGACACACAAACAGAAAGGCACAACTACTTCTGTCCGAGTACTCTGCTACTGCATCGCTCCTTAACGAGGACCGGGTGGATTTGAGATGTGAAGACACAAGTTTATTGAGACCCATCCCCATCGTGTTCGATCAGAGAGGACCTCAAGGCTAGGAGGGAGGAAGCTTATTGTGACCCATCCCCATCGTGTCCAATCAGAGAGGACCTCAAGGCTAGGAGGGAGAAAGACAGGAAGCTTATTGAGACCCATCCCCATCGTGTCCAATCAGAGAGGACCTCAAGGCTAGGAGGGAGAAAGACAGGAAGCTTATTGAGACCCATCCCCATCGTGTCCAATCAGAGAGGACCTCAAGGCTAGGAGGGAGGAAGACAGGAAGCAGGCTGAAGTACTCTGACAGAGGTAGTTCATCTGAAAGGCCAGGTGAAGAACTGTTATAGTACAGTCTAACGACCAACACTAAAGCCCAAATGGTTTAAAATTAGTGCTATTTAGTGGCAAAAAAATAAAATCCCTGGCAATAATTGCTTCAAATATATTACAGATCTTGAAAATGTATAAAAGAAATTATATATCAAAGCCAAATAAAAGAAAGAAAAACCAATATGCCAGTTGTGACCATATTTCAGCTGGTGGTGTTCTTGTTGGCAAATCCAGTCTCTTCGGAACTTCAACAGAACTGAGAGAGAGAGAAGATAAAAGAGAAACAGAAAAAGGGGAGTGAGAGAGCGCTTTCTAAAGTGAACAGCCTAGTGTATATGTCAAATATTTAGTATGATGTCACTTCTAAATGTTTTTCCCCTCAGAGAGAACAGTCATGAGCAGTTCAGGGGGCCCTCGGAACACCCCAGTTAGGGGGACGGGAAGGGTGCATGCTCAGGAGGAACGTCCTCTTCGACACAGGTCTCGTTTGAAAAGATTAGAACTGTGCAGTTCATTACTGGAGCATAGCTGGAGGCCTTGGAGGGTCTGCTTCGTCAGATGTTGTGAGATGACGCTTTATTCAGGCTATTGGAAGATGAGCTGTCAAACTAAGTGGTTGCTCCTCACACAGAGAGCACCAATCAACCCCTCCTCAAAACCACATCACACGTCTAACTGTGAACCCCCCCATCCTCTCTCTAACTCCACAGCAGGCACCGCTGCTCACCAGCAACACCCTGTGGTCAAGCTCTGGAACTGCAGAGGCACTGTTGACCATGTTGACATGGACCAGATCTGACAGGACAGGAGCAACACATCAGAGCACACGGGCCGTGTTACCTTCCAGCGGTTCCCACACTCGTTGCACAGCACAAAGGTGGTCATCGGTTCATCAGCACTGCGTGTCTGCACCTGAAACACAAGAAGACCCACAGTGGTGTGTGTGTGTGTGTGTGTGAGCCAGAAGCACCCGTGCGTGGCTCACAGCTGCATGCGTGAGCGTGTGAGTGATAGTTCCACTTACCTGTGTGTAGGTACAGTTCTTGCCCCTACACTTGCCGCACTGGAACATGTCCGTCTCTGTGCCCCCCACTTTAGACAGCTGGTGTTCCCTTATGGACTCCTTGGTCAGGGCCTTCCTCATCTCCTTCAGCTCATTACTGGCCATCTCCTAGTCACACACAGTCTTACATTTACATTTAGCAGACACTCTTATCCAGAGCATTGTACAGTAATTACAGGGACATTCCCCTCGAGGCAAGTAAGGTGAAGTGCCTTGCCCAAGGACACAACGTCATTTTGCACGGCCGGGAATCGAAACCGGCAACCTTCTGAGTAATAGCCCAATTCCCTAATTGCTCAGCCATCTGACTCCATAGATACATCTTGGACTCTACTGGATGATGAGCGATGATGCGTAAGTGCCACAGTGGCCGTACCTCGGCGCTCATGTTGGCGATGCGCTCGGGGGAGATGTTTCCACAGAGAACGTTGCGTCGCAGGTCCGGGTTCTTCTGGTCCTTCAGGTTGGAGACGCGGCTCCGCAGGCGGCTCTTGTACTTGACGTCTGTCGCCTTAAACGCCTGATAGATGGGTGGAGCCAGCAGGGGGCGCAAGTCAAGGAGGCAACCCCAGAAACACACACACTCACACTCAGCCACACCGGCAGATGCTTTCACGTAACTGAAATGGAACACATGCACGCGAGCGTGCCCACACACACACACACAAAGGTTGGTAGTAGCTGTGAAAGGATATAATCCTCTATCTGAGCAGCCAGGTGCTCACAGTCAGCTCCAATAGTCTTGTGGTCATCTGGAAGATCAAACACAGGTTGTATTTGTTTGAGTTGACGCCATCTTTAATCCTTAAACCGCTCTGGGTCTAGAAGCCAGACCAGACACACACACAGACACACACTCACCGTCTGTCTGCAGTGCAGCCACCAGTAGCTCTCTACACTTGGTGCGCACGCTGTCTGTGGTGACAGGGGCGGGGGGGAAGGAGGTGGACTTGGGGGTGGTGGGGGTCGTAGGAGTGGTGGGGGTCTTTGGAGCCTCCTGTTTCTTACTGATAGGGAGGGGGGAGTTAGAAAAGAAAGTGAAGAGAAGGGATCAATAAGTTACAATTTTCTTCTGTGTACAAGCTAAGTGAGACAGCTAGCTGATGACTTGTCTCTTTGAACTGTGACATCATTAGTGACTTACATCTTCTCGCTGGAGCCAGGGCCATCCTTGGAGCTGGATGCTAACCTCAGAGGGGAATCCTCTTTCCTTTTCTCCTCCACCTTACCCTCCGCACCATCTGAGAAAACACAGGATTCATACCTCATATTCATCTGTTTGTGTGCGTGGGTGTGTGTGTGTGAGTGGGTGTGCATATGTACACCTACCAAGCAGTTTCTTCCAGGACTTGATCAAGGACTTTGCCAAGGTCTGGACCTCTTCTTCAACACTCTGCTTTCTCACTGCATTCACAGACATACCAATCCTGGTGGACTGAACACACACACACAGACACATTTCATATATTTTGAATTAAAGATGATTAGTGTACCTTTTAAGATGGATTGAAGAATGAAGTGAAAGCAGAAAACAATAAACAGACCACATGAATGAAGTTATATCTACAAAAAGGAGGGTAGGCAGGATTTGAAATACATCAAACATTAGCTACAACAATCTTTAGTATTCTCACCTGGAGAGTTTCTAGAGACATCTTTGTGTTTTTGAGTTCCCTCAGCAAGTCAATGGCACCATCCTAAGATAAGGAAACACAACAGGATCAGCCATCAAGGTTCTCACAAACAACGTTGAAGGCATTTTTAATGATTTAACACCATCAATCTCAAAAACCTGACAGTGTGTGAGACAATCTTCAGATAAGTAGAATAAATCACCTAAAACATAAAGTGCATTGGTGTGTTGTTAAAATGTCAATGATGTGCTTTAGATAATATTATTGCTACAATCTTATCAGCATATTTTGTGGATTTGTCAGGAGTCCATGTTTTCAAGTATGTCAAGAGTTTCACATTTGGGTGAAACACTGACCCAAGTTATCACATGACCTAAGCAATGAACTTTCGTGGCTGGTAGGATAGGAACGCCAATGGACACATCTCATTCTAGCGTAAGTGTATATTTGTCATACTTAAATCAGCTATACTAAAAGAGCCCTACATTAACGAATATGTACAGATTGAATTAGTTTGAAAGTGATTTCCAATTTTGATTAAAAGATGTGCAAAAATGAAGGCGTTTCTGCTAAACTGGGCTATAGGTGATTACTAGTAGGCGTAGACAGTATTGCAAGTTGCCTAGCTCTACCTACAGTAGAGGAATAAAAACAGTCTGCTTGTTATGGTTGAGAGCATCTTTTCAACTGGAATTAAACAGGTTAGTTAAACTATTGGTTTAATAGTTGAGGTCGATAATCTTGCTTAAATACCTACCCACAACTGTCCATCACTAGATGTAGTAGTATTATTACAATTTCATACGATTTTTCGGTTTTCTATTAGCTACATTGTACCGTATTATAATGCACTACAAGTAGGCAAACTATTTCTGTGAATTTTAAGACAGCTTTGTTTCCGTCGAAAATCAAAACAAACATAACGTGCTTTCTAGAATGTTCTCTTCTCACAAAGGTGCAGCGGAGGGCATCACGGCGGCATGCCTACCTGATTTCGGATGCTGTAATGCTGCGGGCGATGTGACTCCACACAAACGAAATCAACTTACCGTGTTTTTCTTGTGCACCATTTTGTCCAGCTTTTTAGCAATGCGTTCGACCTCCTGGTCCTTCGCCATTTTGCTCAAATTCGGCGACCGTGCTCCTCGTCCGCTACGGATAAACCTCCATCTGTGAGGAAAAAAACCTCTCTCGTTCCCCTCTGTTTTCCGAATAGCGTACATCCACTTCTCTCAACGGCGCTATCTCACCAGACTGCCGACTACATTATGGGACTTGTAGTTCATGGACTTGATCAATTCTGGCCTCATTGGCCGTTAACCTCTACAGGTAGGCTGTAATGGTTTAAAGTCCAAGTACGGCTACACTGGAAATAGCATTATTTGACTAAAATATTGTCTTTGCATGCCGTTTTTATGCAATGTCGGTTTTACGGAAACGAAATAGGGCAAAGCAGGGGCGGGGCCAGATGTTGAAAACATTTGGAGTTTAGCCCGATCCTAGCACTTAGTGAAGGTACGATTCGAGTTTATACGCACGCGCGAAAATATTTAACATGAATTTGAGCGCGTAGGATAAACATTACGTTGGACTGATATTGTCGTATTTGCCGAAAATTCGGCTACAAACAACATTTTAACCTAAAATATTTGGGGCTTTTGAGAAAACATAGGGGGCTCGAGCCCCATAAGCTACCCCGCAAACCAACTTTTCCACAGCGGATGTAGAAATTTGCGTTGCCTAAAATCACTTCGTAGTAGTACTTACTTCCTTAGTACTACCACTGCGTGGCGCCATTTGTCATTTTCTCGTTACGAGTAGACCTATTATACACCTCTAGATGGCGGTGTTTTTTTATTAAAATATCAACAGTTCAGTTCAGTATCGAATTTTTCTTACTTTAGGCCTAACTGTCCTTTTTTAGTTTATTTTATCGGCCGGCACAAAGGTTTAAAGGTTGGAACCTATAGTTCTACCAAGTCTCCCTTCTCTGAGTCAGTGGCAGATTCAAACTGCATGTGAAAACAAAGATAACCAAGAAGCAATTCTTTATTAAATAAAAAGAGAATAAATGAGAGAGAGAGAAGAGAGAGAATAGAAAGAGAAGATCAAAAGTCATCCATTATCATCTCAACAAACAAAGAAGCCTTATCCTTTGCCTGTGTCTAGGGTCCTCTCTGTCTGAGACAAGACATGTTCCTGATTCTTAACACATGTAGCACAGAACCCTGACTCTTTTTTAGTAGACCACAGGCAAGTATTTTCAAATACTGTGTGTAAATATCATATTTATTTCAATCTGAAAAGTACAATACAACCAACAAATTGTCCCAAAAGTACACTCAGATGTTAGATGACAATATGGTAGACTAACTCTGAATATCACATGGAGTTGCGGTTTATGTAAGTTTATAGAGGAAAGGTTTTTAAAGTTGTAGAGACTTCCCACACATTGTTCTAGTCAGCAGATGAAATGAAACTGTTCCACTGAAAATACCTGAGGAAGGTTACAACTGACTGACAGACAGACTGACTGAGAGGATTAAGTCTACCCCTCCCTCCAACCCTCTCCTCTCTTCTCCTGGCCGTTGATGTGACTCAGTATAAAGGGAATGTCCTGGCTCCAATCTGGAGTAGCAGGAAACACGCATACACAATGACCAGCTTCTTCTCCTCATTTCCCATCTCAGGCATTACCCTGGGAACATGCCTTCCAACAACATGGAGGCAACCAGTGGCACAGCTTTACCTCTATATGTCCTCATCTGCACCCATCCCTCTCTCTTCTCTGTCCACCATGCCTCTGTGCAGGTCTTGACTGGGACGGAAAAACGCCCCAGGACTTTGAAACGCAGACCGGCCTACAACCGTGTATTATTATCATGATATTTTTTGCATTATGCTGCGGCCGTTTGACCGGCCATTCCGGGAAATCTCCCGACTCACGACGGCCAGTCCGACCCTGCCTCTGTGGCCCCCACAGATCCTCTATTCTACAACCCCCACCTCTTCTTCTCTTATGTCTGCCTTGTACCCCCCCCCCTTCATTGACCCTGACTCTGTCCAGCCTTGACCCCTCTCCACTGGAGTAGCTAGTGGAGGACTTCCCCTCAGCCTGGCTCAGAAGGGCCACTGGGCCATTGCTCTGCTGCAGGGTGCAGTGTGGGAAGGCCCGGGCCTGCCGACTCTCACACGCCACACACGCTCTCCGTCTTCACCCTCCCACCTCCTACACACACACACACACACACACACACACACTCACTCCCCTGCCCCCCAGCAGCATTTCCTCCCCCTGTCTGCCTGCTGCAAACATCAGATACACATGCCTTCTTTATGTTCCCCTCTCTTTTGTTTTGTGCTCTTTTTTTTCCCCCCTCCCTCGCCCCTGACAGACGTGAGGTGGTGTCCTGAGGGTTTCACCAGGAGAAGGAGGGAGTGCCGTGGAACTCTCTTTCTCTCTTTATTTCTTTCTCTCTTTATTTCTCTCTCTCTCTCTTTCACTCCTCTTTACAGTATGAAACACTCGAATAGCACATCAAAACCAAATTCCAAAGTTACATGCGACTGCCTGTCCAGCTGTGCCTGAGCAGCATGTGTTTTGTCTCGTTGTGAAGACCTACTTTGTGGTGTCATGGTCAGCAAGCCTCTTGTGTAGCATCCTAGGTCATTAGAAGGATTACGGCAGGGATCAGTCAGTCAGCCCGCCGGAGCGTGAACAACACATGGCTGCTGTGGCCAGCCAATCAGATTACCTCTGTATCAGATCCACATTCACTGTCAGAGAAGTTAGTGTGCCTCTATCTTTACTGTGCTATGTTAATAGCCAAGCCCTCATCGATAATTCACTAAGTGTAAGTGTGATATTCACTTTTAATTTTTTGACGAGGCGGTGTCCACCAGTGTGTGTGTGTCGGTGTGTGTCGGTGTGTGTGTGTCGGTGTGTGTGATGGCCTGGGTGGTGGAGCATGGAGCAGACAACATGTCTTTCAGCATGCCTGCACTCATTGTTCCAGGTCTTATGGCTTGTCAGCACTATGTTATTGTTGTCTAGTACCCTGCTGTGTTTTAGTGTGTGTGCGTGTGTGTGTGTGAATGCGCTTTCGGCGTGTGAAGAGTGGACTTTGGTCTGGTCCGTGTGGATGCGTGCGTGTGTTCGTGGTGAGGATGGTGCTGAAAGGGCCAGCCGACACACATGCGCTCTAATCTTAATGTAAGAGTGAAAAGCAGCACTCGTCATCATGGTCGGGAACAATGAGGGCCCCCAGTCAGGGACAGCCACCCCGCCCACCTCATCACCCCCCCGCCATCCCACCCACCTCATCTCCCCCGATAGAAGCACAATTGCCAGAAACAACCCCCCTCCCCCCAGCCTTCTGCCTCATGTCTCCCCAGAGGCAAGACTACCAGTCCACTCCAGTCCACTCCAACCTAATCCGCCCAGCTACAGGTCCTGTATATGGCATATTGTCCACTGGGCCTAGTCCAGGCATCACTGTCAGGCATGGTCCCTCCTACCCAGCTGACCTCTCACCTCTGTCTATGTCGTTCACACGCAGGCACATGTATTGTACTGTATGTTTGTACTGTGGCTGCTTTGTTCCTGTCTGAGTTTGTGTTTACGTGTATCGGTTTGTGCGTTAGAATTTCTATAGTATGTGTTTGTTTTCCTATGCCTGCTGCCTTGCCTCTGGAGGGCACAGTCAGCTACTTGTGTGTTTGTCCTCATGCTCCCTGTGCATGTGTGTATGTCAGCAAGTGTGTGCCCCAGTGCATGTGTGTGTGTGTGTTAGTGCCTAGTGCCTAGTGCTCTCAGTGCTTGAACCTGAGGTCAGCCATGTCTCTCCTGAGACCCAGGCCAACACTGGGAGATCTATATTTAAAGCCTAATTGTTGTGAGGAGCCTCAGTAACTGTACTATGTTTACCATCTCTGCAGCCTGCAATGGTGTAGTCTTATATAGACACAAACACTTTCTCTCTCTCCTCTTTTTATTCTCACACACACACACACACACACACACACACGCACACACACTGTAGTTTGTAATCCCCTCCCTCATGTATTTAACATTTTCCAAATAGCTTAACGACCACAGAATAGTTTCCCAAGTTCTGTGGCAAACTAAATACTGGAGACTCTGTCTGCTTCTTTGGGATGGCCACCTCTCAGAGTAGAGACACTCCTCTTTCCCTCTCTCCTCTCTTATTGCAGGGGGGGGACATGCAATTAGAGTGCTGTCAACCACAGTGGAACTATCTGGTGGTACCACGATGAGCTTTCTCTGCTCCAAATAATATCATTATCTTTTAGGGTTTAAATCACACTTTGCATTTCCAAAACAACTGTCGTACCAGCAGCAGCAGTTAGGTCAGAGAATGTAGAAGGGAGAGGCTGGTTGTTGGTGAGAGTGAGGTTAGGGGCTGTGGTAGGGGTGTTTGTTGCTGTCTAACAGTGTCCAGACTCTGCTGGGTCTGAGCATAGACCAAACCAGCTGCAAAGCAAACACTGGCGACAGGAGAGGCACAGAGACGTGCGTTACAGAGAGACAGACACAGGGAGACATACGTTAGCGAGAGGAGAGACACACATAGAAAGACAAGCTGAGACACTGAGCCATGAGGACCCCTCCCTGTTCAGCCCCCTCAGCTGGGTGGATCTTTCCCCCACCAGACCCAGCGCTATGCTACCGTGTGCTGATCAACAGCCCTTGTCTGCCGGCCCCCCCCGGCCCAGAGTCCACCACAGCCTTACAAAGGTCATTCTACGTAGTGCAGCCACAGACCCCATCCTATTTCTTATCGCCTGGCCCTTGAATCCAGGCCAAGGCAGAGTGTGTCCCCCGCTGATAGCATTGAGTCAGGGGAGGGTACTCTGGAATCACCCCATCTGATTTACATTCCCACACACGGACCACAAAGGTCCCTGATTATCTAACCCGTAGCATGCTCCTCTCATGGCATTAAACAATTCAGCGCCTCTCGGTTTTTTTAGGGCAGGGACTTTTTTGAGTTGTTTTTCGGTTTGAAAACACGTTTTGTTGATGGCTAAAAGATATCGGTTCCCCCG
This sequence comes from Mallotus villosus, assembly GCA_903064625.1. NCBI lineage: Eukaryota > Metazoa > Chordata > Actinopteri > Osmeriformes > Salangidae > Mallotus > Mallotus villosus. The sequence goes on along the minus strand of CAEFZP010002021.1, from coordinate 23,045 downwards.
GAAATGAATAAGAAGGAGAAAAATGCGGGAGAGTTTACAAAAAGGCAGCCACACTCTTTGAGAGGGAAAATGGGGACGGCAAAAATTACAGACTAAATAGACGGATCCTTTGTTGGGAAAGAGAGAAATACGTGAAATACTGCAGGGGGGGGCGTACAACTGGACGTAGCTCTCTGACCACTTATCTGCCTCACACATCCTCGGTTGCAAGCCTCGACCAATCGGCTGCCGTGATACATCTGTCTTTCACAAGTACAAGCCCAAGCACGCACATTGTGTTTCCTTTGGACTGAACGGAAACATATTTGATCAGAGATATTTGATTCAGCGTGGGATATAAAGGCATGCGCACGGTTACACACCAGATGCGTGCAAGTTGACCACGCCATGAGAATAAGCCACGCAGACGCCACCGTACTACAAAAGCGTTGTCAGAGACAACGAGAGTTCAGTCGAGGTTGAAGCCAGCCTAGTCTGGGACTTGTAGTGGTTTGTTTTACGTAGGCCCTACAAGTGTTTTTTGGTCTAATGGTTGAGACACAGGCTTGGCAAGCAGGATACTGGTGGATACAGAATGATAGTGACAAAATAACTGTTATTACAAATTAGAACCATGGTCATGCACCCAAGAGTCTAATTAACTGACTAATGAGTGGGTTCAACAAATAGCTGAACTTGGTGGTTTTTGCAGCCACTATAATTTGTACCTTTTTGGATAATCATCACGCTCCCAGAGAAATTACGTTCCCTTTCTCTCTCACTATCCTGCTCCAATAAATGTTAAAACAAGTCGTTTGTCGACGCGTAGCGAACCACTTTAAACAGTTGATGGACCTGGAATCCGGACACCACCACCCACAAGTGCAGAGTCAGCTTCTATAGACACAGCAGCTATTCCTGGCAGCGCTACACAGTCTATCAACTGGAAGCATATTGTTAATCATCGCTAACTTTGAACCTTTCCCACCAAACCCAGAAGCTAATCCCTTTTGATTTCCTTCTTCTCTCCGCTTTAAAATAGCCTGCTTCCTTGGTCTCTGTTCCAGGAGGCCTGACACACGGCTCAGATCTGGAGGTGACAGAGAGGAGACGGAGCCGGGGGGTCAGGAGATAGAGGAGAGGTGTACCCTGGGAAAGTGGCCTGAGCCACACCCGCTTGGTCAAGGACAATGATGTTAAATTATCTACTGGTTCATATTCACAGCCAAACAGACAGACGGGCTGACTGACAAATATACAGACAGACATGCAAACAGACTGATACTGTATACAGACAGGCTTGCCAACAATGTTTGCAATGTTTTTCTTCATTTGAATCATTTATGTACATTTTAATTAGTAATGAGGTGAGTTCAGGTTTCTTTGAATGTGTGAGTGTGTGTACAGGGGCTGGCAGGCTGGAGGTGGGGGATTCCCGAACACGGTGTATCCCATCCATCAGCACACTTCCCTTCTTCACCAGATCCAAAATAGCACTGTGTGTGAACATGACCTCTCCCACACATAAACACACACTCACACACACAGGCGTAAACACACACACTTCCATCACGATGCCATTGTGTTGTTGTCTGACTCTTCTGTGTGTTCACGCGCGTGTGTGTGTGTGCTCGTGTGTGTGTCGTCGTCGTCGCGTGCACGCGCGTGTGATTCCAGCAGAGATGAGTGGAGTAGCGCAGTGAGAGCGCCTCCAGCCACAGAGTCTGGAGTCTCGGCCAAATGTCCTCTGTGGTGTAGGTGTGGTGCCCCGGCTCTGCACACACACACAGGCGGGGAGGCAGACGCTGGTGTGGAGGGGGCGCTGGTCTTGCCGCTGGGCTGGAGGCCAGCTCTCTGTCTCTGGATCAGACGCCACCACTGGTACAGTAGCCCTGAGAGGCTGGGTGGGTCTCTCCTCTCCCCACCTTCTCGCTCGCTGCATTGAACACGCACGCTCACACACACATTTACTCTCTCCCTGAACCCCCGAGGCTGATGTTATCAAGAGAGGCCACGTCAGCCGGCAGGAACATCCCTGACTTCCTGGAGGACGGGGTGGGGGCGCGGGGGTCGTTAAGGAACCTGAGAGAATTCTTACCAAGGACTTAACGACGGGGTGAGGAGGAGTGGTGTTGGGGAGGTGACACCCAGCAGACAGACAGGCGGGCAGTGGGGGAGTGGCGGATGCCACTGTGTGGGCGGAGGCCAGGCGGCGGTGGGGGAGTGGCCTGCCGGCGCCCTACATGTCACGTATCCAACTTTCACTACCGGCTATACTATCGGCCTCTGATGATATACTTCCTCTGAGCTTACATCCTGTCCTGTTCAGGTTCAATTGGTTGCCCCAGTGATGCCCTCGGAGTCGCTCATCAAAGACACTGCTTGCACAGACAGTATAGAACATTCCTAGTAGAGGCAACAGTGCCAACTGGAATATTTAAAGATGTGCAGCTTAAGTACTCCAGAATGTGCTGTGTCTGTCTCTGACCCAGCACTGTTGTTCTATTGTCCTCAGGGCCTGTTCAGGTGGCTCTCAGCAGGCTTGGAGGAAGCAGTTTATTGACCTCCTGCATGGCATTGTTCCACTCATCTTCTCTGTGTGTGTATGTGTGTGTGTCCTAATTCTCTCTATCTGTCTGTCTCTCTCGCTCGCTCACTCGCTCGCTCGCTCCCCCCCCCTCCCCCCTCTCTCTCTGTAGGTTTGGTGCTTGTTTGGAGCCCCACCACTAATGAGCCTGGTCTCAGCTGTGGTCTGCTCTCACCACTGTCCTGCCCTCACATGTAGGGGTGGGGGGGGGGCTGTCCTGCCCTCACATGTAGGGGTGGGGCTGTCCTGCCCTCACATGTAGGGGTGGAAGGGGGCACAGAGGCAGTCTTCTGTGAGAGCCACACGCACATACAGTACATGTATGTATGTGTTCACACACACAGGCAGAGTTTACATGGCAGGTTGACACACACACACACACACACACAGTGTGGCTGCTTAAGCCTGTATGTGTGTCTTTTCTCTCATCTGGGCAGAAACAATGGGCCTCTCCGATTACATCTTCCCTGTATGAGCGGACAGGGGGGTCGGGGGGCGGGGGGGGGAAGGCAGGGCAAAGGGGGGGGGCTTCTTCCCTTAACTCTCCCACCACTGACCCCTCCCTCTGGCCTCACTGGCCTCTGATTGGTCTAGGCCTGGTATATATTTACACAAGTGTTTTATCAAGCCTCACCACAACTTTCAAACTCTGGGATACGGGAAAGCTACCCTGGACACCGCACTGCAGACAGGGCCTGTTGTTCTTCTGGACAGAGAGAGAGAGACACATAGAGAGAGAGAAAGAGAGAGAGGGAAAAAGAACAAAGTTGTGGAACATTTGGGATTGTACACTCATTTTTTGTCTTTTTTTCTTTCTGCTGAGTCTTCCCACTCTCTTCAGAGTTCAATGCTTTGTTTTGGGTTTCTGACTCCTTCAGTCCACTGTAACAGCGCTCTGCTCTCTTCTCAGTCTCTGTGTTCAGCATTAGAAAACACAACCCACACAGAAAAACATTCACTGAACAATTGGAGTAAAGAATAATCTGTGGTTGTCTTGCTGGAATGAATATATCTGAGTCTAGTTACTGTCAAGAGGCTGGTTCTCTGTCAGGCAGGGGAGAGCGACCATGGACTGCGACCCCCAGCCCTGGGTCTGATCCTGGGCATGGCTTTGACCACAGCCCCCTCTCCTCTGGAAATCTGGGAGTAGGAGCTGGGGGACGGACCGAGGCAAGGACAGGGACAGGACCTGGCTGTGGGACCGGACCTAGGAGCCCGGACTCTACCCAAGCAAGGGCTCCTATCCTGGGCAGCGTGGATGGGAAGGCAGGGGGGGAGTCGCGAATCCGCAGGCCCATGAACGCCTTCATGGTTTGGGCCAAAGATGAGAGGAAACGCCTGGCTGTGCAGAACCCAGACCTCCACAATGCTGTGCTCAGCAAGATGCTGGGTAAGATACAACACAAACGAACAAACATAAACACACACACAAAAGATTTCAAAACACAAATGACTACGGTACTCTTGTCGTGTCCTAGACTACATGTCCCTGTAGACTTCCAAAACATATTCTATTGCTGCTTCTTTAGCAGTCTGCTTTACAAAACAAAACAAAATGTAAACAATTTTTTTAGAAGAACTGCAATGTTTGTGTAGTTACAGTCAAAGACTTACTGAGAATATCAGGAAACCTTGACTCTAGAAGTTTCGAAACTCTGAGACAGAAGCGGTTCTGGAAAACATCCATCATGAAAATAACAGCCGTAATGAAAATAGTTTGATTCTTCACACACTTTCATTGAACATTGAAAGACAGGCATATTAAAGTATAATTGTGAATGAATGCCCATAAAATATATGGATTATTAGCAACTGACTGCATGTTGTTAAAGTTAATTCAGTCTATTACAAATACAGTTACTAATATCAAATTATTCATGAGGAGTTTGGTTTAGCTCTTCTCAGATGGCTAAGATTGTAAAACAAAAACGAAATAACTACTAGTTTAATTGTGCGGTGGAAATGAGCAATGTTTCCATTAACTCACCATATTGCACAATTAATAACATTTAACCATTTGTTCCAACAGATGTGGTAGTCTTGGTATCTATAATATTTAATACCTGTGTAGAAGTAATACCTGACAGTCTGTTAGCCCTGGTTTAACACTGAACTGGTTTGTGCTGATAATTAAAATACAAGTTATGATGTTGCTGATAATGAGGATGATGATGATGATTATTAAAAGAAGGTGATGGTTATGATGAAATTGGAATGTCAATCGTGAGGACTATGTAACTCCTGTTAGTCTGAATGATTACATTAGTTTCTCCTCATTCTCGTTCATCGTTGAAAATGTTCTCATCTGATTGTGTGTTTGGGCGTTCCTCCAGGTCAGTCCTGGAAGGCTCTGAGCCCACAGGATAAGCGTCCTTTTGTGGAGGAGGCAGAGCGTCTTCGCCTGCAGCACCTCCAGGACCACCCCAACTACAAGTACCGTCCCCGCAGGAAGAAGCAGGCCAAGAAGCTGAAGCGGGTGGAGCCAAGCCTGCTGCTCCACAGCCTGACCCAGGGAGGGTCAGGCAGCATGGGGGGGCCTGGAGACGGGTCTGGCTACGGACCTCCAGGACACTCCCACCACCACCATGCTCTCCCCCACCATCTGCTTCCCTCACTGGGACACTTCAGGGACCTGCAGCACCCCGGAGCAGAGCTGGAGAGCTACGGGCTGCCCACCCCAGAGATGTCCCCCCTGGACATGTTGGAGGATGGAGGGGGAGAGGGGGTGTTTTTTCCCCCCACACATGCAGGATGAGGTGGGGGGGATGGGGGCCTGGAGTGGATACAACCACCAGCACCGCCACCACCATCACTACAGCGGCCATCCCCACGGTCCTCTGAACCACTCTCACAGTCAGGGTCTTGCCTCTAGTCATGCCCACCATGTCAGTCAAAGGGGATCAATGCTGTGTCGTCCAGTTCAGGAGAAGTGCCTGCCCCCTGAGCATGCAAATTCTACCTACCCCCAAGTCAGCCTGACTGAGCCAATCAAATCACACCAACAGTCCAGCAGCCCCGTCCCCGGTTACTACAACCAATGGACTAACCACATGTCAGCGCAGGCTGCCTTCACATCCCATCTGGGACAGCTGTCTCCTCCTCCCGAGACCTCCTCCATCGCTCTCACTCCCACCACCACCCTCTCCCTGCCCTCCCAAAACCACCCTGACTCCACCCCTCTGGAGCCTCCCTGTCAACTAAACCCATCGTCTGAGTTCTGGTCTGAGGTGGACCGCCACGAGTTTGACCAGTACCTGAACGCCAGCCGGACTCGGATGGAGGGTTGCTATGGCAACGGCGCTGGGAGCATTGGGGGTGGGGCCAAGGCTCTGAGTCGTGGCGTGGGGTGCGAGGAAGGGAACAGCCCCCTGATTTCTGCCCTGTCGGACACCAGCAGTGCTGTTTACTTCAGTGCCTGCATAACTGGGTAGATGAAGCTGTCACACTGGGGCAGCTGTCAGACAACGCACCTCGAATCACCGTGCCGACTGGGCCACAGCCTGGGCCACATCACTGCTTTACACTCATTATCCAAGGGAGCTGGTCGCAGCGCAACAACAGCTAACAACAAAGCCACGCTCTGAATGATGAACTCAGAGCTAACTGGAGAGGCATAGTGCTGCTCCACTAACTCAGGACTGTGGCTTTAAGATGATAGCTCTCACTTCGTTTGTTTCATTCTGTAGAAGAGGAACGGTGACCATTTTCTTTTTACAGAGATCGAGATTTGTTTTATAATACAGCTGATCAGTTATCTGTAAATTCCTTTTTTGTATGTGTTTAGAATTATTTCCATGAACACCTGTTCTATTTGCACTGGGTCCAAAACAGGCCTTTAGAAGACCACTGCATAAATTGTATATTTTAAATACCACCACGGACATTTTAGAAATTTTTGGAAAATGGCTAAATGTGACAGAGGGTGATACAAGGACAGTGAAGAGGGGGAAGGTGCTCACACATAATTGGCTCCATGTGGTTTATCGAAAGTGTTGATCCAAAACTGTGGATCATTAACATTATCACTAAGAAACTTGGGTTACTAGGATTGTTCTTTTTCAATAAATCAAATGTCATGTCGTGAATCAGTGAGAAAATCAGTGCGAAAAGATTGAACATGTTTCCTTATTTTCATCAAACACTTTGCAGTTTTAATTTGTAGAGTCATTCTGGGATAGTACTGACTGGGCGTTGGTGAGGAGAAATGTTTGTGACTTGAAGGAAAACTGGAACTAAAGAAAATCTGTTTCTCTGTTGGCAGTTAAATCACTAGTCAAATTGAAAACACAATCCCTCAGTATTTTATCCTCAAGACCACAAACATGTCACACACAAACCTACAGTATGGTGTACTTGTTGTCTGTTGAAAGATTTGTCCTTTGTTTTTCCAAGAAGTGGGCATTTGTAAATAAATATATGCTTTTAAAGATAATTTACAAAATAAAGAAAGTTTGTCAGGATGCAGAGTATGGTTTTTTGAGCCTTTGACACTTTGTTCATAATCCAAACATTTCTGTGTTGTTTACTGTGATTCTACTCAGCGTCCTGTCTTTTCAGTTTGATGCAGCAACGTGTTGATGCCAAAAAATCGATAGCAAAAATTCGAACAATCTCATAATACAGACATTATACAGCTTATGTTCCAGACACAAAAAGGAAAGGTCAAAAATAGATAGACAGAGAAGACAGAGAAAGGAAGGGAGGAGGAAAGTCTCTTCTGTGTTGGGCCTTTGATTCTCCACTGTTTGATTTGATTGTTGGTGTGATCAGCCGTCGAGATGAGTTGGCATGGGAAGATCTGTTACTCCTAACCGCAGACAAAAATAAAATCATTTTTAACAAGGAAGAACACACACGCTCACACACACTTACACACTCACACATACACACACTAACACACATGCAGATATACACACTCAGCTTAGACAGGAAAAGTTGATTGAACACCAGTTACATTTTTATTATTAAATCCATGGAACACAATTATAGATTTGATTAAACCAATGTGTGTGTGCGTGTGTGTGGGTGCGATTATGAGTGTGTATGCTAGGTATTTGTAAGCGTTGATACCGTGCTACAGAGTTTGGTAGTAAGTAAATGGAATGTGAAAAACGAAGAAACTCCTGCGGAAGTTCAGGATGTCAATGTGAGTGTGTGTGTGTGTGTGCGTGGGTGTGTGTGTGTGTCAAGAGGAAGGATGTTGAAAGGAAGAGGTGAGTTGTGTGTGTGTGAACACCTATCCCTCTGCTGACCACCCATACTGGAAAAAACAACACCAGCACTGATTCTCTCTCCCATCTGGAAATCAGCAGAGGATGTGTGTGTGTGTGTGTGTGTGTGTGAGAGAGTTTGTGTGTTCACGTCTGTGTGTGTTTCGGCTTGTCAGTTTGTGTGTTCATACTGTAAGTATGTATGTATTTGTTTATTTATTTGTGTGTACATGCATCCATGCACCACACATGTCAGTTTTTATGGTCTGTGATTGCATCTTCGGTGTCCAGTGTTTGGTGTACCTGTGTTAGGGAGGTTTGCAGTGTTTGGTGTATCTGTGTTAGGGTAGTTTGCAGTGTTTGGTGTATCAGTGTTAGGCAGGTTTGCAGTGTTTGGTGTATGTGTGTTAGGGAGGTTTGCAGTGTTTGGTGTATCTGTGTTAGGGTAGTTTGCAGTGTTTGGTGTATCTGGGTTAGGGAGGTTTGCAGTGTTTGGTGTATGTGTGTTAGGGAGGTTTGCAGTGTTTGGTGTATCTGTGTTAGGCAGGTTTGCAGTGTTTGGTGTATCTGTGTTAGGGCAGGTTTGCAGTGTTTGGTGTATCTGGGTTAGGGAGGTTTGCAGTGTTTGGTGTATCTGTGTTAGGCAGGTTTGCAGTGTTTGGTGTATCTGTGTTAGGCAGGTTTGCAGTGTTTGGGTTCTTGTCTTCATGGTACGCAATTGAATATTCATTTGTGTATGCCTGCATTCTTTGACCCTTGGATGTTGTGTATACATTACTTTGAGTGTGTGTGTGTATGTGTGTCATTGTGTGTGTGTACTTTATGTGTTATGCGTGTGTTGGTGTGACAAGCAGAGAGAGTGAAGAGTGAAGTGTGAATGCATGTGGTCGTGAAGGGGATTTTCCCAATCCCCATAGTTTATAGTTTATAGTTTATAGGCCATCTGTGTCTGTATGGCTACATGAAATCTGCTCAGCACGACATCTCCCTGGGTACAATACAACAGCCAGTCTCACTGTAGACTCTACCACATGAAAGACTCTACTAAAGGGTCTCCAAGGCCTCTCTCTCTCTCTCTCTCTCTCTCTCTCTGTCTCTCTCTCTCTCTCTCTCTCTGTCTGTCTGTCTGTATATCTCTCTATCTACTCTGTCACAGTTTTCCCTGTAATTTGTCAGAGTGAGACATAAATCAATTCAAGTGATGAATTAGTTGACAGTGACGGTACTGGCAATAAGAGCATCGTTTATACAACAGTGAGTCTGATACATAGCTCTCCTCTCATGTAGTCACCAAGCCCAGCGAATAAAATAACAGGATGATGTAATCGGGGTTTCTCCCTTTTTTGTCCCAACCAGGATGTGCGGCCTCTTCCATACCCTCACTACTTCCTGCCCCACCAGGATGTAGCCCTGCCTTCACTTCCTGTAAAGGGGAGGTTGGGGGGATTGGGTGAGGAGCGGAGGGAGGAAGTAGGGAGGAGAGAGGGGTGGAAGGAACGATGGAGGCATGTGGTGGGAGGAGGGAGGAGGGGAGGAGAGGAGGAGGGAGGAGGGGAGGAGGGGAGGAGGGGAGGAGGGGAGGAGGGGAGGAGGGAGCAGGGGAGGCAGGGGAGGCAGGCTTTCCAGACCAGGAGAAAGGAAAATATAGTTGCTGTAACGACAGTGAGAGGGATGGGCCTGGGTAGGACGGAGCAAGGGGAAGACATGAGTAGCACATGACCTCTCTGACCCTTCACCAGAACGGCCTCTGTGTTTATTGGAACATGTATACAGTCAAGAAATGCTTTTTTTGGGCTGTTGGAGTTGCCTCCAATGAAGTGTTCAGTGACTTTGTAGTTTAAAATATTCACACATCTAATGACTTTACTTTGAAGAATGGGATCTAGAAACACAGTGGCTACAGTTGATGATACTTTACCAGTTCATCTGTTCAGTTTGGTATGTAGGGTGTCCACTTTATCACAACTGTGAAATTAAACATAAAACCAGTCCTCTCAGTATAATATATGAACATGACAGTTATTGTGACCATAAGAGCCTATGGTGGTTTGGTGGCCTGGTCTGCTGACCTGTGGGTTGTGGGTTCAAATCCCGGTCACCTAAATGAGGCCCACAATGCTGACCTAAAAGCCAGTGGACCGGAGCCACTGGCTACAGCAATCTCAAAACGAAGAACCTGTGTGTCTTAGTCGCTGACTCCGCACTCTTTCAAGAAAATGTTCAAACTACACTTTTGCAGCCGTTTCCTTTCCAAAGCAGGACACTTTGTAAGTGTGCTTGATTGTGTGTTCCCATATATTGTATATAAAGTGTGTGTGTGTGGGGTGCTGGAGGAGGCCTGGTCTCACACCGTAAGCACACCCTGTGTTCTCCAGACCCCAGCACCCTGTGTTCTCCAGACCCCAGCACCCTGTGTTCTCCAGACCCCAGCAACCCTGTGTTCTCCAGACCCCAGCACCCTGTGTTCTCCAGACCCCAGAACCCTGTGTTCTCCAGACCTCAGCACCCTGTGTTCTCCAGACCCCAGCACCCTGTGTTCTTCAGACCCCAGCACCCTGTGTTCTCCAGACCCCAGAACCCTGTGTTCTCCAGACCTCAGCACCCTGTGTTCTCCAGACCCCAGCAGTCTGTGTTCTCCAGACCCCAGCACCCTGTGTTCTCCAGACCCCAGCAGCCTGTGTTCTCCAGACCCCAGCACCCGGTGTTCTCCAGACCCCAGAACCCTGTGTTCTCCAGACCTCAGCACCCGGTGTTCTCCAGACCCCAGCACCCTGTGTTCTCCAGACCCCAGCACCCTGTGTTCTCCAGACCCCAGCAGCCTGTGTTCTCCAGACCTCAGCACCCTGTGTTCTCCAGACCTCAGCACCCTGTGTTCTCCAGACCCCAGCAGTCTGTGTTCTCCAGACCCCAGCAGCCCTGTGTTCTCCAGACCCCAGTAGCCTGTGTTCACCAGACCTCAGCACCCTGTGTTCTCCAGACCCCAGCAGTCTGTGTTCTCCAGACCCCAGTAGCCTGTGTTCTCCAGACCCCAGCACAGTCTCCGGGCAGGAACCGACCCCCTCTGTTGTGCAACGTCTCCTTTCGGCTGGAGTCTCATAAATGCACTGTAACCATTTGGTGGCTGTCAGAAATGTGCCGTGTGAGCATGCCCTCCCCCTCCCCCATCCACTCCGCACCCCCCCCCTCACCCCCTCACCCCCTCACCCCTCCCTCTCTGTCTGTTCTGTCCTGAGATGTATTTGCCAACCGTATAATTAGGAAGAACAACATTGGGTTTGAAAGCGTAGAGATGATTCTCAGATGGTTCTGTAACACCCCCTCAGTGGCTGATTTATATCTGCCATGCTGGAGGCCACACTGGGACCGCCCGATCTGGGTGTGTGTGTGTGTTTGTTTGCATGTGTGTGGGGCGATGTGTCGATGCGACAACCCTTTGAGAAATGAAGCCTAAGATCCCTCTGTGTTTGCATTGAGTGGTTTTCCCGAGGGGGGGTTGGGGGGGGGGCTGCAATGACCGCAGAAGAAGAGGAGTGGGAAGGAGAGGGAGAGATGGAGGAAGGGAAGGCGGGAATGAGAGGGACATGTAAAGAGAGAGGAGGGTTTTGCGGTGTCAGAGAGGATGTGGCTAGAGAATGAGAGAACAAGAGAGAGAGAGAGGAGAGGAGAGAGAGAGAGAGAGATAAAGAGAGGACGAAAGAGTGAACATTACAGAGTGATCACACCATGGTGGAGGGAGGGAAGGGTAAAACAGAAAGAATGGGAGGAGAAAAATTCAAGTGTTTCAAAAAACACTGCTATGGGCATGATCACTAAAGCCATTTATGACTCTCTCTTCTCATGTATCTTCTCTTTTCTTCTAACTTCTTTCCTTTCCTCCTCTCTTATCTTCTCGTCTGCTCTCTTGTGATCAAATCATTGTAAACTACTCATTCCTGTACAGTCAGATATTTCATTTGTATTTTAACAAGAGGATAAGAAAAAAAGAGACCCAAAGTGAGAGAGAAAAAATACGAAAAATGTGAGTGTGGCCTGGAAAGTTCCAGCTGACCTCGTAGTGGTGAGAGAGTTCATCCATCTACCACCCACACCAGAACTCCATCATTCAGCTGGACTTCTGAGACATGGAGCCAGCAACTTCCTCCTCTTCCCCTTTGGTCTCTCTTCTTCCTCTTCTTCTTCCTCTTCCTGTTCTTCCCCGCTTCCTCTCCTCCGTCTTCATATCCTTCTTCTGCTCCTTCTTTCCCTTCTTCTCCTCCTCCTGCTCCTTCGTCTTCATCTTATTTTCCTCATTCTTCCTCTTCCTGTTCTTCTCTTCATCTTCCTTTCCTCCTGCTCCTTCGTCTTCTTCTTCTTTTCTTCATTCTTCCTCTTCCTGTTCTTCTCTTCTTCTTCTTCTCCTCCTGCTCCTTATTCTTCCTTTTTTCCTTCAGGTGTTCCTGAATAAATACTGTGGGGTAACAGCAGGGGGTGCAACTGCTTTCTTTGTGTTCCATTCTTTTGCCTGACTGTCTGGATATGTTTGTGTGTTTTTGTGTGTGTGTGTGTCCCCTGTGATTGTAACCCTGAGCCTTTCCTTGATCAGCTCTCCGTGTGTGTCTTCAGACAACAGTTGACGTCATCTCAACTCACAGAAGAGTCACAGTATTCCTGTATTTCCTCCTACTGTGTTGATGTGTGCATGGACGTGTGCACGCGGGTGTGTGTGCAACTCTCCAGGTTCCTCTAGTAGTCCTCTGAGACGGCTCAGAAACAGCGGGAAAACAGGAAACTAGCATGGTGACGTGGGAGGGAGGGAGGGGGAGGGAGGGAGGGAGGGAGGGAGGGAGGGGAGTGGGAGGGAGGGAGGGGGAGGGAGGGGAGGGAGGGGAGGGAGGGGGGAGGGACGGGGGAGGGAGGGGAGGGAGGGAGGTTTGTGAAGGAATAGAAAAAGTGGGGAGGAGGTGTGGAGGGAAGCGAAAACAAGAACAGTAAGTGTAGCTTTTACGTGGGATTTTGATGGCTCTTCTGGGTCTGGCTGAAGGTGAGATTGTGGTTGTGGTGAGCCACAGGGACACTGTTCCACACACCACAGCAGCCAGATCTGGGCTGGACCCATCCCTTCAAACCAGAACCACACACACCAGACAGATCCTTCCAGATCTCCAGAACCAGGAAAGACCTTCCAGGCACGCCTACGGCTCTCAAGAACCCAGCAGTGTCCTTCCTGCGCTAACTGTGTAAAGAGTCCTCTCACACCACAGTCTGCTCTCCATGATACTTTTCTATAATAATATTTTGATTAGAACAACAGTTTCCCTTCGAACCTCCATAAACACTTTATGCTAATCAACCCACATTATTGGTTGGTCTAAGGTTCCCTGTCAAACATACAGTGTTATAGATAGGCTGTTTGGTTGGTGGCAGGGGATGTACGTCCATAGGGATGAGTGAGTGTGTGTGTGTGCGGGGTGGGGTGAAGGGTAGAGAAAGGATAAAAGCCATGCTGGAGAGAAATGACTGATGACATCAGTGTTTTCAGCTCTTCTTCATCTGGGACTCTGACCCCCAACATCCCATAATAAACAGTTTATCAGGAAGAAGAATAGTAAAGACTCCATTCTTAGCTCACCTAAGAAAAGGCTGGGTCCAGACAGGACATGCAGTCAAATATGAACACATACACTTACTGTGCACAGGTCACTGTAAATGCATGTACACAAAGACTACACACAGCCAGCCACACATGAACAATCTGGCATGTGTTTTCCTTAGCTGACTCTGACATAAAAGGCTACATATCTTTGTTTACAGTGTTGATTCTTTCACAGGCACAGCTTCCTGTCAATAAAACACCTTGACTGGGGTCTCAGGAAAGCTGTGTGTATGCGTGTGTACGTGTGTGTGTGTGTACATATGTGTGTGCAAGAGAGAGAGAGAGAGAGAGAGAGAGAGAGAGAGCGAGAGAGAGAGAGGAGAGGATAGAGAGCGAGATGACGAGAGTAGCAGAGCGCGAGTCGAGAGTCGCGAGTAGACGAGAGAGAGAGAGCGTGAGAGAGAGAGCTGTGGCTAAAATCTGAAAATGTCTACGATGTGCTTCTTCTCTCCTTCTCCTGTCCTTCATCTCCTTTCTCTCATCATCTTAATCATCTCTCCACTCTCCTTCCTCCTACAACATATTTTTATTCCCCCTCCCCCCCATTCTATTATTCCTTTACAAGTCCTTGGTGGCCCTTATGTTGTGTTATCAGGAAGACAGAGGCTTTGTAGCACTTTTAGCGGCTGATGTTATGTGTGTGTGTGTGTGTGTGTTTACACAGGGGTAGCTAGTCCCGGCAGCTGTTGCTCAGCTGATAACAACCAGCGTCTGAATCTGACCTTGGTGGAGGCACCTACTCCTGACACACTCACACACACATACACACTTACACACACACACCCACACACACACACACACTTACACACACACCAGTGGTTAGCTCAGATGGACCTGCTCCTGAAACCTTGCTAATCATAGCACTTCCTCCCTCGGCCCTACTTCACTACACAGCAAAGACAAGATGGGGGCAGAGGGGGCTGACAGGGGGAGGCCATGGAATGAAAGGGGGGTCAAGGAGAATGCAGAAAGAGAGGCAAGACGAGGGGAGTAGAGGCTGGCAATGCCAAAGCGTAGGAAGGATATTGGAAGAGTAGAAAAGAGCAATAGAAGGAGAAGAGAGGGGAGTGATGGGGTGAAAGGAAGGTAAGAGCCAGGAGAGTGAAAGAAAGTGGGAGCTGAGAAGAAGAGAAGGGAAGGGCTGTTGTCTACAAAGCATGACCCTTTGGCATTTCAGCTTGAGTGTTTGCTGCCTTGGAGAGGTGCCAGGGATGCAGTGTCGGTTCACAAACATGAGAGGGCAGCAGCACATCAAGACCATGAAACCACGCGGTGTAGGGTTCGGCCTGAACAGGAGACATTACCTCATCAAGTATTATGTTGTGATGTCAGGAGTGATGTAATGAGGTTAGGAGGGATGTCTCGAGCGAGAAGTGGTGTGATGTTCCTCGTGGGACTACCGGGGTCTAATAGGTCGTGTAGTGGAACCTGTGATGTCATTAAGGAGGGGATGAAATGAGGTGTTGGGTATCTGGGACAGACACAACGGAGGGAACAAGGGAAAATAGCTGGAAAACTGTGGACATCATTGTTGTCAATTAAAAGATACACTTGACAAAATATACTCTTTATAAGGTTTCTCTCTCTCCCTTCTCCTCTCTTTTTCTATCATCCTCTTTTCTCTGCCCTGCTCTCTTCTCCTCTGTTTTGCTGTCCTCTCCCAGTAGCTGTGGTAGGAAAGGGATATGTCAAAGGAACAGCAGAAGAAGAATAAAAGGCACAGATCAAAGCACAAAACACAAATATATCCCACACATACAGGACACATACACCCACTCTATCCCAACTGGTCAAACCAACTTTACTTCAGACACGACCGTAACCCAACCACATACTGTACTTTCTGCTTTCATTCTCTTTCTCTCTTGCTATCTTATACTCTCTTTGTCGTTCTTTTTTTCTGTCTGTCTGTCCCGCTCACTTTCTCTCGCTCACACACACACACACACACACTCTCAGACACACTCACACACACACACACAGTCACACTCCAGAGGGACTTGTGATGTCCCCATCTGTGTCTGATGAGTCTTCAGTATCGCAGTAATAAAAGATCCAGACAGCTCTGCTACATCAATAATAGATAGCCAGGGGTCGCACCTCGCCTCCAGTGTGTAATTCCACACACACACACACACACACACACACGCACACTGTCTTCCTGGCTTCTCATCTCTGATCCACCTTCACAACTCTGAACTGTTGTCCCTAGCCCCCTCCCTCCTATAACCAGTCAGCCACGAGATTAGAACCGGCAACCTTCAGATGACCAGCCTCTACATCCGCCAGACAGTGGTATCGGGCTGTGTTCCGGGGCTGTGTTCTCGGGCTGTGTTGTCAGGCTGTGTTCTGGGGCTGTGTTCTCAGGCTGTGTTCTGGGGCTGTGTTCTGGGGCTGTGTTCTGGGGCTGTGTTCTCAGGCTGTGTTCTCAGGCTGTGTTCTCAGGCTGTGTTCTCGGGCTGTGTGTGTTCTGGGGCTGTGTTCTCAGGCTGTGTTCTCAGGCTGTGTTCTCAGGCTGTGTACTGAGGCTGTTTTCTCGGGCTGTGTTCTGGGGCTGTGTTCTGGGTGCTGTGTTCTGGGGCTGTGTTCTCAGGCTGTGTTCTCAGGCTGTGTTCTCAGGCTGTGTTCTGGGCGGGCTGTGTTCTCAGGCTGGCTGTGTTCTCAGGCTGTGTTCTCAGGCTGTGTTCTCAGGCTGTGTTCTCAGGCTGTGTACTGAGGCTGTTTTCTCAGGGCTGTGTTCTGAGGCTGTGTTCTGAGGCTGTGTTCTGGGGCTGTGTTCTCAGGCTGTGTTCTCAGGCTGTGTTCTCAGGCTGTGTTCTGGGGCTGTGTTCTCAGGCTGTGTTCTCAGGCTGTGTTCTCAGGCTGTGTTCTCAGGCTGGCTCTGCAGCAGTAATGGCCAAGCCCTGGTCCAGGCTACTTAATCCTTTCAAGCCTACAGGTCAATCACAGGAGCAGTACATACACATCTAAATCAACGTTTAATGAGTGCCCTGGGCCAGTTGGCACAGTGAAGAGTGTATTCCGGTCTAAAGGCCCATTTATACTGGCTGTAAGCATCCGAGAACAGTAGACTTACACCACGATACTGGCAGGCTGTATTGGGCTACACTAACAGCCATGCATGAAGCCTTGCAAATGCTAAACTAGGGTTAGGGATAGGCTGGGGTTGGGGCTAGAGCTGGTGTTGAGGCTGGGGCTGTGGTTAGGGATGGGACTGGGGTTGGGGCTAGGGCTGGTGTCGGGAATAGGGCTGGGATGTTCTGGGAGTTGAGCCAGAAGGTCTGAGACTGTGTTCATTAAGATATCATCCTGCTAAATGGAGAAGTGGTCGAGTGCTGACTGGAGCTTCTCTGGCCTCTCAGGATGAATCCTTCTCAGCTGATTAAAGAAAGAAATTAACCCCCCCCTTCCCTGTCGTCCGGTCTACTGGCTAGCCGGCCTGCCTGCACACCGCTTCCTTTTCTCTAGCAAGTGGGCCTCCTATGTGAGACAAGTCAGTGAGTGTTTCATAATAAAGACAATAAATGATGGTATCACATTTTTGGGAAATACAGCCGACTGCATCCATCCAGTTTGACAGACATAAGTGTCTCTCCTCTGTACTGTTCCATCACTCATTCCTCATTGGACTGCTGCTGATGCTCGCATCAGCCAATTGGTGATTCAGACGTTGTGGTGTGTGTTCAACGAGACTACAGGGATAGTAAAGATGGCTGGAGAGAGACGCAGTCTTGCAGGTTCCCCTTTTCTGGTTCGTTTGGTGGGAGGGTTCTATTGAGCTCAGTACCAGGGGGAATCACGTCCTTCTATCCTCTGATTGTATCTTGCAGTCTCTGTCTCACACACACACACACACACAAGCATACACACACACAAACAGATAGACACACAATCTCTCCTGTGTCTGTCTCTGTCATGGTGAGGAAGCCGGGAAGTGTATGAGAGCAGGCCTCTGTGGTCGGCAGGCCGCAGTGAGGGCTGTGGCCAAGCAACACTTAGCGGACATGGCAGCTGCCATGCTGAACCAGCCCAACATTGCAGACACACACACACACACATACGTTTACACACATACACATGCATGCATGCACACATACACAAACAGCTGATTTAACGTTGAACCAATTTATCCGACCTTCACTCACATGCAGGCTCATGGATGGATGGATCTTAGCGTCAGAGAGGATACACAGAACCAGTCAAGGGGGCACACACACACACACAGTACAGTGTGTGCATGGTTAGTCATGGTGTCACTGTCCATGGTGCTGAATACGAGGTCTGGGGAAAGAGAGGTTTAACCTGCCAGGTTGAGAACCCAGCCCTTTCTCTGCCAAAGGTTTTGTTTGGAGGCTTAGTTCAGCCAATCAGGGTGTTGCTGACTGGTTGCTTTCATGCCTTTCAATCAAAGCTTTCTTTACCATTTTCATGTATGCAATGTATTCATATTTTGGCAGATTAGGGAGGTAATTTGATATTATTGGAATGATCACCTTTCTTTCTCTCTCTCTCTCTCTCTCTCTCTCTCTCTCTCTCTCTCTCTCTCTCTCTCTCTCTCTCTTTCTCTTAGTCTCACTTTCTCCTTCCCTGCAAAGTCTGTGATTATAACCTGAATCCACTTACAACCCTGCATGAGCTCAGATCTGAATTCTAATCCAAATTCAATGATATCACTATTGGCCTCCCTCACATTGCCAAAGGCCAACAGAGGACCCAGCCTTAGACCCCCGTGATACTCTGGAGTGAAACCGGTTAATCCGCTACTGGCACGTTGGTTTACCGCGGTTTTATTGCGGATCATGCTGCAGAGCAACGTTTAGCTGGATTTATGTCAGTTGGAAGTTAAAGAGCTTATTCGGTTCACGTCGCTGCCAAACCGATCACCAAGGGACAACCTCAGCAGACTTAATGGAAATAAGGGCAATTATCCTCATCAGCGTTTAGTCATACTCTGAATAGATTGAACGGCCAGATTTATACAGTAGGAAGAGCGACAAATCAGGCTTTATTGTCCGTTAGACAGACAAGTATATGAGGTTAGGTATAGCTCAGTGGTAGAGCTTTTGACAGTAGATCAAGAGGTCTCTGGTTTGAATTCCCCCTTCATGTCGTTTTGGATGAAAGCGTCTGTTAAATGATTCCATTATTGCAAGATTACCTGCTCGACCGGTGGAATCTGGATCTATTTTTGGCGGTTAAAAACATTGACGTTCTTCTTCAGCATAGACATTGGGAAAACTGGTTAATTGATTAAATGGTTTGATATAGCGTTGTGTGTCTCAATTAATAATATGTCAATGACCTCTGGCAATAGCACAAATCCGGACACGACGGGTGCTTACTGATAAGTCGTTACTACTTACAATGCAACATGGCTTGACAGACCTCATCGAACATCTTTTATAAGCTAATCAACATCGGCTATTGATAGATTGCAAATGCATGATTTAGCTGTTGATTGCAGTTCTTGTGTTGAGGGGGCTGAGCCCGTTGACACGCCATCATAGCGATCGAAAAGATGATCACTTTTGTCTTCAAGCATCTCTCTCTCTCTCTCTCTCTCTCTCTCTCTCCTCTCTCCTCTCCTCCCGCGTACACACATTTAGGAAACACACACACTCGCACACTCACATAGCCCCCTCCCCTCTCACTCCTGCTCTCCCCTTTCCTCACTCTCTTTTCTACAACCAACATGGCGGCTAAATCGGACGGAGCAGCTGTGTCTGAGCAGGATGAGAACCCGCCCCGATGTCTCGGCGACCCCGAGCAGCGTCCCGCTCCGTACCGCTACGCCGGAAAGCCCTATTCCTTACTGGACTGCTGCTGGGTGCTCTGCGCCATCCTTGTCTTTTTCTCCGACGGAGCCACCGACCTGTGGCTAGCAGCGGACTATTACCTTAGGCGGGACTACTGGTGGTTTGGGCTTACGCTCGTCTTCGTTGTGGTTCCTTCAACGGTGGTTCAGGTATTGAGTTTCAGGTGGTTCGTCTATGACTACTCAGATTTCAGCCGCGACAGTGGCACAGTGGCGGCAGCGGCTGTCGGTGCGGCTGCCGCGGAGTCTGGGGGCGACTGCAATTTCAGTACCAAGGGCAGCGACCAGAGGGGGATTGCCAATTCCGCTACCGGCTCCTCACCGCCTGCGACAGGAACCCGAAGGTGCTGCAGGGTGTGCATGTGGCTCTTTCAGTCCGTCCTCCATATCTTACAACTGGGCCAGGTCTGGAGGTAAGATGGTATATAGGCAACATGATATCTTAACCCCCACCCCAATATGCAGCATATTTAGGCTATACAACGATCAATAGACTATGAAACTCATGTGCAATTCAGCATTCACCCGCTCACAAAGAGAATGTAGGATAAACGGGGCAACACCTTTTTGTCCAGTCACTAGCGTTTGATGAAGGTGTTAGTTTCTGGACTCCGAGAGAACCTCTCCACGCAACCTCTTGTGAATTCCAGACGAGGCATATCATGCTCTAGTTTATGAGATTCTCGCTGGGAAATGTTTCTATTTTGGTTTCTAGTGATGTGTGATGTTGAGAAGCCGTTGACATATGGAACACAAGCGGCGAATCCCCCTCTGAGCTCATGCTCGAACGACTCTTGAATAAGTCTGTTTGTGCAAATCTGTGCCTCAGTAACCGATTCAAGATGTGACAAAAATGGTCCCTGCTCGCCGGTGGCCCCGCGGGGTCTGGTGAAAAGGCAGACGGTCGTGTATTGGGTTGTGCTGAAACCGATATTATCGACGAAAGACGTCTGCTTGTTCTTGGTTGGCGGGGTGTCAGCAGTGTCAAATGTCTCTTCAGGAAATGTGTGAGGAGCGTTTTCGTCCTCATATCGTCCCATTCCCTACGGTTCAAACAGACCTGGCTTGCACTGGTCTTTTAGTGGAACCGTTTTTTAATTTTAATTTATATTAAATAATGTATTAAGAAATCTTATCATGCCTTTCTATTAGTTATTTTTTGCATTTCAAAATGTTTCCTCAATTTGATTTTGATGTGAAATGACTTTACATTAATAACCATAATTCAGTTTCTCACTGCATGCAGGCATGATTTAACTATGGTCTCACAAACTCAGTGATGAATATTGAATGAGCCAGACCAAGGTATTGCCTCATCCTTGAATGACTAGCACTACACTACTTACCTTCAGCCCACACACACACATCCTGCAGTCTCTCCAAGTAGGACATTCACAAGACTCAATATCTGGGAAGACTACTAGGTTGCTTTCAGACCAGCTGAATCATGATCAGTGTGTGTGCCGTTGACACATAAGCGTATGCACACAGTTTTGTGTTAATGCATGCATTGCACGTCCATGGATCCATGTAAGCCAGCTTCTATCTGAACCTTCTATCTGAACATTAAGTTGTGAGTTCTCGGGACCAGAGCATGGTGCTCCTGTGTGGGCGTTGGTCCGAGGGCTCCTGGGCTCCTCCAGATTGAGAGGATCTTTGCTCCGGAAAGCAGGATTACAGGAGAGGAGTGTGAGAAATGCTCGATTTAGCCCAGACTACGATGTAGTGTTTGACAGTGTCTGTTAGCTGTTGAATAATTAACTGTGGGTCCTTGAGAATTCTGCCTCTCATTGTGTATTTGTGTGCGTGTGTGTGTACATGCCTGTGTTGTGTGTTTGTGTGTATTTGTGTGTGGTGTGTGTTCGTGCCTGTGTTGTGTGTACAGTATGTGTGTTTGTGTGTGTTTGTGTAGGAGGGAATCTAGTGTTTCCTGCCAGGCTGTCATCTGATCTGTCCCAGTCACTTTCTTTTCTTCTACCCCGGTGGGATTCTCTCTCTCTGCTCTCTCTCTCTCGTCTCTCTCTCTCTCTCTCTCTCCTCTCTCTCCTCATCTCTCTCATCTCGTCGTCTCTCTTCTCTCTCTCCTCTCTCGCTCTCGTCCTCTCTCTCTCTCTCTCTCTCTCTCTCGATCTCTCGTCTCTCATCTGCCTCTCTCGACTACCCTCTCTCTCTCATCTCGTCCTCACCCTTATAGCTCTCTCCATCTCTGTCCTGCAGCTGATACACATTTCATGTCATATAGACACTGTCCCTAACATGCTTGTGTTTGTATGTTGTCTACTGTGAGTACATGTTGTACACTGACAGCCAGCCAGTCAGAAGCACAAGCAGATATCAGTTCGTAAGCCAAGGCTCTATCCTAAAATATCCAGCTTGACAATCAGCCACTTAGTTAGCCAGTCAGCCAGCTGGCCAGTCAGTCAGTCAACCAATCATTCTTCCAGTTAGAAAGCCAATATGGCTGCTACGAGGCCTTACAATGATTATCAGTCTCAGAACATAGAGAGAAAGAGACTGAGGAGCCTGCCAGTGTGAAGATGGACTGAAGAGGAGAGAGAGAGAGAGAGAGAGAGAGAGAGAGAGAGAGAGATATGTGAGCATACACATTAACATGCAGCATAGGCACGTGTCTGTGTTCACATGTACTGTTTGTCTATGTGTTACCACTGGTGCATGTTATTAATGTGTACCCTGCAGGTATGTGTTCTGTGAGAGTGTGTGTGTTCGTGTGGGTGTCTGGGTGTAACAACCTAGCAGCCTCCTGCTTCCCCCTGGCTCAGCAGCGTGTTGTGTTGGTATTCTCCGAGCCCTCTGTGAAGCCAGCCTGAGTCTGAGAAGTGAGACACGGGGGGAAGACATGATCAATCAAACATCTTAACAGAGAGAGCACAAAGAGCCCGGCGCTCTGTGATGAGCCTCCCGTCTCTGGGCTCGGCTCCCTGGGGCTGGATGGGGCCGTGTGTCTACTGAGGAAAAGAGACCCAGAGCTATTCAAGCATCCGTCTGACTAACAAATACATTCTCCCTGTCTCCCTCTACACGCTAGCGTTCTGTATCAGTTTACCCCTGGCCAACTAACTCCCAGGGCCTACAGTGCTACTATTGCTGTTCCAAATATAACTCTCCTAGGCATCTCATTTCAAAGTCAAATTCATATAGCTAATTGGAATGATAATATATACCGCATATATATGGATGCATCTACTGCATGTATGTATCTTGCTGTTCAAGCCTAGTACGATCTTTATTGCTCCCTTAGGTTCATCTCTGCAGCACAATCTGTCCATTCAACTCCCATACCTCACATAATCCTGTCCCACACCAGCTAGGTAGAATATGAGTCAGCCAGTAAAATGCTGCCTGTTGCTCGTGGAATAGGATATTTTAGGATGTGAACATTGGTGTTTTGTGTCCCAGGGTGCTCATGTTCCTGTGTGATTCTGCTGCTTCCCTCAGTGTTTCCTTCAGTATCTGGGATGCAGGCGGGAGCGTGGGGCTCAGTGACTGCGGCGTGTTTCAGGCTCAGAACATGCCAGTCTGCACAGTGACTCAGAGGCAGATACACACTTTAGTAGGAAGGGTTTCCAGCCAACCAGTAGTCAGCAAGCAGATATCAGGTCATATCAGATATCAAGTCAGTTAATCAGTCAGTAACTTGCTTCTCAGAAGGAGGTATCTTACAGCAATAGTTAGCTTCCCAAGTATTTAGCCAGCTGTCCAGTCAGTCAACCAGCCAGCCAGCCAGTCAGTCAATCATTCTTCCAGTTAGAAGCCGCTATGGCTGCTATTAGGCCTTGCAAGGATGATCAGATTTAGGAGAAA